>OX243814.1:21582344-22182344 GCA_945859605.1 Lumbricus rubellus
GTTTGCATGGTCGCAGTCACTGTCAAGGCGTTTGTGAATCTGGCAACGTGCGGTTTTTAATTTGCAAATGGCGGTGGAGCGGAATGCAAAGTTCACTTTTTGTGGAAAATATTGCGTTTATTTGGAGAAAAAAAAAGTTGGAAACTCTCTGATAGGAATGGAAGGTTTTGTGAAATTTTCAAAACAATCTGTGCGGTACGTTTCGAGAACACTTTACACAAACTATTGGAAAGTTTCATTTTTATACATGTATATATAGATATAATTATATATGTATATTTACCACCTCTGCGTTCCATTTCGACATCGTCCACTGCAGCTCTTGTCGATAGCTAATTAGTTGTTACATGCATCTAGCAGGCCATCTATAGATCTATCTTCACATATCATAGTGGAGCGGCATGATGCCAAAAATATGAAGAAATTGTTCACTTTGTGCTACAAGACAGTATGAAATTTGGCAGGCCTACATGCTACGAACATGTCCAAAGGGAAAGATTTGGCTATAGGGTCATCGCAGGCTCATCCAAAATGGCCGACCGATTGACAGAAAATTCTATTTAACTTAAAAGCATCATCTTGGTGCCTAAACATATTTAGGACAATCATGTTCGTAGAGCGGGCCAATTTTTTTTACATGACATGATTTTACCGAATAAATTATGATGTGGTGTGAGCCAGATTCCTGATGAGCTGATTCTTGAAGTGACCTATGAACTGACCCTTGAATTGACCTTTGAATTGATCTTTGAACTGACCGTTGAACTGACCGTTGAACTGACCTTTGAACTGACCTTTAAACTGACCGTTGAACTGACCGTTGAACTGACCTTTGAACTGATCTTTGAACTGACCTTTGAACTGACCTTTCAACTGACCTTTCAACTGATCTTTGAACTGACCTTTCAACTGACCTTTCAACTGACCTTTCAACTGATCTTTTAACGGATCTTTGAACTGATCTTTGAACTGACCTTTGAACTGACCGTTGAACTGACCTTTCAACTGACCTTTCAACTGATCTTTTAACTGACCTTTGAACTGACCTTTGAACTTACCGTTGAACTGACCGTTGAACTGACCTTCGAACTGACCTTTGAACTGACCGTTGAACTGACCTTTAAACAGACCTTTCAACTGATCTTTTAACTGACCTTTGAACTGACCTTTGAACTGACCTTTGAACTGACCTTTGAACTGATCTTTTAACTTACCTTTGAACTGACCTTCAAACTGACCTTTCAACTGATCTTTGAACTGACCTTTGAACTTACCGTTGAACTGACCGTTGAACTGACCTTTGAACTGACCTTTGAACTGATCTTTGAACTGACCTTTGAACTGACCTTTGAACTGATCTTTGAACTGACCTTTGAACTGACCTTTGAACTGACCTTTGAACTGACCTTTGAACTGACCTTTGAACTGATCTTTTAACTGACCTTTCAACTGACCTTCAAACTGAACTTTCAACTGATCTTTTAACTGACCTTTTAACTGACCTTTGAACTTACCGTTGAACTGACCGTTGAACTGACCTTTGAACTGACCTTTGAACTGACCTTTGAACTGATCTTTGAACTGATCTTTGAACTGACCGTTGAACTGACCTTCGAACTGACCTTTGAACTGATCTTTTAACTGACCTTTGAACTGATCTTTGAACTGATCTTTGAACTGACCTTTGAACTGACCGTTGAACTGACCTTTAAACTGACCTTTCAACTGATCTTTTAATTGACCTTTGAACTGACCTTTGAACTGACCGTTGAACTGACATTTGAACTGACCTTTGAACTGACCTTTGAACTGACCTTTGAACTGACCTTTGAACTGATCTTTGAACTGATCTTTGAACTAACCTTTGAACTGACTTTGAACTGACCTTTGAACTGATCTTTGAACTGACCTTTGAACTGACCTTTGAACTGACCTTTGAACTGACTTTTGAACTGTTCTTTGAACTGACCTTTGAACTGATCGTTGCGTCGTGATCTGTTGTTTCAGCGATGGAAGAACTGTTCCGTTCGTTCTGTGCATTTGGTGCTGATAAGTCGGCGTCTGCTGTGGCGACGTTGGACGGAGCGAAATTCGCGAAGATGACGAAAGATCTGAAGTTACTCGACAAGAATCTCACATCAACTGATGTCGACATCATCTTCACAAAAGTCAAACCCAAGACCGAGTCAGTAGCAGCCTTGCTTACTCGCTCACTCGCTGACACGATTCATTCCTATATGAGCCTAAATAAATGACTGACTGACTGAGTGACTGACTGATCCGATGAATGAACGAATGAACGAACGAATGAATGAACGAATGAATGAACGAGCGAATGAATGAACGAATGAATGAACGAACGAATGAATGAACGAATGAACGAATGAATGAATGAATGAACGAACGAATGAGCGAATGAACGAATGAACGAATGAATGAATGAACGAATGAATGAATGAACGAACGAATGAACGAATGAACGAATGAACGATTGAACGAGTGAACGAATGAACGAATGAACGAATGCACAAATGAATGAATGAACGAATGAATGAACGAATGAATTAATGAATTAATGAACGATTGAACGAATGAACGAATGCATTGATTGCAGACTGAACTCAGCATTGACGGAACCTTGGGTCAATTGGTGTCTTATTTTCAATGATTGTTCTAATTAAAGCTATTATTGTTGTTTGAACAAAGGCGGAAAATTACGTTTGCTCAGTTCAAGGAGGCGTTGAAGCTACTGGCAGAAAAGAAATTTCCAGGCTGCTCAGATGCTTTGGAGAAACTTCAGGCGAAGATGCTCGAAGGCAAAGGACCGCTCCTCGCTCACGGAGTCACCGTAAGAGATACTGAAGCTAGTTGCAACTAAGATTGTAATCGATCGTCTTAAACATAATTTATACATATACATGCATATATATTATATATATCTTATTTGAACGAGTGTGCTATGCATGTCTGCCGCCAGGGGCGCAACCAGAAAATTTTCCTGGGGGGTGCTCAGAATTAATATTGTAGGCGCCGATGGTGCGAAGTAGCGAGTGCCAAAGGAACTTGCTTGATTGTGTATCTTAAAGACCGAATGACCCCTACCCCCCCCCCCCCCCACGCACCAAAAAACTCATCGGATTTGTAAAAATTGCGTGGGTCACCTTTTTAGCCTGGGGGGTGCTCAAGCACCCCCCAGCTACCCCCCTAGTTGCGCCACTGTCTGCCGCCATTTTGATTCGTGTTTTGCACAATTCTTTCACTTGACAATTTCTTCGTCTTTTGTGCAAGACTACTTACAGATTATTCTCGCAGGTTCTGACTCTATTGGGACTTAGTCTATAATATAGTCTATAATAAGTTTTGGATTTTAAAAAACTGACTTCGACGTAATATTATGCATTTGGTGTTTTTTCAACGATGCTTCTTCAATCTTTATTCAAGGGCGACTTTCAGTGGTGAAAAGTTCTCATCTGGATAACTGTTGTTCAGCACCTGCAGACTCAGGCGGCAGACGTGTGATAAACAGCTTTGATTTGATTTGATTTGATTTGATGATGACATGTCTTCCAACTGATCTGGATTGATCTCTTGCAGTGGCGTAGCCAGCTATTTTTTCATGGGGGCAGTGGGGTGGCAGCTAAAAATGATGGGGTGGCTACCGTTGGCAATTGAAGCGCGCATCGGCATAGCGGGGTTAAAAATATTCGGCGAGTCAGACGAGGAGTTAGACACACGGCTATAGGGTGGATGATGCTAATAGGCCTGAAAATACTAAATATTACATACATACGTAGGCCTATAATACATACAGGGTGCGAAAAAAGTAATCCTACGGTTTTGAGCCCATATCTTGGCCGAACATACGAATTTTTAAATGAAACTTTACAGTCTTAAAGGCAATTCATATCTACGCACAATGCTTTAAATTTCAACAAAATCTTTCAAACAGAGCAAAAGTTATACCACTTTTAGTGAGGCCACCCACCGTTTTTTGACAATTCAAAAACGAAACGCAATTTGTTAAAGGTTTTTTGCTAATATCATGGCCAGAAGTAAGAATTTCAGAATGATTCTTTACAGATTTAAAGACAATTCATATTTACACATGATGGCTAGATTTCAAAAAAATGTTTCAAACACAACAAAAGTTATACCACTTTTAGTGAAGTCATAGACTATGTATTTTTAGATTTTGGATGTATTACAGTATTGGACATAATACGCATGCAAACCTCACTAGCTTGTCTGTCCCACAGTGCACTATAGTGGCCTGTCCCACTTTCCCATCACCCACCCTATAAGAAGTTGTACAGGAAGTTGTATAAAAAATAAAATAAGTCAGAAATTATATAACATTCTTTATCACTCGTAAAAGTAAAAAGTAAAAAAAACACGCAGGGATTGAGAGGCAGCTGGGGGGGGGCAGCCCTTTCATTTGGGGGGGGCGGCTGCCCCCCACCTTGCCCCCCCGTAGTTACGCCACTGATCTCTTGATCATGACATTTTGTGTTCTCTGTCGTTATGTAATGTTATATGTTTATCCTTGTGTACCACATCTTTAAGCTTTATCTGTTTTTGTTTTGCCTCTCTCTCTTTTTCCATTTGATCTGTCTCCGTACTGGTATCTCGGGTGCTCTCTCTCTCTGTCTGTCTGTCTGTCTGTCTGTCTGTCTCTCTCTCTCTCTCTGTCGCTCTTTCGCTCTCTGTCTGTCTCTGTCTCTGTCTATCTCTCTCTCTTCTATAGGCCTGTGTCTCTCTCTGTCTCCGTGTACATCTGATTGTGTCTCTGTTCTCTCTCTCTCTCTCTCTCTCTCTCTCTCTCTCTCTTTCTCTACTGCTTCAATGGCAAATGAATTCTGGAGTAATGATGCCTGCGTTTTGCTGATTAGATTGAAAAGCATGGATGGTATTTCATTCTATGGTAACTGTTGATGACAGAAAGCGTTGAAAAGCGGAGCCATGGATCGTTTGACGGACGCTGCTAAGTACACCGGATCCCACAAAGAAAGGTTCGACGAAGAAGGAAAAGGAAAGGGAATCGCAGGACGCAAGGACCTTGTCGATGACTCTGGATACGTCACTGGATACAAGGAAAAGGGAACCTTCGAGAAGAAAGTGGGAGAAGGCGAAGAAGGAGAGTAATGCCAGCGAATAATACTACAACACAACAGCAGCAGTAGCAGTCGAAGGAAGCAGACGGACGGACGGACGGACGGACGGACGGACGATCGGCCACTGATCATTGTGGAGTCATTGGAATCGACGAACAGCCGGGAAAGAAAACTTACTGCATGCGACGACCTTCTATTTTCAATGTTACGTGTAATAGATGTTAAAAGAAATGCTGTCTAGATGCAGAGAAAACTGTTTTTTAGTTGGCGACGAGACAGGGTAATAGATTCTTATTCAACCGACGACGCCGTTTGTGTCCTTTCTAGAACAATTTTGAAGCATTTCGCTTTTACGCTTTCGCAAGTCTAAATTTTCTACTAGGCCCAAAACAAATTTATAATGTTAGATTAATTTTCATCGTATATGTTGTGAATGCTTCACTTAGCTGTCTTTTCAATAAAATCAAGGCCTATATGCACTGCATGCAGTGTAAGCTTATGCACAGCTACTGACATAGGCCTGAGTAATGGAATTTTCCAAAGATTTTTTGAAGGTAGGCCAGTTAATGTACAGCTGCGGCTTTTTACAATTAATTTATCGATTAATTATTTACTAAATTTTAATCGATTATAGTTTTTATCTTGATTAATTTTCTTACTCATTCCATGATGTCAAGCGGTCCATTTCCGCAATAAAAATGTGGTGGTTACGTATAGGTCTGATGTATAGCCTACTTTTGAGTGGAAAATTCAGCTTTAATTCTACCTCTATGGTAAACCTCGGTGAAAAGTCGAAGATGGTGAAAAAATTTATTTTCTAAACAGTTCCGTTTCTGTAGAAATGAAGTAGTAACTAAATCAGTTAGGCCTACTACATTCTTGATATTTAAAATAATAATTTTCACGCCTTCTATGACTTATAGGACACCAGAATTAATTGAGTTTAATCGAGTAATGGAAGTTAGAAGATTTGAGAGATTAATAGACATAGATTTAAAAAATTACAGTCCATCACATCAGTGGCCCATCAATTCTAAATTAATTAGCCTTTAGCCTTGGCCTACATGTAAAATATGATGCTAAAGTACTATGTCTTTTGTGTTCTAAGCTGATGTGTTCAAATCTTCTGTGTTTTATGACCTTGAATAGCCTACATTTGCAAGTAGGAAATAATTAAAACTGGGTTTGGCACTGAACTTGACTTGAGTGAAATTGGTGAATAATTTGTTGAAGATTGTTTGTTTCTCGTTCAACTAGTAAAACGGATTAAGTCATTACTATTAATCTATTATTGTTTATCTTAGAAAAGCCAAGAGTTAAAGGTGACTCGAACTAATTCGTTCTGTATAACAGGGCACGTGACTGTTTATGAGAATAATAAGATAGAATATGCTTTTGCTTTTGAAGCCAATGTCTTCATAGACAATATCGATCGAAACATCGATGAGGTATGGCCACCTGCATAATATTGACGACAGGGTTTTAAAGCAGAAACCATGGGACATTTTGAACTGAGTTTCATTGAGGGCGTCATTAAAAGCATGGCAATAATAATAATTATAAGCTTACTCAGACAACGAAGACCCTCAACCTATAACCAATAACAAAATGAACATAATTATTCCAATAAAATTTTAATTGCTTTGATTCATATCACATAAATTTATATAGCACCCTTCAAGATTTCTACTCAGAGGCAGAGGCCTATACCTAGGCCTACCTTCTGAACGCTTTAAGCGTATAATATTATTAAACCTTACTTTTGTCATCTTGTGAGAATTTTCTCCTATTTCATTCATACATGTTTGATGCAAATAGGAGTCTATGTGTAGGCCTACCAATCTGTGTTAATCGTGGGCACCCGCACATAGGGGCGAGAGGGGACACTGCCCCACCGTCGGCTCCCTGTAAATTTTACAACTATTTTATCTAACTACTAGGCCTACTTTTGGGTTTTTACATAATTTCTTTGCCCTAGAGAATTGATAATTAGACCTGTACTAACGATGCACATAGTAAAACTAATATATCTACGTCTAGAAATCTCTATAAAACATGCTTTTGATTTTCTGTCTTGCGTTTTTCAAGCTCTTGCTGAAAACTGTAACTCTGACCACTGGGTTTTACCCCCCCCCCCCCCTGGGCCCTCTCGCAGGCGTCCATGCAAATAGCGTTGATTAGGCCTAGGCTGTAGACTACTTAATTTAAATCTCGCTGAAATGCAACTTTTCAAAACTGCACAAATATAATGAATAAATTACACCAATGTACGTAGGCCGAAACATTTGAAATTTCTCTACAACCAACTGAAATTGCGTCAGGGAGACCTGTTCAATGTTCATTCGCCGGATGTTGCAGAGACGACGACGACGACGACGATGATGACGACGATGATGACGATGATGATGATGATGATGATGATGATGATGATGATGATGATGATGATGATGATGATGATGATGATGACGACGATGATGACGATGATGATGATGATGATGATGATGATGATGATGATGATGATGATGATGATGATGATGATGATGATGATGATGATGATGATGATGATGATGATGATGATGATGATGATGATGAATGATAGCAATACTAATATTGGACAAACCTGCCACTTAGGACTGTGCTTTCCATCGAGTCCACGCTGCAAGACCTGTACCATCAGGGACGACTAAAGCCCTCAATGGCTCCACACGTTCGACCTTAGATTGAGCGACGATGCTGTGAGAGTTGCGGTAGACCTCCGACTTGGTGCGGCCATATGTGAGCCGCGCACGTGTGTATACATATGTGGCGTCCCTTTTTCAGCAAGAGACTCGCATGGTCTCTCGTTCTCCCTTGTAATCGGTCGACAGGCAAGACACAGCATGCACCAACAACGACCTGTCTACCGCAGTCTAAATAGAGCTGGCACTCCGGCAATCAAGGAGTTGCCGGGCCTTACCAGGTTTATGGGAAGAGACCAGACGGCCAGACTCTAATCCCCCGAGAGTAACGCAGTGGCGGATTTAGTCCAGGCCCGGGGGGTCTGGTCGCCCCCCCGTGCCCCTGCGGGGTGAAAAACGGCGCCCCCTCGGACCCGGCCCATGCTTATTACATAAACTTAAAATGTCCTTCATGGAAACTAAATTATCATACTTTTACCAGTTAATTATATTATAATTGTTTATTATTTTACACAATCACACCATGAATTTAACACTCATCACAGAATTACTTTTTTATTTTATTTCTATGGCGGTTATTAGCCTACCTATTTTTATTTTTTACTATGGTCATTACCGCATTGCGTAGGCTATATTTTTTTAACGAAAAATTCAACTTGCCATCATACAAATTTATATTAGAGAAATGATGTTTTATTACATCGGATATCGTAAACAACCCTGACCTACCGTCTGCTTAGCCTACATGCTGTCCTTGGCAGTTCCTCGTCATGACATTGTGTTGATTTTCTGCTGAGCAGTGGTGTAGTGGAGGGGGGACGCGGGGGGACGCCGTCCCCCCACTTTTTTCAGGGATAATGGAATATTAATACTAATACTACCACTACTAATATTATTATAAAGAGCGTTCCCCCACTTCATTTTGAGCGTTCCCCCACTTCATTTTTTAGGACTACACCACTGCTGCTGAGGTTTGGCTGAATATTTTAATTATTTCAACAATCTAAGCTAATTGACATCTGATTTATTATCATTTATATAATTGAAAGTTAATCGCTAGCCTACTCTGAGATTAAGTAATTTTGTGGGAATTTAACATGGAAATTTGGGCTTATGAATGAATAATCTGAGTAGATCGGAGTAATAATTGGTAAAATAATCAATTCAACATACTTAATTTATTGCTAAATAAGAATAAGTAGCCTAATGAGTAGGCCTAATGACGAATAGACTGCAAGAAAAACAGATGGCACCAGGTCTCCCTAATTTGTCAATACTAGGCCTATTATAATAGCCTATAAAATTTATTTGATTCTTTTCCTGTTGCATCTGCCACTGCTGATTCAGTGCTAAAAGAAGTTTAAGTAAATTGAAGATTATCAAAAGTTATTTGCGATCGACAATGAAAAACGAGCGTTTATCTGGTTTGGCATTAATTTCATTTCAACGCGGTCTTGCTGAGAACAACGACTTTGATACAATTTTATATAGACCTATCGTTTTGCTTCAATGAAATGATTAAAATCACGCAGAAAGCAATTTATATAGGCCTAGGCCTAAACTAACAAGTTTCTGCGTAAAGCTTGGATCAAGGTAAACGTGTATTTTAAAATACACGTTTACCTGTATCAATATCCAATAAAAACATTAATAAATATTTTTTTAATTTATAGGCCTAAGCATAAATTTATGTAGGGCCATTGTAGGCCTAACTCAAGTAAGTAGTCAAGCTCACAAATTAAAAAGTTTCTGTTTTAGATTCTTGATTTTGTTTTATGTAGGCCTAGTCGGCTAAATCGGATGAGTTATTAGTTTACTGTTTTTAACTAGGTCTATGTAAGTACAGGCGCCCTCTTGAAATTTGCCTCGACCCCCCATGCAATAAAACCTAAATCCGCCACTGGAGTAACGAGAGGGCTTTGACCTTGGACGCGACCTGTGTTAGACTTAGACACAGTGACTGCCTACTAGGATACCTTGTCTGGGCTTCCCGGGCCATGGACCAGACGGCGTGGGGTGTGGTGTGGTTGTGGCCGGCACCGGGTCGAATCCTAAACTTCCCGGGAAACATCGGGTACCCCAGCTAGTAATTATATATTATTTATTTTTTATTTCAGAAATTTATATAGCGCCTCTTCAAGGTAGACTACTCAGAAGCGCTCCCGGCCCAACCATGGCTAAATAAAACAGTTTTTGGGTTCTTAAAGAACAGAGCGGAGTGACCAGGCCCGCCGAGAGGGGGGACAGGAGGGTGCAACTACCCAGGGGCCCGGCGACTTTTAGGGGCCCGGATGGGGCCCGGGCTACACTGGTTCTAATAGTTTTCATAATGTTGATTACGGATGGCGGGCCCAACCTATAATCACTTAAGTGACTTAACCTGTAGCCTACGTAGTCGCATACTATTTCAATTCTAAATCTAAAAAGAAGACAAATCAGAAGCCATAGCCTAATCACTCCTACATCGGTTGTTTTAGTGAATTAAACGTGCATAGGCCTACCAGCTGATCATAACGGACTGGATGAAAATAAAGCTTGTGGTGATATTCTCGTAATTCCAAAAGATGACATTATAAATAAGACCCAAAAAATGCTGATATTATAGAAACTGTAAACAGGCTTGGTCTTGATGTTAGCACTGACACCAAGGCAGTGCCTACACACAAGCGATTGAGACAGGTTACCATGCATGCATATCCTATAAGAAACGGTACTTCAAGACAACCGGACAATTTTCAGGTGATGAAGAAAGAGCATTTCCGAAGTGCATTTTTAAGGTTCACAGACAAAATGCAGAACTACCTAGCACCGGGATATTTGGATCTACATGACATTGTAAAGACGATTTTTCTGCAGTTAGCCTAAATCCAGAAGGCTTGCTTGCGGATCATCATATAATTAAAAATTAAGTTCTTAACATTAAAACTAATTAAAATCAGAAATGTAAGCATATCATACATTCGTACCCACATTTTTTCATTTTTAAAAATTAACCTTTGCTAGAGGGCCAGTGGTTGCTCTGCCCAGGGGTCCGGAATTTCTGTCGGCTGGCCTGGGAGTGACCCCTCGGAATTAAGCGCAGTGTAACAGGGAGACCATTCCAGGTTGTAGGACCAGCAACAGAGAAAGAACGACGCTGTCGGATAGCAGTCCGCGTGCGGGGAACCAGAAGCTCAACTTGGTTCGCCGATCGAAGGGTGGATCGTATATAGGCCTAATACAGCATATGAAGCATATGCAGGGCCCGTAAAAATAATAGGCCTTACTTATAATATTATATATTATATTATATTATATAGAAAGGCAGACATAGACACAGAGGCAAACAGACAAGGAGAGAGACAGAGACAGAGAGAATGAGTGAGACAGGATGGTATTGGGATTCATAACAAACGATTCGTTTTCTCGACGTCATTGCTCCTCTACTGTCTTTTGGTCTATGCATCATCCAGCTTTTCCATTTTCAGTGACGAACGATAATAATAATTATAGTATAATTATAGGCTAAGGGTTACGTTTGCATTGTCCCTTTCGGCGCTGTCTTATTTTCTCGGCTGCAGCCCTTTATTAACTATAGAAAGACATCACTAGGCAAAAGAAATCAGCTATATTTCCACTAGACATCAGCTATATAAGCGGACGATCGAAATAGCTGTAGGCTTTACGCGCCCCTCGCGACCAACATAACAGCGTCGGCTGCAGTCGTAAATATTGCGTTGCAGCATGCAAATCCATACATGGGACACATTTTCTTGGCTTATCAGTATGGCCACCGCCGCCGCCTCATTGCCATAATATTATTAGGACGACGCTATGCACAGCAGCACAAATAAACGTAGCATCTATAAAAATGTCTGCAGCAAACAATAGAGTTGTATAGGATAACAGACATAATCTGCTTCAGCTTCAGTTCCTACTTCGATTACGACAAAACAACGAAATGTTGAAAATGCATAGGCAATCAATCCTCCATCTGTAGTCGTATATCATGGTGTATGGACCTATGGTATATACTATATGCTATACATGGACAATTGGACATGGACATAGTTAGCAATAATGTTGCATATTGGCTGCGCTGCTGTTTATATTTGCGTTTCAAGTAGATCTCTTGGTATACAACAATGTGAATGAAACTTAGAAAAAGGTCGAAGTCACACAGGTTTTTACAATCCTACATCCATCCATCCGATCATCTGATCATCTCATCATCTCATCATCTGATCATCTCATCATCTCATCATCTCATCATCTGATCATCTCATCATCTGATCATCTCATCATCTCATTCATCTCATTCATCTATCATCTCATCATCTCATCATCTCATCATCTCATTCATCTGATCATCTCATCATCTCATTCATCTCATCATCTCATTCATCTCATCATCTCATCATCTCATCATCTCATCATCTGATCATCTCATCATCTCATCATCTCATCATCTCATCATCTCATCATCTCATTCATCTCATTCATCTATCATCTCATCATCTCATCATCTCATCATCTCATCATCTCATCATCTCATTCATCTCATCATCTCATCATCTCATCATCTCATCATCTGATCATCTCATCATCTGATCATCTCATCATCTCATTCATCTCATTCATCTATCATCTCATCATCTCATCATCTCATCATCTCATCATCTCATCATTTCATCATCTCATCATCTCATATCATCTCATCATCTCATCATCTCATTCATCTCATCATCTCATTCATCTCATCATCTCATCATCTCATCATCTCATCATCTCATCTCATCTCATCTCATCTCATCATCTCATCATCTGATCATCTGATCATCTGATCATCTCATCATCTGATCATCTCATCATCTCAACATCTCATCATCTCATTCATCTGATCATCTGATCATCTCATTTATCTGATCATCTCATCATCTCATCATCTCATCATCTCATTCATCTCATTCATCTATCATCTCATCATCTCATCATCTCATCATCTCATTATCTCATCATCTCATCTCATCTCATCTCATCTCATCATCTCATCATCTCATTCATCTGATCATCTGATCATCTGATCATCTGATCATCTGATCATCTCATCATCTCAACATCTCATCATCTCATTCATCTGATCATCTGATCATCTGATCATCTGATCATCTGATCATCTCATTCATCTGATCATCTCATCATCTCATCATCTCATCATCTCATCATCTCATCATCTCATCATCTCATCATCTCATTCATCTCATTCATCTATCATCTCATCATCTCATCATCTCATCATCTCATCATCTCATCATCTCATCATCTCATTCATCTCATCATCTCATCATCTCATCATCTGATCATCTCATCATCTGATCATCTCATCATCTCATTCATCTCATCTCATCTGATCATCTCATCATCTCATCATCTCATCATCTGATCATCTCATCATCTGATCATCTGATCATCTGATCATCTCATCATCTCATCATCTCATTATCATCTCATCATCTCATCATCTCATCATCTCATCATCTGATCATCTGATCATCTCATCATCTCATTCATCTCATTCATCTCATTCATCTATCATCTCATCATCTCATCATCTCATCATCTGATCATCTCATTCATCTCATCATCTCATTCATCTGATCATCTGATCATCTGATCATCTCATCATCTGATCATCTCATCATCTCATCTCATCTCATCTCATCATCCCATCATTCCATCATTTCATCATCTCATCATCTCATCATCTCATCATCTCATCATCTCATCATCTCATTCATCTCATCATCTCATTCATCTGATCATCTGATCATCTGATCATCTCATCATCTGATCATCTCATCATCTCATCATCTCATCATCTCATTCATCTCATCATCTCAACATCTCATCATCTCATCATCTCATCATCTCATTATCATCTCATCATCTGATCATCTCATCATCTCATTCATCTCATCATCTCATTCATCTATCATCTCATCATCTCATCATCTCATCATCTCATCATCTCATCATCTCATCATCTCATCATCTCATCATCCGATCATCTCATCATCTCATCATCTCATCATCTCATCATCTCATCATCCACAGCGTTTGACTATTTATAATCTGCTTTTGTCATGCAAGTCTCTGACAATCAAAACAGAGAAGTGCAGCGAATGGCAACTGAAGAGAACTGAAACCGGTTTCTGTTTCGCTGCAGAATACGACACACAAACAAACGAAGAATCTGCTATAGACGACTATTATAGTGTCCGTTGAGTGTTCGAGGCTCATGAGTTCAACTCATGAGGCTCACATGACAACTCGTGAGGCTCATGAGTTCAACTCGTGAGGCTCATGAGTTCAACTCGTGAGGCTCACATGACAACTCGTGAGGCTCATGACAATTCGTGAGGCTCATGACAACTCAAGAGGCTCATGACAACTCGTGAGGCTCATGAGTTCAACTCGCGAGGGTAATGAGTTCAGCTCATGAAGCTCACATGACAACTCGTGAGGCTCATGAGTTCAACTCGTGAGGCTCATGACAACTCGTGAGGCTCACGACAACTCGTGAGGCTCACGACAGTTCCGTCATCCTGCAATTGAAGAGTCGGTCGAATGTCTTCTAAAGCGCGCATTCCAACTCCATTATGTCATATGTGCTGCTGTGAAGCTCTACTGGATGGAGCTGTATACGAAGGCGTCGAGCGGCTGAGTGCCTCTGTATAAGTTGCTGCTGTTGGTCCAGCAGCATTTGACATATACATGTATATTAATTGTATATCAGACAACGTCAGAACGACCATTCTCATGCACACGAAGATTGCATAATATCTTGTGATCGCGGTAGACTGTAGCTGACGGTGGTTTGTCTGCACGATGAGTCGTCAGTGTTGTTGGTGAAGGAGGAGAGAGGACTACTTCGGTGATGAAGCGCTCTCAGCACAACGGTCCTACGAAGAAGGCGCCCTCCTCCTCCCTCTCTCTTCCGACCCATCCATGCGGAACCAGGACAGCATCGTCGACAGACCAACGCCTGCAGCTCTTGCCGGAACTGTCTCCGGAACAGACAGTAGATGGCGAAGTTGAGAGCCGAGTTGGTCGTGATGAGGAGGTTGCTGATGTGGTAGTAGCGGCTGTACGTTGAACACGTTCGTCGCTCGTTGTCATCGACCAGATAGAACAGGATCTGGTTGATCGACGCCGGTGTTTCACAGACGATGAATGAGACGATGATGATGATCATGACGAGCGTGATGTTGTGCTCTTCGGTGCTCGTCCGACCTAGAAGGGTCTGGCGGGAACGTTGCGCTCTCTTCAGCTCCTGCACGAGATGGACATTGAGAACGACGAGTATTCCAAGTGGAAGAAGGTAGGCGAACAGACAGTATGCGATGTTTTCGTACAGGATGTTGTAGACCGGATGTGACGCCAGACCGACGTTCACTTCGCTGCTCGATGATGACGTCACGTTGTTGGCAACGGAAGTGACGGTGACGTAGCGATATTCAGCGAATCGTGGGATGTTGTAGACGAAGATGGCGATGATCATGATGGCGATCTGTCGTTGCACGTTGCGCTTCGAACAGAGACGAGCGGCATGCAATGGTCGACAGACGGCAATGTATCTGTTGGCGGCCACAAGCACGACCATCCAGACTGTGCCGAGTTGGACCATGTGTGCGAGAGGCCAGGCAAATGTTTGGAAGTAGGTGTAGATGGGAGCAAGTCTGGCTGTGTGGCCGAGGTGGATGACCATCGCTGGGTACATCTGGACGAATGCAGCCGTTGCGAGGAACACGTTATCCATGACGGCCAACGCCTTCAGCAGAAACGTTGAGACGCTGTTCTTCGAGTATTTGTGTAGAATGGCGAACGACAGCGCGTTGCCGATCAAACCGAAGCCGCACACAAGACCATAGATCGGACCATAGACGAGAAAAAAGAAGAGCTCACCAGAACAGGGCACCACCACTTCGTCTGCTGCAGTCGCATTGCTGCTCAGTGATAGGCTCGCACCAGCCACGAAGCTTCCTGCAGCACCTGCAGTGACCAGACCTGTCCCAGTGACCAGACCTGTCCCAGTGACCAGACCTGTCCCAGTGACCAGACCTGTTCCTGCCACATCCCCTTCGATGCTAGAGTTCGTTGAGTAAGACTGAATGGTGTTCGTCATGGTCCAATCAATGTTCAATGAAGCAAATCCACAACTTCAGTTGCGACCTTGAACAGTGACGACGACGACGACGATGAGATGATGATGATGACAATCGGTTGTAGACTCTGGAAGAAAGAAACGATGACGAATATTAGATGATGTCAGAAGATCACGTGACATTATCAACTGCAGACGATTAGCAACACATTCATGAACACACGTATTGCATTGCAATTATACACTGTGGTCATGGGCGGAGACCTGGGCAGAGATTTGGGGTGGGGGACAAACGAGTGGCCGAAGGAAAGACGCGAGATTTGTTGACGGACGAAAATTTCTGACGACCTTTTTCCAAGTAGGCTACAAAATTTTTTCTGCTTTCATCGCCAAAAAAAGTTGATGACCTTTTTCACAAAAAGTCTAGAAAAATGTCTATTTTCACCGCCCCAAAAATTTCGATGCCATTTTTTTGTCTTGACGCTCAACGATTGCCGATTGGGGGGATCAATGCATGGGCCGTTCCCCAACACTTTTATTGGGGGGGGGGGGGACCGTGCCCTCTGTCCTCCTAGGTTTCCGCCCATGACTGTGGCCAACTAGATAAATTAGCACGATGATCCAGACTAACCTCACGCTGGTGGCAAATATTGCTAAGTTACGACAAAATGCAATAGGAATTAAACGAACATCATAATAAGTTAAACTGACTGTTGGTTATACAACAGACAATTGACTCATGTGTTATGAATGCGAATCTGTTGACTAAATCATGCGATCAACAACTGAATCATGTCCTGTGCCACTGTGCCAGCAAACGAAATGTTTGACTTCATAAAAAATAACTTATCAATAAATTATTAAACTCCGCCACTGATCGTACTTTGGCAGTGCCAGTCCCAACTATGGAGAGAGGAGGAGGGCGACACTGATCATCCTTGACATCACACATGCAGTTTCGTTACGCTCTTCTCCATTATGCCACATGTAGCCTATAGGTCATCGCAATTTTTAATTAACAAACGAAAGTATTCTAGCAGCCACTTTACGCAGCACACTGGTGTTAGTCCATGGTGTTAGCGTCCTCAAGATGAATACATTCGTCGGTGAAAATAACTATAATGCATAGCAGCGCATAACATCAGTCATTTCAGCAGTATAGGCCTGTATTTTATTCTTAAAGAACTGTGTTTCGTTATTGAGACTTAGGCCTGCACGGACTTCATATAGAAAATAATCTGAATTTTATATTGGCCTTATGTAGGCATATTGACAGTCGACATACCATTCGAAACAACAACGTAGAATAATAATAATTATAGATCGTATATGTGACGATCCGAAAGACAATTGTTGTTTAGTTGACATGATGTATACAATAATTATATATATTTCTATAGACTCTGTTTCAGTCACAACAAACTATAATCATAATAATCTGCCGTTGTTTCAATAAAACATCATCATTATTATTATTAGTCACTGCTGCCAACTGACTTCAAACCTCGATCTGTGTTTTATTGATCAACAAAATTCGCACTATATATTACACGTCACACTTTGAGCTGCAGTTGATCTGTCTCCAAACCTCTCTTACCTGCATGCCAGTCTGTCAATGAGCCAACACCTTTATTAGTCTAACCAGCCTAGTGACATGCAGCCTACATGTATGTGAGCTACTGTCTCTACAATGAGGTCTAATGCACTAGAGCTAAATAAACGATCGATGTTCAGCTTCTTATACGCGCCATTCCGTCGCCTGAATAAACGCATATTAAGTTAGACTGTTACAGTGTCGTCGTCGTCGTCGACAGCCAACTATAGGAAAATGTCTCGTTTCTACACAGGTCTCAAGGTGTTCCACAGGGGCGTCATTAGTAACAATGGCGCCTGGGTCCCAATGGAGGGGGAGAGCCACCTTGTTCACAACACGTTTGGACCGGAGTCCGCGCGCTCTGAGGCAACTGACAAGCAGAATGGCGACCAGTGGCTTTCAACCGTCGTCCATTCAGTCGAGATTTAACGATTCAGACAACAATAATTATTATTATTCAGCGACACTACATTGTATACATTGTATACATGTATACATTGTATACATTGTATACATTGTATACATGTGTACATGTATACATGTAATCGTAAAGAAGGCGTAGATCATGAAATGTTAGGACTACGTGAATAAAAATCGAGAGGTCGCTTGATATAAATTATAAATGGAAGAAGTGTCAGTGGTTTGTGGCGACTGTGTATAAATATGTTATGAATACATGTTGTGCATATGTTATACATGTGTTGTGCATATGTTGTGCATGTGTTGTGCATGTGTTGTGCTTATGTTGTGCATATGTTATACATGTGTTGTGCATATGTTATACATGTGTTGTGCATATGTTGTGCATGTGTTGTGCATGTGTTGTGCTTATGTTGTGCATATGTTATACATGTGTTGTGCATGTGTTGTGCATGTGTTGTGCTTATGTTGTGCATATGTTATACATGTGTTGTGCATGTGTTGTGCATGTGTTGTGCTTATGTTGTGTATATGTTGTGCATATGTTATACATGTGTTGTGCATGTGTTGTGCATGTGTTGTGCTTATGTTGTGCATATGTTATACATGTGTTGTGCATGTGTTGTGCATGTGTTGTGCTTATGTTGTGTATATGTTGTGCATATGTTGTGCATGTGTTGTGCATGTGTTGTGCAAGTGTTGTGCATGTGTTGTGCTTATGTTGTGCATATGTTATACATGTGTTGTGCATGTGTTGTGCATGTGTTGTGCATGTGTTGTGCATATGTTAATTGTGCATATGTTGTGCATATGTTATACATGTGTTGCATGATGGAGAGAGAGATGAAATCAAGGAATCGGATGAATGCAGATCGACCGCCGTCGTCTGTCTAACAAGTGTTCGATTAATGATCCATCGCCCGTCGTGTGTTAGGACACCAGAGAGAGGAGAAGAAGGAGGAGGAGGAGGAGAGGGAGGAGGAGAGGGGAGGAAGAAGAAGGAGGAGGAGGAGAGGAAGGAGGAAGAAGAAGAAGAGGAGAAGGAGGAGGAGGAGGAGAAGGAGAAGGAGAAGGAGGAGGAGGAAGAACGATACAGGCATAGTGACACAGTCAGTATAGGCAGATTGACTTGCGTGCATACATAATAGCCACGAATAACCTTGATGCATTCATGTACGTGCAGACATTCGTACATACCTGCTGACATACACCGATTGTTGCAGACAGACAGACAGACAAACAGACATACAGACAGACAGACAGAGTTATTAACTTGCTTAATGGTCAACTCACTGACAGTCAGAGGGAAAACCCATGCTGACGGAAAGAAAGGAGATCGATGTTAACGGATGGTTTGATTGATGGATGGATGGATGAATGGATTGATTGATGGATGGATTGATGGATGGATGGATAGATAGAGATAGAAAGAGGGAGAGTAAAAAAGAGAGACTAATTAGATTGGTGCTGACCACTCTGACGTCATAATAAGAAAGACATGCGCACAAGATCATAGGTCAGAAGGCGACAAAGCAACACTCGCGTTCCAAACCATGACGGCGGTGCTCTGGTCTTCAGAGCTGGTGTTCTGCTGGTGCCTGTTAGTCTGAAGTCCAAACGCACTGACCGACTGACCAGCTAGCTTCAGCCTGTCACGCGACAGAAGACAAAGACATGGAGAGAAAGACAGAGAGGAGAACTGAACAAGACAGTGCTATCAGCATTAGCTTACCATCTGCATTCTGCAAATCGTTGCGTTGTTTGCTTTTTATGCAGCATGGATGTCTGTCCGTTCATCTTCAAAATCTCGTGTAGGCCTAGAGATGGAGATTTGGGTCTGTGACTGTTTTTACACGTCAGGCATCAATGCACTCTACGGCTTGTTTAGGTTCTATTGTTAAACTTGACTTTTGCCAATGCACTTTACCTGCATCTTATATTATAAAAATTTATGCTAAGGGAGTTAAAGGGACTCCATGCAGTGACAATGTTTTCAATCATGTGCAGAACATTTTCCCAGCTAAGCATCGTTGGTTGTCTTTATGTCTATGTATATATATATATATATATACATATATATTATACATATATTGTATAGGCTACCTCTGCTGCTGCTGCTGCTGCTGCTGCTGCTGCTGCTTTGACTAGCGAATACCTTGACGAAAGACTCTAAGCATTCGTTTCTTAAATCACCGCTGACTTTTTCTACTCTTACCAATCCCTGGGCACATTTTTAGAAGAGGAGAACTTGTCTTTCCTTTCAAGAGATTCTAAATCTTGGCAGCAGCCCCATGCGTGTCAGCTCAGAGCCTCGGAAAATAAATGAACGAGAAAGCAGTCAATAAATTTTTCACGCCTATTTACTCTTAAAAAATTAATCGTCAGCTTTCTATTTCTTTGACTGGCTTCCTGGTGTAGCATGCTCAGTCACTGTAAACTCAACTGCCTGGCCGGCCACTGAGATGTCCGGATCTAAGAGTTGTATCAAGAATAAACTTCGTATTAGTTAAAAAATCTTTGCCATCTGCCTTTGATCAAATGCCATATTGTGAATCCTGCGCTAAAAAATCTCATATTGATCCTGGTCAAGTCTTATATATACAGGGTGGGCCATAAAAAGTAACCACTATGGTTTTTATCCCATATCTTGGCCAAACATAAGAATTTTTAATTGAAACTTTACAGTCTTAAAGGCAATTCATATTTACGTACAATGGTCAAATTTCAATAAAATATTTCAAAGATAACAAAAGTTATATCACTTTTAGTGAGGCCACCCACCGTTTTTTGATGATTCAAAAACGAAACGCAACAAAAACTAGGTGCTTTGCCAATATCTTGGCCAGAAGTAAGAATTTCGAAATGAAAAATTTCAAGCTTAAGGCCAATTCATATTTACATACGATGGCCAAAATATTTCAAAGGGAGCAATAGTTATGCCACTTTTAGTGAGACCACCCACCGTTTTTGACGATTCTAAAAAGAAACTCAACAAAAAGTAACAAAAACGTGATTTTGTTAAGTCTCATCTTAAATAACTGTTGTCAAATGTACTTAGTAGTGCTTCACTACTTGTGTTCAATGTGCCCACCACCAGTGCCAACGCTTCTTTTGAGTCTCTTTGCAAAGTTCTTGATGGACCTGTTGATTAATCTAACAGATTCCTTATTTACCAATTTGATTGTCATCTTGCTAAGTGACTTCTCAGTGACGTGCAGCTACGCTGGTACCTTGTTTCTTTTTAGATAGTAATAATAATGATCATCTGACAATATCAAGGCTATTTGATAACAATTATCTGAGGTGAGACTTAATAAATTGTGTTGTTTTTGCTACTTTTTGTTGCGTTACCCTTCTGAATCGTCAAAAGACGGTGAAGGCCTCACTGAATGTGGTATAACTTTTGTTCTGTTTGAAATATTTTTTATTAAATCTGGCCATCATGTGTATATATGAATTGTCTTTAAGCCTGTAAAATTTAATTTCGATATTCTTAGTTTTGACCAAGATATTGGCCAGAATAATGAAACTGTTTTTTTGTTACTTTTTGTTGCATCGCGTTTTTGAATCGTCAAAAAATGGTGGGTGGCCTCACTAAAAGTTACAAAACTTTTGTTCCGCTTGAAATATTTTGATGAAATCTGGCCATCATGTGTAAATATGAATTGTCTTTAAGCCTGTGAAATTTCATTTCGAAATTCTTACTTCTAGTCAAGATATGGGCAAAAACCGTAGGGGTTGCTTTTTTATGGCCCACCCTGTAGAGTGCAGAACCAAAGAACAATCTCAGATTCTTCAAACAAATTCCTTGAAGTGACAACGTTTAATCATTATTTATGAACCCCACTTTGGAAACTTCTTCCAGCAATTGTTTTCAGTAATTCACCGAAGCGCTGAGAAAAAACTGAGTGAAGAACGTGCTCAAGGTCCCTACGAGACGGCTTGAGTGGATTCGAACCTGCAACCATCAGGCTGCAAGGTAATTTGGGCGTTTTAGTCGACTCGACTAGGCATGCCAATAGCTACTATGTCAATTGCAAGTCTGAACAGCAGCTCTATCCGCAAGTCTTGAGAAAGATGTTCCCGATTGGATGGGCCAATAGAAAAAACTACAAAACTGAGTCGTAACGGCACACCTCTGCACTCCAGTTAAGCCTATCTATGTCATCTATGTATCATGTATGTCAGTAGCGTACTCAGTATACTCTTTGCGACAATACAGCAGGTCAGGGTCGACCTTAGCCAAATGTATGCGCGCTTTGCCTGGAGCGTCATGTGTAAGCTTAGTTAAGATTTTAGTTAAGTACTTAGTTAAGTTTGTTTCTCTACATGCTCTTGACAATATAAGCTTTTCTGCAATCTGTCATCACCTAATTTGTTTTAGTCACTTTCTTTTCTGCTATCTTGATTAATTTTTCTTGGGACTTTTTACTTGGGTGACCCTTCCCAGCGGGATGTCCATCCCTTTTGGGCCCCCCTTTGTAGCCAATGCATGCATGTTTTGTACTTTTATTGTTTTCTTGTTTTTCTGGTTGCAATAAAGTGAATTGTATTGAATTGTATTGTATATATAGGACCGGCCCTGAGCAGGGAGGGCGTGCCGTAGGCTACCGTCGCAAAGTGTATGTTGAGGTATTAATCGGACTGCAAGCTTGTGTAACTGTTGTTACGATGACAGTTGAAATTAACCATATCCGTCTTTCCTTCAACGTAGGACTACTAACTCTCTTAGGACTTTGTTTATATCCGCCGCCTGTCTCTCTGGAATCTGGATGCATGGGGAAGAACTTAAGAAGTCAGCTGATACTGTTTCCTATTAGCTGTTTATCTTTTTCGCGGCTTTTTTTTATTAGAAGACTGTGGAAGCCACTCTGTAGAACCCAGGCTATTAATGTTCTCTTTGGATTTGCACTGCTGCATAGGAGAGGCACGGAGGACCACAGGAGGAGAGTTCGTTTACAAAACGTAGAGAGAATTATTATCGTAATGACACCTCCTTGCATAATATTCGAACTATAGCCTCAATGGAAGCTGGAGAATATCTGGCTGTCGGTCTCTATATCTGTCTGTTTGACTACATGTCTGTTTGTCTACATGTCTGTTTGTCTACATGTCTGTTTGTCTTACAATCCGATGCTTTTAAAGGAACATAATAATCTGACCATAAAGCTGCATGAATAAATGTTTTACTCTCGTGTTGCGGCGTGTGTTTACTAAGAGACTAGCTACTTTCATCACAACAGATTGGCCGCCGAGAAGTTTACTGTGCACACAATCTGCTGCTGCGTGCCACAGATCGAACCAAAGTGTTCTTAAGTCACTGCAGGTCTCTTTCGTGCTCCGATAGAAGAGTGTTGTCTAAGCCATTGACTGGCACATGGCACTTGCGCGCCTGAGCAACAGTGCCTAACATATATATTATAACAGCAACTGTAAGAAGCTCTTAACGATGATAAGAATGCAACGCTCTTTCATCGTACACGTCGTCTACTGTAGTGTATACAGAACACCTAAAAAGCTTTTACGTGCGCTAAAGCAATGGTCGTTAAGCACTGAGGTGCATCGAAAGCAATCTCGAATTGAATTGCAATCTCGAATTGAATTGCAATCTCGAATTGAATTGCAATGATCATAGTAAAATGATCGTTGCAATCGTCTACACACATATTTTTTATGCCTCATCACCATGACAACGCAACTCATCGATTGCATGAGCGGCAGACGCACAAACGGTCACACACACACACACACACACACACACACACACACAGCCACGACCACCCATGGCCTTGGTTAGGCGCCTGACTATAATTATCAGCTTTCGATGACAACCATAACTTTATCCTTCACCTCCTCGTATAAAAGCTCCCAAACTAATGATACAAAGGCTGTGCACACTTAATTGTTCAGAAAGGAAAGCATTTAAAGGACGCTAACTTTCATCGATTCCCTCTTTTGTATACATGGGTCCAGTAAGTTGCTCTATGCCTTCAGTGTACTCACTGCTCATGCATGGTCCATAATTATAGCTGACACAAGTTCTAAAATCACCTTTCACCTCATACTGCTCATCCTCTTCTTCCTCCTACTCCTCATCTTCCTATTCCTCCGACTTGGCTTCGCCGCCTTCATCACTACTACCAGTATCATGATCATCATCGATCATCATCATCATCATCATCATCATCATCATCATCATCATCATCATGATCATCATCATCATCATCACCATCATCATCATCATCATCATCATCATCATCATCATCATCATCATCGATCATCATCATCATCATCATCATCATCATCATCATCATCATCATCATCATCATCATCATCATCATCATCATCATCATCATCATCATCATCATCATCATCATCATCATCATCATCATCATCATCATCATCATCATCATCATCATTATCATCATCACCATCATCATCAATCATCATCATCATCATCATATACATCGTCATCATCGTCATCATCGTTGCTGTTGTTGTTGTTGTTGTTGTTGTTGTTGTTGTTGTTGTTGTTGTTGTTGTTGAACCCATCTAAGACAAAATTTATTTGGTTGGGCGCACGGCAGCAGCTTGCCAAGCTTGATCTCTTTTCTCCTACATTTGAATTTCCTGGCTTTGTCTTTGCAACCTCGGTTCATGGCCTCGGCGTCCAACTTGACCAAGAACTCACTTTTGCTCCTCAGACAGACAGGAAGATAACGAAAGAGCGGCAACAGATGGAGCTTAAGACATAGAGTGCCGATGCATATACACTTATACTTATTCTTTACGGTCTATCCTGCTGTTTAGTTTAGTATGTGAGGCGCCCTTGTAACGGCATCCATGGCTGTGTTACGGCGCCATAGAAATCGTCATTGTTATTATTATTATTATTATACACGTACGTCGTACATACATACATACATACATTATATACATATACACATGTATATACAATTATGCATGTATATACAATTATACATGTGTATATATAGGTTATACATTGCAGTCAGCCGGAATTGAGTGCGACTGCAGAGAAATTGTACAGCTGCTGCAGTGTAAGCTTATACCATCAGCAGTCGTCCAATTTCTGTTCATGCAGTCAATATGCAAAGTGCAGCGTAATTCGCAGCTTACGGTTGACACGAGACACTCCGCACTCCCCACTCCCCACTCCCCAATCCCCACTCTCCTTCGTCCTGCATGGGTTCGATTACAAAGAGATGATCGATGAATTCAACAGCTGATCGATCAAATAATCGCTTCATTTATCAGTTTGCTTCTGATAAAAGCGACCAACGCGGATGAACGAAGAATTCACATCCATATTCCATAGCACATATTCCATAGCCATTGCACTGATTGCAGACGCGGTCCACGCGACAAAGTACTGCGGCGGATCTTTCAAGCGAAAGTGCGGCTTTCCGAAAAGAAGTTCTAACGCCAGCAAAGATATAATCTATAAAATAAGTAATATTTGTCTCGTGTTTTGTTACATTTTCTATTGACGAATTTGAGACTTAGGCTAATATTTCAATAGGTTGAGCATCGTTACGCCTAATGGACGAGAACATATGAACTTTTATTTGTCTCTTTCTCTATACAGAACGAACCATAGAATGACGTTGCAACGCGTGAAAAGTTCTTTATGTTATTATTATTAGATTTATATGCCTGTTGAGATAGAATAAAAACCATGAAAATGATGAACGGTGAGAAATGACTAGAATTTTCTTCACACCGCTCTGTGAAACATGAAAGAAAGTTTAATTTACCGAACTCGACGGAAGAGTTCGGTAAATTAAACTTTCTTTCATGGTGAATCAGCATAGGCTATAGTATATAGACATGTTTGCAAAAGTTGCAGCTGGGGCTTTTGTTATGACCGCGCGATGTCCCAGTCTCTGTTCACGTAGGCTAATGTCCGAGTTCCCATTTTATCATCTGCAGAAACTTTGTCCGTGACGTTCAGTAACGGATTCACAAACTGAGACCTTAATATACAAAATATGACCAAATACAAACAGCTTATCGTAACCGTAGCAGCTCACATCATAAACAGCTTATTTGTGCTCTTTTAATGAGGTTGTATGACATCATCATCATTTTGTGTGTTGTAATTTTCTAAAAATTTGTAATGAAATCACATGTGGGCTATTGGAACGTTTATCACTTTCAGATCACTTTGTTTGCTGTAGCGACTATTATATAGGCCGCACGCTTTTGTGCAAGACTTGTCTTGTTAAAGCGTGTTACAAATAATAAAAAAAAGTAACAAACGCAGAATTGTATGTGCGAATAGGCCAAACAGAGAACCTTATGCAGCAAATAATATGCAGGAAGCTGGAACTCTTCGGGCATACATGTATATGCAGGATGGATAACAGTAGAAAAATCAAGACAGTTATACTTGGAAGAATGGAAGGATCTAACAGGAAAGGACGACCACACAAAGAATGGCTGGAAAATATAACAGAATGGTGTGGAGCACCACTGCAGGACCTGACACACGCTGCCTTGGAGAGACAAACCTGGCGCGGAATAACGAGAATGGCATCGGGCACCTACGGGCACTGGTCCCATGGTTGATGATGATGATGATGATGATTGTAATTGTATGGAACATGATTCTCCGGATATTTGAAGAAAACGGAATTTAAAGTTTAGACAGCTGTAACTTTTGTAAACATGAAAAATGTCAAGTGCAACTTTCATGGATTGTTGGAAATTTATTCCCCTGCAAATTGGAAAATTTTCGGTTGCGAAGTTATCGCATTTTAACTGGTGGTACATTTTTTAGACACCGTATATAGGCCTAGGCTATGTATAGTGTCCTTTTAAACATCATGCAGCACACTCAAACATGTCTTAAACAATGCTTGATTATGGTGTCCATTCGTAATCTTATAGGAGTATTATGACTTACATGTAGGCCTACTACGCATCAGGTGTCACACATATTGTTAAAAATGCAGTAGAAGATAGATAATTATCTCATGAAGATTGGACTCTTCTCTCATCCTATAATTATAATTCGCTTCCACTGAATATATTCGTATCAATTCCTGCATCACCCCAACACGCTATCCTTGTTTCCTGTTAGTCCCATATTCTACAATTCAAACCAACATGCTCTATAGATCAAGTGTAATAAGCAGCTCTACTCAGACTCAGAGGTCGCTATGGTTTACCCATTCCACATATCAATTTAAGTTATTATTGTTCCGGTGTTCAAAATAAAACTGAAGTTGAACTAATTTTTAGGTCATAAATTTCGCATGGTTTAACCAGAAACGACTTCTCTTTCTCATTTTCTCTTTTCTCTCTCTTTATTTTCTCTTCTCTTTTTTTTCTCTATAGGCCGATTTCATTTCTATATATCTTTCTCTTTTTTTATCTTTCTCTGTCCTTCTTTCTCCCATTCCTTGTGTCCTTATAGTCTGTCTTTATTTTCCTCTTTCTTCATTTTTTCTCTTTCTTTATTTCTCTCTCTCTTTCTCTGCTGCATTATTATTTCGTTGCCTGTTCGCCATCTCATGCGTTCGACTATTTACTGCGCGGCTTTAATGGGATTAATGCGACGTCGTCATCATCTTCTCTTTATGATGAAACCAACCAAACTATAGACCGCCGCGCTCGGCTCCTGCTGCCATGGCTGCTGCTACTGGTGGTGGTAGTGGTGGTGGTAGTGGTAGTGGTAAGCTTTCTTCTTTTCGTCACCCGTCTCCGTCGTTCACTCAATCCCTCTTCTCTCTACGTCGGGATTCTTATCGTTAACTTCCGTGTGCAACAGTGCATGCTATAGCTGCTGCTTCTACTGTTCGCCTTCTCTGCGTCATTTTTCTCTTTCTTCTCCTCATTCGTATCCTAAGCGACCAATGCTTTATCGCCATCTATCCTAATGACTCATTGACTTGCTGCTTCCACAGAAATCACTCCGACCAGACGAATGCACGCTGATATAAACCTACTTTCATGAAGTTGCAAACGTTTTCAGATGACGAAGACGTGATAAGCAGTCAACGTTCCTCTCTCTCTCTCTCTCTCTCTCTCTCCCTCCCTCCATCTCTCTCTGTGTGTGGGTGTGTCTCTCTCTCTCTCTCTCTCTCTTTCTCTCCCTCTCTCTCTATCTCCATCTCCATCTCCCTCTCTCTCCCTCTCCCTCTCCCTCTCTCTTTCTCTCTCTCACTCTCTCTGCTTCCCTGCCTCCCTTTCTTTGTCCGTTCCTCCTTCCTCTCTTGTTTACGTCCCTCCCCTCTTTCAGTTGTTCTTTCCTTCATTGACATCTCGTAATTGTTTCATCGGAGACTTATTATGATTTCATTGATGCTTGAATATAATTTGATGTAACGACGTCCTTTGCATTCATGCTGTATGCAATGTATTCACGGTCAAGTGAACTGATGTAAAACGCTGACAGGATGACTTAATAATATATTCCCTGGGCTCATCTCTCACTTTAATCAGAAGACGATTTAAATTCATAACATGCGACCATACATGACTTATAAGCATTATGCTGCTTCAACTTGCATGTAAGATCGACTGCATCTGATGTGACGTCATCGCCATGGATGTACATGTAGTGCCATTTGTGCAAGAGGTCGTTCCAATCGACGTCACTGGCAATTAGCTTCGATGCCAAACGACGTCATCGAACTGCTGACCATCTCATCTTGCATCTGTGCAGATCGATAGATCTCTTGCGGAAATAAATCAAATAAATCAAATAATCATAGGTAAGGACATATATTTACATTTATAATATATGATCATCTTCTGCATGAGTTATTACTCGCGTTTATTGAACAATCTGGTTGACAGACCGCAATCGGTTACAGTATAATATTTATACAGTTATGCAGTTATACATTAGTTAACATCAATCTTAACTACTGCAGAACAGACCGCCTGCAATACAAGCCTGCAATGCGTTGTCCACAGAGTTAATGTCTTACAAGGCAATCTGAGGTCTGGACTGTTGGGTGGCCACAGCTGCGGTGGCTACTTTTTTATCCGGACACAGTGTACATGTACATGTATAGGCCCTATACCAAGCTCGAGACTCTCCACCCAAGAACTCTTCGCCATCCAGCCATCCCAATTGTTACTCAACCATCCTCCCTTCTCAGTCTTTCTCAACAACCACCCCACCCCCAATTCCATCCACCCCGTCGCTACGCATCTCAACTTGATCTCAAGTTCTACAACCGAGCAATAACTTGCGATGAACTGCCATGCATTCTGGAAAGATCTCCTTCCATCATTCTCCTCACTCTCTCGATTCCTCCTCCATCGTCATTTCCATTCACCCTCTAATCCTCTAATCCTATATTCACCTGCCGTCTCACTCTCACGGTCTACTGCACATTGTTGGTTTTTAATTGTCATATATATTATATATAGTAGTAGTAGTAGTAGTAGTAGTAGTAGTAGTAGTAGTAGTAGTAGTAGTAGTAGTAGTAGTAGTAGTAGTAGTAGTAGTAGTAGTAGTAGTAGTAGTAGTAGTAGTAGTAGTAGTAGTAGTAGTAGTAGTAGTAGTAGTAGTAGTAGTAGTAGTAGTAGTAGTAGTAGTAGTAGTAGTAGTAGTAGTAGTAGTAGTAGTAGTAGTAGTAGTAGTAGTAGTAGTAGTAGTAGTAGTAGTAGTAGTAGTAGTAGTATTATAAGCTATCGCAGGATGTTCGGCAGATTGTCGAGGACGAGCTGTATATATTAATTATCAGCAAGAGCAAAACTTAAACTTGTGTAAACTTTCTTCAGTATAATAATTATGATATGTCGTGATCACTGTTGTTTGAATCATGCACAGGTGCATAAACTATGAAAGGAGGACGAAAGAGGCACAAAAAGAAGACGAGGGAGGACGACAAGATGCTATTTAATAGCGTAGAAATTAATTGTATAAGAGGAATTCTGGATAGAACAGCAGACGAGAAAGAATTTGCAATGAAATGATCCGGCAGAGTTTGGTCAGGTGGACTATAGATTGGAAGATAAGATTAGAAACGGAAGATTGATCTGATTTGGGCGCGTAGCACGGGAGGATAAACACAAGTCACGTGACAGAGCGCTTTATGGTCACGTGGTGTGAACAAGAAGCGGGAAAAGACAAGCAGAGACATGAGTGGACAATGAAAGAAGATCTGCAAGCGCAATTAGGAATGAATTATATGAGAACTTCAGCTGTTGACACAGACACAGACAACGAAATGGAGAAGAGACTAATTATATTGTTGAAGCGTCGTCGTCGTCGTCGTCGTCATCGTCGTCGTTGTCGTTGTCGTCGTCGTCGTCGTCGTCGTCGTCGTCATCGTCGTCGTCGTCACACACTCCTGACGGCAGATGAATGAGGGATATTATCACAAGGAATCTTTTGATTTGTGCGCATTTTACTGGCGCTATATAAATGCTCAATTATCGTCGCAACGTCCAAGCTAATTGAGATGCCGTATTGTCTTGCACCATGATATCGAAACATTAGCCTTCTGAACAAAGTAGTCATGGGCGATTTCAGCAGTAGGGGGGGGCAAGATTTTACTTCTGCCTGAAAAATAAATCCGGAATAAATTACTTCGTGGGTTGAAATCTCGTGGTGGGAAATACTATTTTTCAGAAAAAAAACTTGACTACCTTTTTTAGTCATCGGGGTTGATATGTCACGAAATAAGTTATACTATTTTTGTTGTTTAAAAAAAAAATTTTTCTTGGTCTTCTTGCCCGAAAAAACAGACTTTCCCAAAATTTGGGGGTATTTGCCCTCTGAACCTCCGCATCGCACGACTACGAAAGTAGGTTACATTCATCAGCAACAGCAATGTTGATCAAACAGTAGGCCCTTAACTTGAAACAAATTTACCGACAGTATAATGCCTGTATGGACATTCTTGTCAGTGTTGTGCACGAGACCGAAAATCCAAGACCAAGACCAAGACCAAGACCGGGTGGTCCAAGACCGAGACCAAGACCAAGACCGGGTGGTCCAAGACCGAGACCAAGACCAAGACCGGGTGGTCCAAGACCGAGACCAAGACCAAGACCGCAATTTTCTGGTCTCGAGACCGTCTCGAGACCAAGACCACGTCTCGAGACCACACCACTGAGGTCCAAATCCCTGCTCCTCAATGTTTGCAAAACTACAAAATGCCACATCGAGCAATTGCATCGATGTAATTACTTACTAAGGCACTAGGATAACTGAGCATTCACGTTTTCTTGTCTCTTTTGATGCGACCAAGAGGTCCAAGACCAAGACCAAGACCGGACCTTCAAGACCAAGACCAGACCAAGACCGGACCATCAAGACCGAGACCAAGACCAAGACCGGACCTTCAAGACCAAGACCAAGACCAAGACCGGGTGGTCCAAGACCAAGACCAAGACCAAGACCGCAATTTTCTGGTCTCGAGACCGTCTCGAGACCAAGACCACGGTCTCGAGACCACATCACTGATTCTTGTTCACACCACGTGACACTCCTTATAAATATCCAAGTTGAATTTAAAGGCAACGCTTCGCTAGCGATGCAGATGAAGCCGATAGACCTATATTATTATTATTTCGAACCAGATTCTACTCTGCATGGTAGGGATTTGAACTTCGACATCTTGATTGACAATCCAGCAAACTCACTATACTACTCTGCCAACCAATCTCTATAGTACTAGCAATAACTATGAACTCTCACGAAGTATAAGCTTAGTTGTGAGTGTTTTGGTGCTCAGTCTGCGGTCCTTGATCCGCGTTTTCTAAAAGTAGCCTACCATTACACAATACACAACATTGCACAACATTGCACAATACACATGCACAACATTGCACAACATTGCACAACATTACACAATACACATGCACAACATTGCACAACATTGCACAACATTACACAACATTGCACAACATTGCACAACATTGCACAACATTGCACAACATTACACAACATTGCACAACATTGCACAACATTGCACAACATTGCACAACATTGCACAACATTGCACAACATTGCACAACATTGCACAACATTACACAACATTGCACAACATTGCACAACATTACACAATACACATGCACAACATTGCACAATACACATGCACAACATTGCACAACATTACACAATACACATGCACAACATTACACAATACACATGCACAACATTGCACAACATTGCAGACGATAAGAAGCACGATGAGCACTAAACAGACCGATGCCACTATTTCCATTATGAATTATTGTGTGTGAGAAGCAAATATTCAACGTCGTCAGCATATTAACATGTCACGTCCTAACTCCTAACAAAAACCGATCTGCTGCTTTTCACAGTCAGATTTATTCTGACAAACGCCGACAATGTTGCTAGACGTAGGCCTACGTCTCTTATGAATCGTTTGCTATCGATCATTTAAGGTAAAATATCGATGCTGATCGTTATGACCAGATCAGTTAAAAGCGCTGTTCTTATAATAGCAGTTTAATGTTGACCGTATTTAGAATTATTGACGTTGAGATCAATACATTCTGATATGAAAAATATGAAATATCGTTAAAGAAATAAATTGTGTCTATCTTCAAGTAACTACTGTACAAGAAATCTGACGGATTGGATCCTACATATATAAATTTATATATATATATCATATATATACATCATCAGCATAGATATATCATATATATATATGCTTATATATATATATATATATATATATATATATATATATGCTGATGATAGAGAATGTAGCGCAAAGGAATTATCACTGAACTCTCTTATAGTAGCGCTATCTCCACTAAAGATCATGATGTTGCGCCATCAAGAGGTTTATAAAAGCGCTATAGAAATATCGGAGGTTCATGTAGGCTACGGGGCCAAATTGTGAACCGCTTACAATGCAGACAGGCAAACAGGGCCTTTGGAGGCAACTCTTCGATGCCACCCGTGTCCCCCCTCCAACGGATTTCTAGAGCGCCATCATCGGAAATTATTCCATTTCCAGACGTAAACAACTCCGCTATATAATATATGTCATGTATATATTACATGTTTATATATATCATGTATATATATTATATATTATATATATTGTGTGCGTGTGTGTGTGTGTGTGTGTGTGTGTGTGTGTGTGTGTGTGTGTGTGTGTGTAGTGCGCATTTTCTTAATGGATTAATCCGTTGCAATCTGATAAATTGCAATTGGCTTTGATGGATGACAGTCAATGTCTCTTAACGTCTTAATCCGCTCCATTGACCAGCAATCTAATCATCCGCATCTGCATGCGTGAAGACTGCTGCTGCAGTCTTATAACGAAGACATCATGCTGCTGCTGCTGCTGCTTAAATAGTCAGACCCGAAGTCTGGAGCAGAAACGGTGCCCCTAAAGGCCCCTTATAATGCCTATGCGGCTATGCCTATACGAAAAAATCATCACTGAACAAGACTGATCAGGAAGTAAGTTTTAGAAACTAACGAAATGGATGCACCGCCCCAGAGAAATCGTATAACCTATTCTTCAGTCATAGGACAGACGACGGAGTATAATATGACTATTGGCCGGCTTACTATAAAAAGTTACGCAACTAAAAAATTCAATAAACCAACGAGATATAAATAATGCGCTCTTTTGATTTGCGTCCATTTGAGGCTTTGATAGGATACCGGTACCGTATGCATGGGTCTATTATGCGATCAACGTCAACTGGGGCGCGGTGGTCTAGTGGTGGCGTCGTTGCCTTGGAGCCGGAAGGTCCGAGGTTCGAATCCACCTCCCCGCGTAAGGACCTTCGGCAAGTCCTTCACTTACAATTGCTCAGCGCTTCGGCGTGAAACTCCGATGCAGTGTCCGCTCTGCATCGGGAGCGCCTCTGAGTAGATAGAGCTTGAAGGGGCGCTACAACAAGTGCACATACAAACAAACAACGATTTTTTGCAATATGCGTAGACCCGTCTTAAAAGGTGGAATTGCATGGCCACATAGACGTAACGATGTTAATCATGAATAGCCTTTATATGTTAGACAGAAAAACGCTTTCATGTTTCTAAAAAATGTTTGTTTGTCATATACCACAAAGTGGCGGTGACTATCACAGTATCACCACCACTTTTAAAAGTGGTGGTGACTGGACACCATCACTTTTTAAAGTGGTGGTGACTGGACACCACCGTCACAATTACTAGAACGTTTACACGCCTATGCCAACTGTGAGGCATTATGATGAGTTAATTAGAGTAAAACCCTCTTCACAAGTGTTTACTTTAAATTCTCGCAGACACATAGGTCGGCTCTTGTTAATCCCGCGCGGTAACTTATCGCGGGACAGTTTTATGCGACTGCTAGCAGCTACGGTTGTAGCGCGCAATAATTATTATTGTATTTGTACGAGTTACATGTACTTTGTTCGTTTTATTCATCATTTAGGCTACTTTTAAACCAATTAAACGACTCTTTATTAAATTTTCACAAAATGGTTCGAATTATTCACCGTTCCATAGATCATCATTCATTCGTTCGTTCATTGTGATTAATCGCGATTAAATTCTGTTTCATCTCTTAGTCTAATGTTCGTTTTTAGGTTAATAATATAGAATAATATATTATACAGTAATATAATGGTTGCCCCGAATTCAAGTCGGAGGTTGTTTCATGACAGTGATGAGCAGCGTAAAGCATCATGACATGTGACGTTATAGATAATCTCCAGGGCAGTCACTAGTCATATAGTGGCAGTTGTTGTTCTTCTGCTTCTCTCGCTCCTCCACCTTCCCAACTGAAGACATTAAGCCCACCGTATATGCCTACTTGGCGTTTGCAGCAGCAGCAGCTGCCATATATCGCGAGTAATAGATGCATTGTGGCAGAGACGCAGCAGCAGCTGCTGTCTCCATTCACCTGCAGCACACTGAAGCCGTTCAAGATAATAATCACCTTTTCATATTCTGCGCAGGTAATAATCGGAGTCGATTTCTACAATCGTCGTCTTCTAATCGTCGTCTCCTCCTACTCCTCCTCCTCCTCCTACTCCTCCTCCTTCTCCTCCTCCTCCTCCTCCTCTTCCTCCTCCTCCTCCTCCTCCTCTTCCTCCTCCTCCTCCTCCTCCTCCTCCTCCTCCTCCTCCTCCTCCTCTCCTCATCATCCTCTCCTCCCTCTTCTTCCGTTTCTGTCTTCCTTTCTTCTATCATTTCCATTTCTCTCGTCCTCTGCATTCTCCTATTATAGTTGCTGAGTTCGGAGGAGGATTCATGCTACGATACATCCTCCTCCTCCTCCTCATCATCATCCTCATCATCATCATATGCATAGACATCATCTGCATCTGCATCCGCAGCGTGTATAACCACCATCACCGAAGCAGTAAGACAGTTATTAATAATTGGCAACATCTGCAGCCAGTCGGTCGGTCGGTCGGCAGCAATCAAAGAATCACAGAATGATATCCGCATGAGATGATAATTTATAGTCTTCATAATTATACTGCATAGGATAGTATATGTCACAGACTTTGCAGGTCAAAAGTCTTAAGCGTATCCACTATTCATTGTCCACACGTATACGGCCACACACACGCGCACAAGACGGGATAATAGTCTGAACCGAGATCATGTATCTATAGTTATCCAGTGCTTAAAGTGGGGGAAAAGGTGCCTGAACGCCCCTTACCTTCCCAAAAGAAGTGCCTGGACGCCCCCTACCTTACCAAAGGAAGTACCTGCATGGACGCCCCTTACCTTCCCAAAAGAAGTGACTGGACGCCCCTTACCTTTCTAGGCTGTGCTGGCCAATAAGTGGCAGAACAGCGTTCAGATTTTAAAAGAAGTGGATGGACGCCGTCCATGACGGTCATGGACGGCGTCCACAATGCCACACTTTAAGCCCTGTATATATTTACCTGTGGTACTTGGTCCAACAACCTGGAATGAACTTCCCTTGACTATGCGACACCTCCCAAGCTGTTCTCAATTTCACAAACTGTTGAAGACTTTTTCGCTTGATCTCGGTCGGAAGTGCCTCTGAGTAGCTACATGTACATTGAAGAGGCGCTATATAAATTATAACTGACTGATTGATTGATTGAAGCCAAAAGTAAACATAACTTAAAACGCGAAACTGAGCAGATTGCACAAAACTGCATTGGAGAAAGAAAAGAATTGCAATAGAATGAGATGATGACGACAGCGACAACGACAATGACGACGATGACGACAATGACGACGATGACGACGATGACCATGACAATGACGACGATGACGACGATGACGACGATGACGATGACAATGACGACGATGACCATGACAATGACGACGATGACGACGATGACGACGATGACGACGATGACAATGACGACGATGACAATGACAATGACGACGATGACGACGATGACGACGATGACGACGATGACAATGACGACGATGACGATGACAATGACGACGATGACCATGACAATGACGACGATGACGATAACAACGACGATGACGATGACGATGATGATGATGACGACGATGACGATGACGATGACGATGATGATGACGATGATGATGATAACGACGACGACGACGATGACGGTGAAGATGACGATGACAATGACGATGACGATGACGGTGACGACGATGACGATGACGATGACGATGACGACGACGATGACGGTGAAGATAACGATGACAATGACGACGATGACGGTGAAGATGACGACGATGATGATGACGATGACGGTGAAGATGACGATGACAATGACGATGACGATGACGGTGACGACGATGACGATGACGATGACGATGACGATGACGATGACGATGACGGTGACGATGACGGTGACGACGATGACGATGACGATGACGATGACGATGACGATGACGGTGAAGATGACGGATCGATGCCGCTGTATACGTTGACCTTCAACGATCGATTGATTGACCTTTGCTGCAGCAGCTGGCTCTCCTCTGCCTTCTTCGCTGGTCAGTCTTCTCTCTCTCTCTCTCTCTCTCTCTCTCTCTCTCTCTCTCTCTCTCTCTCTCTCTCTCTCTCTCTCTCTCTCTCTCTCTCTCTCTCTCTCTCTTTCTATCTCTCTGTCTGTCTGTCTGTCTGTCTGTCTGTCTGTCTGTCTCTCTCTCTCTCTCTCTCTCTCTCTCTCTCTCTCTCTCTCTCTCTCTCTCTCTCTCTCTCTCTCTCTCTCTCTCCTTTGTCTTCTCTCTCCTCTGTCTTCTCTGCTGGTCAGTCAAGAAGAGACGCGCATGCGCCAAACTTCTTATTAAGCTCTTTTAATAGTAGACCCATACTTGAAATACTGGAAGAGTTGACGTAGTAACCAACACGTTTTAAATTTCAGTATAATTTTAGCCGACGTGAACACACTGAACAATCTAAAACGCAATGGCTCTCAGCAAGATCTAAGCACACTAGATCTGTGCATCTAAGCAATGAATTTAATGGCACGATTCAGACGGCGCATGAGCTGACAGATAGACAGATAGATAGATAGATAGATAGATAGATAGATAGATAGATAGATAGATAGATAGATAGATAGATAGATAGATAGATAGATAGATAGATAGATAGATAGATAGATAGATAGATAGATAGATAGATAGATAGATAGATAGATAGATAGATAGATAGATAGATAGATAGATAGATAGATAGATAGATAGATAGATAGATAGATAGATAGATAGATAGATAGATAGATAGATAGATAGATAGATAGATAGATAGATAGATAGATAGATAGATAGATAGATAGATAGATAGATAGATAGATAGATAGATAGATAGATAGATAGATAGATAGATAGATAGATAGATAGATAGATAGATAGATAGATAGATAGATAGATAGATAGATAGATAGATAGATAGATAGATAGATAGATAGATAGATAGATAGATAGATAGATAGATAGATAGATAGATAGATAGATAGATAGATAGATAGATAGATAGATAGATAGATAGATAGATAGATAGATAGATAGATAGATAGATAGATAGATAGATAGATAGATAGATAGATAGATAGATAGATAGATAGATAGATAGATAGATAGATAGATAGATAGATAGATAGATAGATAGATAGATAGATAGATAGATAGATAGATAGATAGATAGATAGATAGATAGATAGATAGATAGATAGATAGATAGATAGATAGATAGACAGACAGATAGATAGACTGTTGCGGTTGCGAATGACAGCTTAATAGCTTATTAGTAATAAAAAGCAAAGTAAAAGTTGATTCTTACGAAAACCAAACTGTTTGGAAGGACAGAGAAAACCAATTCCAACCTTGCAAGTAAGCAATTAACTGATTAACTGATTAGCTATTATTATGATATATTCAAGGATTTCCGATAAGAATGTTACATTGGCGATTGAGCGATAGATACATGTAGGCTAGTTCCTCCGATCTTCTGCATCTAGACCATCCCGCTTCAGCACCGGACGCAGAATCTATTGTTTCTGCTAGACCGGAAGCTGCGCTTGTGTTATGAGGCAACTGGCATGCGACACGGTGACCGATTGGTTAGAACTTAGATCGACCTGTAGTGCGGAGAGTATATTATATACGGGTTCGATTCTTTATACGGAGACAATTACGGCGTATACGGAGCCTTGAGGAAGTCCTTCACTCGTATTATTATTATTGCTCTACAATATTACAATTGCATCTGCACCATTGAGGCATGGACACTTCTGAACTCTGTAAGAATGGCGATATCAAATTGCAATTGTATTGTATTGTATTGTATTGTATTGTATTGTGTTGTATTGCATTGTGTTGTATTGTATTGTATTGTATTGTATTGTATTGTATTGTATTGTATTGTATTGTATTGTATTGTATTCATTAGATGTCTGAAGCAAACTTGTTTCATTTACGGCGCAGAGCAAAAAAACGAACAACGTCTTTAAAAAAACTGAAAAAATCTTCATCGGAATGTTATATTTATATCCGTTAAGCATTGATAGATGCTCCACAAAATCTCATTTCATCTAAAACGAGAAACGCGTACATACAAATTCACAATGCAGCGTACGTTGGCATCAATGGCATGGCGACATAGTTGACATAATTATATCTTAATTGTGAGTCTTTGTGACCCAATATACAGACTGCTGTAAAACGTGTAACGTGTGCCTGATGTCTCTAGCAATAATTATACAACCACAACCTGCTCTTAAGTATGATAGTATCAATCCCGGTTGTCGTTCAAATGTGTTAATTGTGGACTATAATTGGATAAACGAAAGTGCTTTAAAAGCACAGATCAATAATTATGCTGCACTGTAGATTATAATAATAATAATAATAATAATAATCAGTTTGTAGAATTCAGAATCGATGCATTGCCATCGTATCATCGTCGGTTTGATTGCCTGCATTGTTCATCGACCGTAGCCTACATGTACGTGTATGTCTGCCTGATCGTCTGTATGTCTGCTAACATGCGCCGACCTATCCTGAGTGCCGTGCGTGCTTCTGCTTATTACCATGTATTAGACATTATACTCACTTCATTCACCCGCTTTTTCTATCCAAGATACCAGCGCAGAATCAGTCACGCTCACCATCTTTTTCTCCTCCTCCCAGTTCTCCTCCTCCTCCTCCTCTTCCTTCTCCTCCTCTTTTTCATCTTCTGCCTTCTCTTCCTCTTTTTGTTCTCCTCCTACAATCCGCCACCCCTCACTTCCTACGTGTTCTTGTTGTTTGAATGAATAAATGAAAAATAAAATGTTGACGAGCTAGCGACTTTAAAACTTGAAGATGAGACCCGATCAGTTCTGTACACAGGCATTTCTAGTTGACGTAAGATGTAAGGAAGTAAGTAGATATGGTGAAAGGACGAAAACTTATAATTTTATTGATCGCTTAATTTACAAAAGGATGAAAGCTTGAAGGATGAAATTGTCCGAACCAAACGCTATCGATCGAATGATGCTTTTCCAATTTCCAGATCATAAGTGGGGGGAGGAAGCAAAAATCACCGATCAACACTTCCCTTGCCCCCTTCCCACCAAAAAATGAATGAAGCTTTTCCCTTATTTTTCTTTTCCAATTCTTCCACTCCCTTTGGCTTTACTTCTTCTTCCTCTACCTCTTCTTACTCTTCGTCTGCTCATTATCATCATCATCATCATCATCATCATCATCATCACCACCACCATCACCACCACCACCATCATCATCATCATCATCATCATCATCATCATCATCATCATCATCATCATCATCCCAACCACCACCATTGTCATCATCATCAGTAGCAGCAGCAGCATCTTCAGCTTTTTCATCTTCTTCTTCATCTCATTTTCTTCCTTCCTTCCACATTCATCCAGTTCGCCATGCTGTTCTTGTTCTTATACTTCACCTTCTTTCTTCTACGGCTACTCCATCTTTTTCCCTATCCATTTTCTTTTCTTTCTTCTCCTTTTTTCTTCTTACGCCCTACAACACTGACTTCTTCTTTCATAACATTCACCTGAGGCACAGACAATGTCATCAGTCCTCGTAGCTTTATGAGGGAAATTGTACGAAATTTGTGTAATTTCTTTAGCGAACTAGAATAATTTGCATGATCCTATTGACGACTGCGACGGTGTGTGAGGGAGAGGGATAGGGATAGGGAGAGGAGGAATGTTATTATCTGCTTGAAATTCAATTACATCGATACAGAGACGAAGAGGAAAGGACCCTCCTCTGTTGGAAGAGCAACAAAGTCATCGACCTCCAGACCTCCAGACCTCCCGACAACCCAACCCCCTCCCTCTGTCGTGTATCGCTGATCCTACATCTCTCTCAACTGTATCCCTCGGCGCAACCTGCAACCAATCCCTCTCCTCTTTATCCTCTTTATCCTCTTTATCCTCTTTATCCACCTTTCCCCTTCTCCAGACTCTCTCCAACTTCCAATTGTCTCTGAACATTTTTATTGATCGCGGCTGAAGAGCGATTGGAAAAGCTTGATGAACGACTGCACAAGTACACACAGCCGCATTTTATATTCGGCTTCATACATTATATATGTTATTATACATTATATATGTTATTATACATTATATATATGTTATTATACATTATATATGTTATTATACATTATATATATGTACGTGTGACAGATATTTATTTGTCTTGTTCTTGAAGATGTGCAAACGTAATAATGATTGTACCCGTTCACAATTTTTTACGATTATGGGGTCAATATAATAGTATACCCACCATCCATCCACTATCCATCCACCATCCGTACATCCATCCATCTATCCATCCATCTGTCCGTCCATCTACCCATCCATCCACCATCCATCCATCCATCCATCTACCCATTCATCCACCATCCATCCATCCAATATCCATCCACCATTCATCCATCCATCTATCCATCCACCATCCATTCATCTACCCATCCATCCACCATCCATCCATCCATCCACCATCCATCCATCCATCTACTATCCATCCACCATCCATTCATCTACCCATCTATCCACCATCCATCTATCCACCATCCATCCATCCACCATCCATCCATCCAATATCCATCCACCATTCATCCATCCACTATCCATCCACCGTCCATTCATCTACCCATCCATCCACCATCCATCCATCCACCATCCATCCATTCAATATCCATCCATCCATCCATCCAACCACCATCCATCCATCCACCCATCATCCATCCATCCACCATTCATCCATCCACTATCCATCTACCCATCCATCCACCATCCATCCACCATCCATCCATCTACCCATCCATCCACCATTCATACATCCACCATCCATCCATCCACCCATTCATCCACCATCTATCCATCTATCCATCCATCCATCCATCTGTCCGTCTAACCGTTTGTTTATTTGTCTGTTCTGCATCCTTCAGATCGTTCGTCTTTCTGTGTGTGCGGAGGATGGCGCAGAGTCAGATCGGTGGTCAGAAATTCCCTACAGCTTAATAATTATACACTAATTGCCTGAAACAAATTTATTTCCTCCGCCGATTATTTGCAGTTCAGTTATATAACTTTAATTATAACATATTAATTTAAACGCAGACGGGTGTCGTCATTAAATCTAAACGTTTATTCGTCCATGTTCACTGTTTGTCATTTCTCGTATAGTTCTTTGATGCTGCGCCTTAAAAATCATAATAATTATTCTATAGTGACTTTCCTTTTCAGAGACCAATTCCAAAATCTACGTATCCTACAGCAAGCCTGTATCATTTGTTACTTAAGCGCATTTAAAGTGCTGTCCAAGGATCGTTAGCTACGTTCCCTCCCCCCATTTCTCCAGGTCTAGGACTGGCACAACCAGAGTATACGGGCATTGGCAGTTTCATGACTGTTACCAAGCATACTTGCTTAGCAGCTTAGGCCAAGTATATATATGCGCTGTGCCACTGTGGGTTTGTGAAAACGCAATTTATTGCATGTAATGACCTGATCCAATTCATTTTGTGACATCCTATATATAGCCAATCAATGAAGCTTCAAGATTTCGAGATGAAGATAGGATTCTATATGAAACGGCCACCGAAGGGAAAAACCGACTGCATGCCATAAATTTCTTCTGCTGCATGTTGAAATATTGAGCACGGTCTTATACGCTTGCTTAGTTTAATCAACTCCTTCTTGTAGATTGATAATTTATAAGAAAGAAATAGTTGTATGAAGTAAAAATCGCATTGACCGATACTAGGCCTAGTCCTATGTATTCTCCTATGTTATGTATCAAGCCAACGCAGGAATCTCAGCTGAATGGTAGGCCTATAGGCCTAAGACATTTTAATATAATTATTATAAATTGCTACATTAGAGCAGCAATAGTTTGAGGGTAAATGGATGGTCAGCTAAAGAGCAGCAGAGCCTGCAGAGGGGCAGATAAGCAGGAACAAACAGCCACTTTGGACCAATCGAGAAGTAGTTAGCAAAGAATGACAGCGGCATTGCAATAATTCAGTGGATGAAATGAATGACTATGTCAGTGTAGCAATTTATAATATTCAAAATATGCTACTATAGTCTTTCAACACTGGTGAAAAAGTGAATACGACAGCACATCATAGTTGTTTATGTACCTGTAACATATATAGGCCTATAATAATTGTGAATTGGCTTTGATGAAAACTATCTAGGCATATACGGTGTGTCGGAAGTACATGTATAGGCTAACACGGAAAGCAGTAGATGATCAGAGCCACCGGAAACGAGAGAAACTCAATTAACGTTGACTTATACAGGTTTTTTGATTCGTGGAAAAGCGTACGTAGTATAGGGATCTAATGAGATCTCTTTAGTTGTACGGTACTTGTGCGCGTGCGTGTGTGTGTGAGTATTGTGTAGGTACGTGTGTGTGTGTGTGTGTGTGTGTGTGTGTGTGTGTGTGTGTGTGTGTGTGTGTGTGTGTGTGTGTGAGTGCGTGTCTGCGAAGACATGGATAATGGAATATGGAATGTCGCGTTCTGCCTTTCAAATACCTCACAAGATCATCTGACTTAATTAGCAGTCGTCATTAATATGCGACTGAATTAAGTAGATGACAGTGCAAGCTGCATTTTAGAGATAAAAATCAGAATATTAAGTTGGACGATTGACTGTAATTCCGAACGATGTCGTGGAATCGATCGTTGATTGGACGAATTCCACTTCAGCGGACATTGGTAAATAATGGTAGGCCTATACTTCAATATAAATCCGTTCTTCTACTTAATATGTAGCCTACAGATTATATTTTTCCCTATGAGACGGAATAGCGTGAGTATATACCCGCTTATACTCGTCATTCCAAAGTGCAGGAGATGCGAGTTCAACTGCGCTTGTAAAATAGCAATGTTATCGTGCATGGTTCAGCAGAATATATACTTTGAGAAATGAACGGTTGAGTTTCATCATGAAGCGAACGATAGGCTAATCAAAGAAGTGCTATCCTCAACAGGGGGGGGGGGAAACAGAAATGTTTGAAGGGTAGGCCAAAATTTTTGGTGATCTTTACCAAAAAAATCTGATGACCTTTTTTTAGTCATCCGCCCGAAATGTGTGAAAAACATAGGCCTACCATTTCCCTGCCAAAATGACTTATGATCTTTTTTTAATTCGTCCAAGGCCGTAGCCAGGATTTGATTTCGGGGGGTGTTTCGTTGGCGGAGAATTTCTGATGACCTTTTTTTAGTCATCGGAAACGGCTTTCTTACAATTTTCGCCGAATTTCATGGTTTTTTTCATTATGTGCTAGTGAATGCATTCTATTATTTTGTACATTTTTAATTTCGGGGGGTGTTTTCATGGTTTTATTTCATGGTTTTTACATCAAGTGCTAGTAAATGCATTATATTGTTCTTTACATGTCCCATTTCGGGGGGTGTTCAAACACCCAAAACACCCCCCTAGCTACGGCCTTGAATTCGTCTGATCTCTTCAGAATATACTATGAGTCTATGACCTCTATAGAGTCTCTAGTCGTATCGCTACTTTTTATCTCTCGCCTTCTCCCGCCACATTGATATATATATTATATATGTATATATATATATACTAGTGATCTCTATAACGGGCGCCACTGTTGGCTGGATTCGGCAGCTAAGAGGATTTAGTCTTAGAAACGAGGTCGCTGATTATTTTGCTATATATGTTAATCTTTCAGAAACAAGTGAGATGTATGCACAGTGACATGAATAGACGAAGTGCCTAAGAAGTCAAGTGTTCAAATGGAAATCATCTTGAAAGGAGAAGAGAGAACAGATCGAGTCGGAGGACAGAGGAAGGGAACGGTGGAATAGGAATTGAGAAGGTGAGAAGTGGGAGGAGGAGGAGGAGGAGAAAGAAGAAGGAAAGGGAGGAAGAAGAGAAGGAGGAGAGTGAGGAGGAGAATGAGGAGGAAATGGAGAAGGGGAAGAAGAAGCAAACGGAGGAGGAGAATAATGAGAAGTTGGAGGAGAAGCAGAAGAAGGAGGAGGAGTAGAAAATAAAAAAGAGTATAACGAGAAGAATACGGAGAAGAGGGAGAAGAAGAAAGAGTAGAGGAGGAGAAGAACGATGAGCGTACATGTAGAGACGAGGGTCATGTATATAAAGAGAAAAGTAGATTATCTCGAACAATCGGCATCTGCAGTCATAATAGTGATATGCCTAAATGCGCGAAGAAGAGAAAGGAGAGAGAGAGACACACAGAGACAGAGACAAGAGGCAGAGACAGAGAAAGAGATAGACTGCCAAACAGACAAATGAATTATCAGTAGGAGAACGAGAGACAGAGAAAGAGGAACTCAGTAGGAATTAGAGACGAATGAAGAGGTTGGCTTTGATAAAACGTCTTGTCTTGCCGATGTTGACGCTGACATTGAAGAGTTAATAAAGGTCAGTTGACCTCGCCATTGCAACTGCTTTACTAAATCGCCTCTGCCTCTGCCTCTTCCTCTGTCTATGTCTCTGTCTCTGTCTTCCCCTCTGCCCATGTCTCTGCCTCTGCCTCTGCCTCTTCCTCTGTCTATGTCTCTGTCTCTGTCTTCCCCTCTGCCCATGTCTCTGTCTCTGTCTCTTCCTCTGACTCCTCAGCTGCCGATATAATTTCTTCCACAGCTCCATCACACTTCACTGACGTCGTCATCTTCATCGTCGTCATCTTCATCATGTAGAATTGTAATTTATTATTATTTACTTTCGACTGTAATTCTTTTTCTGCTTTCTGATCTCGTCTTTCTATATCGTCGCTTGTTTAAGAACGACGACTTTTCGTCTTTTTCCCATTTTCAACTGCAGAGTTTCTTTAGACCATTGTATTCATTATTTCATTCTTATCTCTTGACAAGCAATGTGCCCTTGTGACCCGTCTGAGGGTGATGCTCGGAACCCAGTCAAGACATCCATTATACAATATACGTGTAGATCTTCGTCTCGTTGAAGGCTGTTACCACCCCTCTCCAGTTCAACATGCTCAATTTTCTCATGCTGTGGTCTGTCCATTCTTAAAAAGTCATATCACCGTATTGTTAATCTATTAAACTATCGCCCCACTTTTACCCTCAATTTCATTTTCAAATCCTGTGAAGATTCATTTCTTGCATAGGCTTATAATTATTAATAATATCGTATTTGAGTTTGCTTCCTGCGTAGGCTATAAGAGCTTACTCTATAGTCTTGCGGTCAATCGGAAACTGCATTACTAATTTGCCTGTTATAAAATTAACAATCATCATTAATTTGCAAATCTTAAATTATGTCTTCTTCTGGTAATGCCTACTAGAGTACTAGACCATACAAGTGTAACAAGTAGGCCTAGGCCTATATATACAGGTTTAAACGTAGCTTACGACCTATTACCCGGATCTAAAGTGGGTCACTTGGGTGGGAACTCGTGGGAACGGCGGTTCCCGCTCCTCTCGAAATTCTGTGCTTGCTTTCCCACTGCTCACCTGCATGGAACGCTGGAAACAAATGAGTTCCAACAAACTCTTCTTCAGCGTTCCCACTGCTCACCCATTCGATGTTCCCACTGCTCATCCAAACTACCATCCTCACGACCGTACTCATCTGCAGCAGCTCAGATCTATATACTAACTCAACGCTGTCCTCTGGTTTCCATGGCACAACATAATTATATTGGATCAAGCCATGCACCGGTATACTTCTTTAGCGATCAAAATAATCCATTCCGATTTAACTTGAATTAATCAACTATCGAGTCCTGGGCACGACGTTAAACTGCATCCATCCTCCGCCACAGGGAACCAACAAAGTCCCTGTGCCGGTCCTGAGCCCGGACAAAGGAGGAAGGTTTGCCAGATGGGTGGCGATACACTGGCAGGAAAAGACCAAGACGATTGAAATCCGCAAAAACCACGACACAAATGACATAGCGACCCAGATGCTTCAAGGTGTCATGGTGTGGACCAGACATGCACAGGTCGGTCAGGACAGACCAGTGAAGAGCAGTGGCGGATTTAGTCCAGGCCCGGGGGGTCTGGTCGCCCCCCCGTGCCCCTGCGGGGTGAAAAACGGCGCCCCCTCGGACCCGGCCCATGCTTATTACATAAACTTAAAATGTCCTTCATGGAAACTAAATTATCATACTTTTACCAGTTAATTATATTATAATTGTTTATTATTTTACACAATCACACCATGAATTTAACACTCATCACAGAATTACTTTTTTATTTTATTTCTATGGCGGTTATTAGCCTACCTATTTTTATTTTTTACTATGGTCATTACCGCATTGCGTAGGCTATATTTTTTTAACGAAAAATTCAACTTGCCATCATACAAATTTATATTAGAGAAATGATGTTTTATTACATCGGATATCGTAAACAACCCTGACCTACCGTCTGCTTAGCCTACATGCTGTCCTTGGCAGTTCCTCGTCATGACATTGTGTTGATTTTCTGCTGAGCAGTGGTGTAGTGGAGGGGGGACGCGGGGGGACGCCGTCCCCCCACTTTTTTCAGGGATAATGGAATATTAATACTAATACTACCACTACTAATATTATTATAAAGAGCGTTCCCCCACTTCATTTTGAGCGTTCCCCCACTTCATTTTTTAGGACTACACCACTGCTGCTGAGGTTTGGCTGAATATTTTAATTATTTCAACAATCTAAGCTAATTGACATCTGATTTATTATCATTTATATAATTGAAAGTTAATCGCTAGCCTACTCTGAGATTAAGTAATTTTGTGGGAATTTAACATGGAAATTTGGGCTTATGAATGAATAATCTGAGTAGATCGGAGTAATAATTGGTAAAATAATCAATTCAACATACTTAATTTATTGCTAAATAAGAATAAGTAGCCTAATGAGTAGGCCTAATGACGAATAGACTGCAAGAAAAACAGATGGCACCAGGTCTCCCTAATTTGTCAATACTAGGCCTATTATAATAGCCTATAAAATTTATTTGATTCTTTTCCTGTTGCATCTGCCACTGCTGATTCAGTGCTAAAAGAAGTTTAAGTAAATTGAAGATTATCAAAAGTTATTTGCGATCGACAATGAAAAACGAGCGTTTATCTGGTTTGGCATTAATTTCATTTCAACGCGGTCTTGCTGAGAACAACGACTTTGATACAATTTTATATAGACCTATCGTTTTGCTTCAATGAAATGATTAAAATCACGCAGAAAGCAATTTATATAGGCCTAGGCCTAAACTAACAAGTTTCTGCGTAAAGCTTGGATCAAGGTAAACGTGTATTTTAAAATACACGTTTACCTGTATCAATATCCAATAAAAACATTAATAAATATTTTTTTAATTTATAGGCCTAAGCATAAATTTATGTAGGGCCATTGTAGGCCTAACTCAAGTAAGTAGTCAAGCTCACAAATTAAAAAGTTTCTGTTTTAGATTCTTGATTTTGTTTTATGTAGGCCTAGTCGGCTAAATCGGATGAGTTATTAGTTTACTGTTTTTAACTAGGTCTATGTAAGTACAGGCGCCCTCTTGAAATTTGCCTCGACCCCCCATGCAATAAAACCTAAATCCGCCACTGGTGGAGAGAGTCAGAGGAGAGAGTGTGGGACACATACGGGCATTAACCCAGGTTGTCCTTCACGCTTCTCTCCCAACATTCTCTTCAATCAGACAAGGTGGTCTGCTCCAAGATGTTAATAGTATATATGGAGCAGACCTGCTGACCGGACCAGTTGAGACTGGGCAGCATGACGCGAGACAGACTCAGACAGAGAGTGGCGTCGGACTCTTACGGGCATTGAGCCCAATGATATTGATGATTGATGAGAATCAACTATCGAATTTCTATATTTTTCTGTTTCTTAATTACGGTGCTAGCATAATATATATAGGCTATATTATAGCCTATATACATGTATGTATATATATACAAACTTGGGGATTTGTTTTTATAGTAATCTGCAGTGTGCTCATATATTATACGCATGCAGTCATCTTCTTCGTCGACGCTTCAGTTTGCACAACTGTTTCATATCTTCATCTAGAGCTTCATTTTTTTCTCAAAAAACAGTCTTCGGTATATTTTTAATTCGTTCTGTTTTGATTATAAGAATCATTTTCGGATGTCCCTGTAATCTTTCTTTCTCTTCTCCGCTCTTTTGTTTCTTCTCTTCCACAGTTTCCTCTTTCGCCTCGTCATTTTCTTCTTCCTTCTCATCTTTGTTGCAATCAGGACAGGACGTGGGGTATATTATATATATATATATATATATATATATATATATATATATATACATATAAAACCACATGTGTATATGTATATATTGATCGCAAAAATGAGGCGCCTTTAAGGGTCTGCCTCGTCTAAAAGGTTGGCTGCACAAATGCGGCGTCGTAATACAATTTCGCTAACAGGAAGCGACATGGTCAGAGCAAGAACTATTTTATTTCGTCGCGTTTTACCGTATTGCGCACAACTGTCAAACGTGGATATATAAGGATTCGCCAACCAATTTAAAAGCAGGTCGCCAACCTGGTAACATATAGGCCTAGACGCAAGATATATACAGGGTGCGCCAAAAAATACCCCCTAGGTTTTTTGCCATATTTTGGCCAAAAGTAAGAATTTCGAAATGAAATTTACAGTCTTATAGACAATTTATATTTACACATGATGGCCATATTTCATCAAAAAGATCTCAAACAGAACAAAAGTCATGTCGCTTTTAGGGAGGTCACCCACCGTTTTTTGACTATTCAAAAACGAAACGCAAAAAAATTTAGGGTTTTTGCCAATATCATGGCCAGAAGTAGGCTACGAATTTCGAAATGAAATTTTACAGGCTTAAAAGCAATTCATAAATACACAGTCATGATGGCGAGATTTAATCAAAATAGCCTATTTTAAACACAAAAACTTTATGCCACTTTTAGTGAGACCACCCACCGTTTTTTCACGATTCAAAAATGAAACGCAAAAAGTTTTAAAAAATACGATTTTATTAAGTAGGCCTATCATCTCAAATAACTGTTGTGAAACGAACTTGGTAGTGCTTCACAACTTGTGTTCACCAGTGCCAAAACTTCTTTTGAGTCTCTTTGCAAAGTTCTTGATGGACCTGTTGATTAGTCTGACATGAGCCTTATTTACCAATTCGATTGTCATCTTGCTATAGGTGACTTCTCAGAGACGTGCAGCGTCGATGGTACCCTGTTTCTGAGTGGGCTGCGAGCTAGAGATACGATACTTAATTTCAAAGTGTGGTTATGCAGTTGGATTAATTAAGAATATACTTACCCGGTACCTACTTTCTTACTTACAAATCACATGACAAGCAAGTGCATACCTACTAATGAATCCAGTGAATCACATCTAGGCTATATATTATCTGCTCTCAGACAATGATATAGGATAATAACGATAACTGCGTTACGCGATGGAGAGGTAAGATTTGATACTGCGCTGTCCAACATAAAGATGTTAATCACAGGCCCACTGTAGTTTCAATTAAATGTAGACCAAAATTATGATCCATATCTGCTGTCTGACTGACCACCAAAGTTGTTGTTGCTTATGAAGGTCCACACTGTTTTGATATGACTGCTATGCCTTTATGCGGCCCATTTAGATGTTTTCGTCCACATTCTTGTCATTGCCTTTCTCTCTGTCTGCCTGTGTATCTGTCTGTCTGCCTGTGTATCTGTCTGTCTGTCTGTCTGCCTGTCTGTCTCTCTCTCCCTCTCTGGCTTCGTCGTCTCCTCCCTTTGAGGATGTACTCAATATGCGATCATATTTTGTGCTCATAACAAGAATTCATGCACGCTGGTGTATTGACACATGATCCATAATCTATGATTCACGATTCATGATCTATGATCCATGAATGATCCACTATCCATGATCCAAGATCCATGATCCACTATCCAAGGTCCATGATCCAAGATCCATGATCCACTATCCAAGGTCCATGATCCAAGATCCAGGATTCATAATCCACTATCCAAGGTCCATGATCCATAATTCATGATCCACGATCCTTTAGAATCTCTTCCTCTATACCTCTTCATCTCCTTACATATCTGGTCTCTGACCGATTAAATTCCAAACATCATCTGCCTTAACTCTGAGTGTCTGCCTGACCAGTTTGCGATTCTAGCTTTGCCTGGCGACCGATTTTGTTTTGTCTAAGCACCTATGAATGAGCTTATTCCCTCGACTTTATTTTAAGCGCTCTAGACATAATTATTATAATTACGGAAACACTAGTGAACCCAATCTAAACTTCTCTTCTTCATGTTTCATCTTTCTTCTTCTTTCGCCTACTCCTCCTCCTTCTTCCCCTCCTCCTCCTCCTCCTCCTCCTCCTCCTCCTCCTCCTCCTCCTCCTCCTCCTTCTTCCCCTCCTCCTCCTCCTCCTCCTCCTCCTCCTCCTCCTTCTTCCCCTCCTCCTCCTCCTCCTCCTCCTCCTCCTCCTCCTCCTCCTCCTCCTCCTTCTTCCCCTCCTCCTCCTCCTCCTCCTCCTCCTCCTCCTTCTTCCCCTCCTCCTCCTCCTCCTCCTCCTCGTCTTCCTCCTCCTCCTCTTCTCCTCCTTCTCCTCCTCCTCCTCCTCCTTCTTTTCATCATTCTACTTTTCCTCCTCATTTTCCTTCTCTTCTCATTCCTTCTGCGCTTGTTCTTTCGGAATATATCGGGGATTTCTCTTGGGCTTTTCGTCCGAAAACGTTTTCAGTGGAGGTAGTTTTGTGCGGTGATTTTTGCCGCTGCAGTGTGGCAATCGCTGGCGTCTGGTCGACTGTTAATTGGCCGTAGACTATAGATCTATGTATGCTATGCTAAGGCGGTGGATTGGTTTCCACTGACAGAACCTCCAAGGTCAGCAGCAGACCTCTCTACCATCGTCATTTACGACCGACCGACGGACAGACGGAGCGACGTCCCCGCCTCCGCCGCCAGCCTTAGATGAACGGTTGCCTGCCGCCTGCAGGGATTCCTCGACCACCAGAGACCATCTACTATCCCATCGAACGTCGGCGGCGATAGGTGCACTCTAAAGTATCTGCTTCTGCATTTGTCTCATATTCCTGTCTGTCTGTCTGTCTGTCTGACTGTCTGTCTCACTGTCTGTCTGTTGTCTGTGCGCCTGAATGGTTGATTTGCGCATAATAGCTTTGTTTAAATGAATGTAGGCTTATTGCATGCCATACTAGGCCTATAGTATACATATTGCATAAGAAAGTTCCTCAACAGAGACAGAGACAGAGATACAGACAGACAGACAGACAGACAGACAGACAGACAGACAGACAGACAGACAGACAGACAGACAGACAGACAGACAGACAGACAGACAGACAGACAGACAGACAGACAGACAGACAGACAGACAGACAGACAGACAGACAGACAGACAGACAGACAGACAGACAGACAGCAGAGAAACAGAGACAGAGACAGATAGAGAGGGAAGTTGGCCTCTAAGCAGATGCGAAAATAAAGTGGTTTGCACTTATATGCTTATGCACCCCTATAATACTATGCCAGCGGAATAGATCGTCGCCTGCTGCTGCTGCTGCTGCTGCTGCTGCTGCTGCTGCTGCTGCTGCTGCTGTGTCGTTTTTATACTGGAAACGCCTTCTGTTCCACTCCGCAGAGAGACGACGATGTAACGAATGCTACATCTAATGATCTAAGTCTATTGTTGAATCAAAGGAAAGAGGTAATGTCAAATCAAAGGAACCGAGAGAAGTGACGAATAACTATAGACTATTCATGTGCACAGTATACGCTGCTTTCGAATCACCTGAGATGCTCGTCTTTATAAGAGAGAGAGAGGAATATACATTTCCCTTTGAACTTATGAAAAAACATCTGTACGAAAGTGTCTCGTCTTCCCTTCGATTTCTTTGTATTTAGCTTTATATATATATAATATATATATATATTATGTACATGTATATATTATGTATGTACATGTATATATTATGTATGTACATGGTTCCTTTGATGTGAAGTTCACAACTTTGAGTTAACGTGTTGCTTAAAGGAACGACATCTATTCTGAAGAGGGTAGTCGTATAGAGTGGTAGCCATAGAGTAGACTAAGGCGGCCATAGGGTGGCCGAGTGTAGGACATTTCCCCCCTGGACAAAACCCCCGGACAAAACCCGGACAATTCCCCTCTGATTTAGCCTAGGACATGTCCCCTAGACAATTCCCCTTTGCTGCGCAAATGGTCTATTACTGTGGGTACAATTTGCTCAAAGTTAGGCTAATTATCCAGTTCGCGGTGCTGTGTCAACTAGGCCTAGTTAGTGTTACACGGGTAAACACCTGTCACTGTCATTCAGGCGTGAACTTATAACTTGTTAGTGTCACTTAGTCATTCCGATATGAAGCTAATACCTGTTGGTGTAATTTAGCACAGCATGCATTCTTGTCATCAATCCAGCTTCCATTTTGGCAAAAATTCGTTTAATCCAACTTCCATTTAAATAATTATTTTTGTCCATCCAGCTCTAATTTAAGCAAGAATATGTTCATCAATCCAGCTCCAATTTAAGCAAGAACAATTTCATCAATCCAGCTTCCATTTAAGTAAAATTTATTTTGTATCAATCCGGCTTCTATTTAGCGAGAATTCTTTTCATCAATCCAACTTGCGTACTTATAACCGCCGTTTTATATTACACAAACACTTACACGCAATATTTTTCGCCCAAAAATTTCTGACTACCCTTTTTTTGTCATTTGCTTCGGTTTTTTTGGGGGGGGGGGCTGACCAGAGTGACCATGGAAATGTTTCATTTTTACATGTTAAAAAACCGGATGGCCTTTTGGAAGGGCTTAGCCCCCCTAACCCTCTGGCGCTGCCACTGGCCGCTTCATTGCCTTGGACCCCATGAACGAAATAACCTTGAGCGATGATGAATGATGGAAATCGAACCGTTCATCATGTTTTGTTCAGTCGGGCAAAGTGAAGACGGTTTCAGTGTCGATGGAACAATCATTCATTTCGCTGCCTGCAGTGAAATTGTATGACGTATATCGCATTGTATTTGACCACCGTTTAGAAAATGTTTCACTCTGCAAGAGCACTTCAGCAGCGTTACCAGTGCGACTGATCCAGAGAGAAAAGGCGGAATTTGAGGCGAGAGAAAGTTGAAGAAAGAGAAAAGCAAGAGAGGATGACAGAGCGGAACCATACATGGAAGAAGTTCATTCCATGCATGGGACCTATATACATGTATGGCTTGTATGCAGGTAAAGGATCTGGATTGAGCCGTGGCAGTGCTGACGCGAGAAACGAAGAGGTGCAGCCAATAAGAGAATGTCGCGATAGCCAAGTTGACGAAGTTTAGGACCATAAAGATACTTCGGAGCAAGACCAAATTCAAACTTTAGGACCAAAATAAGAACTATGAATTGCAGACAGGCAGAGGGAGCCAGCAGGGTGGGTATTGCCAGAGGTTTGGGGTTTCAATCCCAGTCTTTCTTAGAGCCCCATAGTAAAGTCTGTTTTTTACATCCCAATTCCGATTGGATAATGGTCCAACCCCCAGTTATTTTTTCAAAATTCTTACACTGGGAGCCAGTGAAGTTATATAGCAATGCATTGCCCATAGAAGTCGGCACTGTCCGCTAAAAACTGTCCGTTAGGATTTACCGTATACTTAACAACAGTCCTGCTGATATAATTATTACTGTCGGTCTAAAACTGACCGTCCTCAACATGGAACAATAGGTATAATAACTCGGGGTATCTCCGTCAAAAGCTTTCCGTTTCGAACTGTTCGCCTGAAGATGTTGGACTAGGACTAGGGGGTGGCCGGTGGTATCCACCCCTTGCTTTTCCACATCTTTCGTTTTGAATAAAATCTTGTCGTTTTAGGCAGCTGTAGAGGGTTCATTGGCACACATTTTGAGCTAAAACTTTTGATGATACCCCCTAACGTTGAAAAGTTATACCCGATATACCGAAGGTAACAGAGGGGTTACACGAACCAACAAGACCATCAACCAAACCCAAACCAAACCCACTAGATTATCGACCATTATGTTTTCCGCTACTTAATACGACAAGGCACAAAATAATTATACCATTCTATATAGGGAATGTGTGGTTACATTTCCATGCTCACTGAGTTGTCTTTTGACAACCGGAAGTGCTCAAAATAAATTAAATTATTAAAATGTATATAAAGGTGTTTTATCTTCATAACATTTTCATGTTTTCTATTATAACTTATCCATAATTTACTTTTTAAGATAAATAAATTATGTAATTCTACAGAGGGCATGTAGGGCTATTTTTTCATACTAATTAATTTGTCTTTTGATGACCAGAAGTGTTCAAAATAAATTAAAATGTGTGAAAATGTTGGCTTTTTTGCAACGCAAAACCGATACCTCTGTGTGAACGTTTTTCACCAGTTACTACATGTTTGTTTGTGTTGATTGTACCTAAAAGGCTAAAACAGAATTATTACTAGTTTCTACAGTTGAACATTGGACTTTATATATTATAATACGTAAACCATATTATTGTATGTATAAATCATGTTCAAAACACACAGAATCTAACATTTTGTTATGCGTACATTTGTAAGTATACGTTTTTGTGGAATCGATGGGTACCAATGGAAAAAACTGCATTATTTCGAGGTAAATCCATATATTTTAAACCTAAATACATCATTTTGTGCAGAAATGAATGCTAGATCCATTGGCGTATTACAAGTTTTATATCTCAAACCAAACCCAAAATCCAGGGGTGGTAACCACCTCCCTTTGGTAGTCCGTGTTACAAAAAAGCTTGGTATATATCCTGAGGGTTATGCATGTAATACATACATGTACATGTAGGTCTACAGTACAAGGTATTACACAGCAGCAGCAGCAGCAGCCTGTGCTTAAGGATGATGAGATAAAGGAGGAGGAGCGTGCATTACCTGATCTCGTCGTCGTCGTGTGCATGTGCATCCACCACATGTGCTGCTTCTTAATCCGGTCAAAGAGACGAACAACAATCGGTCGAGTTGAGTTGAGTTGAGTTGAGTCGTCGACCATGCACATGCAGCAGGCAGCTCATGAGAACAGTATATATATATATATATATATATATATTTACTGTTCAGCTTCTTCTTCTGCGATCCTTCTATTATATATATATATATATATATATATCTACTACACCTTCTTTTCCCTTCTCCCTCTCTCTGCCTTTCTTCTTCTTCTTCTTCTTCTTCTTCTTCTTCTTCTTCTTCTTCTTCTTCTTCTTCTTTTCGTCTTATTATCCGCTCTAAAGCAGACAAATCCGTTTGCTTATATAGACTCGTCTTGTCAGTCTGCCTTCCTGCAGCTGTATACGCAGTCGTCGTTTGCCTCTTCTGCGCCGCCTTCGTATTTACGATGATCTTTGCTGTTAATGCGTTAATCGACGATACACGTAATCTGTAGATTTTCACCTAAAAGCGATGACACGCTTTGTTGTCTGCTCGTCTAACTTACTCTTCTAAACACAACCTATTCATAGCAAGACACACACACATGTATATATATATACACACATACATACACACACGACCATCAAGACCATCAAGACATGCATAGTTGCATACGATGTTCAACTTGCAAACTCTGAGCCGCTTCTCGGATGTCAGACAATAATAATCCATTTGCATTGTGCAACATCAATGCAACATCAATGCCACCGAAACTATAGCTACATTCTATGTCTGGAAATCAGGAGTCTGCAGTGCTCTAAGCAACAGCAGCAGCAGCAGCAGCAGTAGACCCCTATAGCTGTTTGCTGAATGCCGATGGACGCATGCACTGATGATGATGATGATGATGATGATGATGATGATGATGATGATGATGATGATGATGATGATGATGATGATGATGATGATGATGATGATGATGATGATGATGATGCCAAAGAAAGGAGGGTGCCATGCAAAACGGTGGCGCTGCTGCTGCTGCTTCGTAGGCTATCTAAAGTTGTTCTGTGTCGTTGAGATGAGAAGATGGCAGAAGACATGATTGTATAGGAGGACGCGTTTTCTTCTTCAGCAGCAGGGATTCATTCGTTGACGACGGAGGAGGATTCATGAATCAGATGATGATGATGATGATGATGATGATGATGATGATGATGATGATGATGATGATGATGATGATGATGATGATGATGATGATGATGATGATGATGATGATGATGATGATGATGATGATGATGATGATTCACTGATCATTGATTTGATTGATTCTCTAGTCTTACAGATGAACGACTTTCGTACAAGACTTTTCGCTTTAGTCTTTTCGTGCAGCTGATGAGACTCGAATGCGAGCGGCGTTCGGCCAGCCGCCCGGGGGGGAGACTGATGCTGCGGCGCAAATTTTACGACAGAATAATAGTCCAGCAAATAAACATCGCGGATGCTTTGCACCTCTGAGTGCATGCAGAGCAGAAGAGGAGATGACAAAGAGAAATAAGAACAAAGGGAACGATCGAGGGAAAGAAGAGCAGCAGCAGCAGCAGCAGCAGCAGCAGCAGCAGCAGAAGAAGATGGAAAATTGGAGAAGAGTAGGCCGCTAGAAGGAACTAAAACTGTAGTAAATACCTGTGGCTATACTTATAACCAATCGGATGAGCGAACAATAGGCTAATCCGTGATCATAATTATAATTAATCAGTTGTCTATGGTGTAAACGTAAAAAATAATAAAACGCTGATCTGTTAACAAGATTCAAACACTCTTTTATTGAAATATCCGGGGTGAAATGACGTCACGAAATCTCAAATATTGGCAAATTCTCGAACGTGCTTGTTTTACCTCTGAAGCGTTACCTCACTCTACTCTGGATTCAGCATCACTCTATAACACTGAATCGCAGCATTGTGGTAGCATTATAGCAGGACTCAACTACCTCAACTATTCTCTATGGACGATTTCCTCTAACTGGAATAATGGACCAGGCACAGGCTGCAACGTTGGACTCCTTTACCTATACAGCACTCACACGATCTGATCAATGACGTCATAATATTTTATATGTTACTTTCGACGGTCTTGCGTCAGGGCTGTAGTTCAGAACTTTTGACGTAAGTACACGTACGCTACCGCGGGAAAAAATTAAACAATTTTCCAGGTTTTATCCTGTCCCAAAAAACGATGACTTTTTTTAGTCATCCGGCCGAAATTTCGCCAAATTCACGTCAGAAAACTGATGACCTTTTTTCTGAAAAACTGATGTCTCTTGTTTAGTCATTCGCTCCGAATTTCACTTGAATTACACCTAAATATAGCTGCGTGTGCCTTGGTTTACTCGCGTATACCCGTGTACCCTGCTTTTTACCCGCGTATACCCTGGTTTTCGGGAGGTGAGTCACCTCAGGGGAGGCTCATGCCTTTTCCCCCTGGTGTGAGTATACGGCGTATACCTGCGTATACGCTTGAGTACAGCCCTGCTTGCTTGCGAACCAGAGGTTGTTCCTGCTGCAGCCGCGTCTATATACATGTATATATATATATATATATATATAGGCTATGTACTGCAGGCTGGTGCGTCGGATTATTCGACTCAGATGGAAAGATGGATTGCAAGAGCACAGTCAGAGATGGGCAGTAATGTAATTGCTTACTTACTTACCAATTAGTCCTTAATCCCATTGTAATTGTAACTGTAACTGTAATCATACATTTATATAGCGCCACTTCAAAAGAACTCCTCAGAGGCGCTCCCTACCTGACACCAAACCATAATCAAAGAGGATGGTTTTCAAACTCTTGCGGAAAAGGGGCAAAGAAAGGCAGAAGTTCATTACGGAGACTAATATAGGTAACTTATTCCAGCAAAGCTTCTATGCAGCACTATGGAAGATCGAGCCATAGCGACAACCATGTGTTGCAAAGCGAAGGTATCTACGGCCTGGGATGGATAGCACAGCAGGCACACAAAGTTCATGCATAGGATAGATGCATTGTGCATTGGTGCACGCCTGCACATCGAGCAACGCACTTTCTCCACTCGTCCCTTGTTACAATTGACTTACATGCTTAACGACTGCACTGCCAGATCAAAGATGATTAGTGTCGCCCTCCTCCTTTATTCAGGCTTGGGACTGGCAGTTTGGCACTGACTATCGGTCCGAGGACAATGACCATCTCTCAATTAAGCCACCGTTGATGGTGTCCTGCCAGTTCTTTCGTCGTCGTCTTCCTCTCTTCCTTCCATGAAACGAAGTCAGACATAGACCTAGTAGGCCTAGGCCTAGTCCGCAGGGCTGTTTTTAAGGAATGTTTAGAACTGCACAACCCCTTCTTCTCCTTCCCATCCTCCATTGTAAATTACTTCCTATCGGAGGACAATGACCATTTTTGCTAGTTTTAACTGTACAGAAGTGCTTCTACAACTGTACAAATCCATTTAGAACTGCACATTTTGTGTACAACTGCACGTAAAAAAAGCCCTGCCTAAGTTTAAGAAGTCCGACAAAAATGAGATGGGCTTAGGCCTACCGCCTACACAATGTGTAGATCAGGGACGCTAAGTCAAGTGTGGACTGTGTATCATATTTCGAGGAGCAGGAATTTTGCATTTACACATAATTATATAAGCTATGGACGGTCAGAATTTTTGTAGAAAAATCCCCGCTTCGTATGGTCAATTAAGCAACAGTCTGTAGATATATTTCCGAGTCAGCTGTTTTGCTGGTTCAATTGTGATCTTGCATTCTTTGTATCTAGGTCTGTATACACAAATGAATGGATCTTATTTATTTAAGTCCAACTATTGTTTGACGGTAACATACCATTGTAATGTTTAGCCATAATACTTTTTTATTACCCTTCGCTCAATTCAGTTGCCATTTCATCTTAACCTACGTATTGTTTGCCATTCCATTCCATAGGCCTACAAACATATAGGCTATATAATTATGTACTCCAAGCGTCTCAAAGGTCTACGTTTATATGTTGTTTCACGGACCGGACCAACGATTAGACACACGGCGGAGGCGGTGTCGGTGGCAGTGTCGGTGGCGGTGTCGGTGTCGGTGGCGGAGGCGGTGGCAGTGGCGGTGGCAGTGTTGGTGTCGGTGTCGGTGGCAGTGGCGGTGGCAGTGGCGGTGGCGGCGGAGGCTCTGGTAGTGGCGGTGTCGGTGGCGGAGGCGGTGGCAGTGTCGGTGGCAGTGTTGGTGTCGGTGTCGGTGGCAGTGGCGGTGTCAGTGTCGGTGGCGGAGGCGGTGGCAGTGTCGGTGGCAGTGTTGGTGTCGGTGTCGGTGGCAGTGGCGGTGGCAGTGGCGGTGGCGGCGGAGGCTCTGGTAGTGGCGGTGTCGGTGGCGATGCAGGAGCAGCGATGATTAACGGTCGTCGCACGAAATATTTATCGGAACCGTTCGTAATCTATCGCTTGTGGTCCCTGCCGGTCCCTTATCGGCAACGATGATGATGGTGGTGGTGGTGGTGGTGGTGGTGGTGGTAGTGGTTGGTAGTGGTGCGGTCGTCGTCGTCGTTGTCGTCGTCGTCAGTAACTGTTATCAGCAGACGATGATGACAATATTCGGAGCGGCGGCGCATGCGTGACACGCCTATATACGAAAGGAACATCACTGCTGGATCAGTTACTCAGTCTAACCAGTAACTCATTATATAGGCTATAGCCTAGTCTATGCATATATTGTTTTTATTATTATTATTATTATTATTATTATTATTATTATTATTATTATTATTATTATTATTATTATTTCAACATTTATTGAAAAACCACTCAAGCCGAAAATAAAACGTTCTCCGTTTCTCTTCCCCCCTCTCTCTCCATCCGTCTCTCTAGCTCTCTGTCTGTCTGTCGTAGTCTCGTAGAGACAGAGACAAAGAGACATAGAGAGACAGACAGACAGACAGACAGACAGAGAGCTAGAAAGACGGATGGAGAGAGAGAGGGGGAAGAGAAATAAATATAAATAAAACATAAATGATAGAGCGCATTGTTCTCGTCCCCGGAGTGTGATGCAAAGGTTCCTCTGAAAGCAACGGCGTTGTTGTTATTATTATTATTATTATTATTATTATTATTATTAATTATTATTATTATTATTATTATTATTATTATTATTATTATTATTATTATTAATATTATTATTATTATTATTATTATTATATTATCCGAAGTAGTTCAATTCACAAAGGTATACAAGACAACGAATAGTGTATATAAAGACTATGGAATCATTATTATTATTATTATTATTATTATTATTATTATTATTATTATTATTATTAATATAACTTCAACATTTATTGAAAAACCACTCAAGCTGAAAACAAAACAAAAAACAGAAATGTGTTCAAGCATAGAGTGCATTGTTATCGTCTCCGGGGTAGGGTGTAAAAGTTCCTCTAAAAGCAACGGCGTTGAAACGCTGTGTACAAATTGAAATCCTCTGGAAGAGGTAGATTATTTCCCTCGGATCACCGGAAACAGCGGCACAACGGCGGCCCAACTCCAATAGAAATTCCCGACCCGCGCGATTGATGGGGCCCAACGTTTCAATAGCGATCGGCACAAATTCGTGGGAGACAGGAAGCGTGGAATATTTGTTGCATTTTCGATCCGCCGCATGTTCCGCAGCACCTCCGGATTCCGTTGATGAAAAATGTAGATAAGAGACAGCACACGTGTGGATGGCTGTGAAGTCCCAGGCGATATATTTGCCTCTGGCCCATGGGACGAGGGTGGCTCCGTCTGGTCTTTTGCCGTCCGATCTTATCAGGCCTGGAGGCTCCTTAGAACTGGGGATGTTCGCCTTCGCGAGAGCCCTCCACACCAAGTCGTTGACCGCAAAGTGTCGGGCCGTTCTTCCAGTTGAACGTCTGCAGGCCAACCCGTGGTGACCTCTTGAGTCGGTGGTCTCTCCGCATTGACACTGGTGTGGTGTACACAAATCCAAACCAAGGCGCAGTCCAACGGCCACTCTGATTGCCTCATTGCTTAGATCCAAGCCACAGGCGGTAACAGGAATAGTTGATAGCCAGTCCCCAGCATGAGGGGAGGTCACCGCAAATAGTCTGGCCATGTTGACCGGATCGCTGTAGGCGGCCCATATTGTTGTCCTGTCTACCTCAATCAGTGGTGCATCCCACACGCTCTGCCTGCTCCAAAGGGACTCTGCGCTGCTCGGCTGGGTGTTCTTGCGAAGTCCTCGAGCAATTCGTCGATGTAGACATCATCCCACTCCTCCTTGCACAAGATCAAACTCACGAGTGACTTGGTCGATGCGGCTGATGCCAAATAAGCTGAAGATGCCAGCATCGAGACACGTCTAACTCCGAGTCCACCATCTCTAATTGGGAGTGTGGCTTGAAGCCATTGGATGTTGTTGAGGCTAATGTTGATGATGTTCTCTAACCCTTTGCGCATCAGATCATCCATTTTCTCGAGCAGTGGATGTCCATGGCAAGGGGAAGTTCTCAGCAAATAGGTAAGTTTTGCTGCCCCAAAACTTGCCCGCAGCAAAATCAACGCTGACTGGGCTCGAAGGCAGGCCAAGTCCGTCACTGCTCGTTCTAGTATCTCGCTGTGCCTGAGCAGCGCCACGTCCAAAGCCTCTCCTCGGAACAGTGGAGCCCCCAGCAGGAGGAGCGACTCCATGTTCATCCGCTCGAATCCTTCGAATTATTATTATTATTATTATTATTATTATTATTATTATTATTATTATTATTATTATTATTATTATTATTATTATTATTATTATTATTATTATTATTATTATTAATTATAATTATTATCAGAGACTCAGCGTCGATACTCTGGAGGAATTCATTGAGACCTTTGGTGGCAAATTAGTCATGCTCTTGTAAGAAGTAGGAAGGAGAGACATGCATGATGGCTGTGGTGGCAGACCACGTATACAGCTTCACGCACATGCACTGACAGCTAACGGAAACAGGGACGGACGGACGGACGGACGGACGGACGGACGGACGGACGGACGGACGGACGGACGGACGGACGGATGGACGGACAGGCAGGATGGTGAAGGAACGAGAGCAGAATGAGGCAGCGAGAAGTACGCACAATGGTACATACATAATTATAATTTTTTTATACATGTATTGTATAATTATATACATGTATTGTATAATTATAGGCCTAAGGGAATAAAAGGAAGAAGAAAGACGCATAATGGTAACTTACGGTCAGAGGTCGGGAACAGAGCAAACGAAATTAAGATATCGTAGTCTCGTAGAGACAGAGACAAAGAAACATAGAGAGACAGACAGACAGACAGACAGACAGACAGACAGACAGACAGACAGACAGACAGACAGACAGACAGACAGACAGACAGACAGACAGACAGACAGACAGACAGACAGACAGACAGACAGACAGACAGACAGACTGGAGCAGAAGACCAGCAAAGTCAGCGATAATGTTATAGTTTATAGTCTGACCTCTGCATGGTTAGCACTCCTCTTAATATTAATATGTCATATACAAGGAACCTTCTGCAGCGTACGCTACTGTCGATGGTATTTTATAGGTATAATATTATGTATCCGTGGAGAAGGACAGAGAGATCAAAACAGAGACAGAGACAAACAGACAGAGAGAGAGAGAGAGACAGATCGACTGCACTCATGGCCATGCATGGACTGCAGTGAGCCACATCGTCGTCGTTCAAGAGAGGATTACTCTGTCAATAGAGAATGTCTGTTGTCATCAGCTTCACTCTGCACACGAAGTCTGTCTCCACAGCCTCGACTGCTCTACAACGTCCGTCCGACCGTCCGTCTGTCTGTCCTTCAGACACCGCCGAATATATATTCGAGACGCACATGATGTGATGTGTGAGCGATCGACTTGATCGCTGCAGGAAGGAAATCGATTTTGCTCTGACCAGTCTCCTGCTTCTGCAGCTTTCGTCGTCGTCGTCGTCGTCGACCCATTGACGAACGGAAGAGCAGATGGATGGATGGAGGCATGACCGGAGCAGAAGGAGGAGGAGGAGGAGGAGAGGAGGAGGAGGAGGAGGAGGAGAGGAGGAGGAGGAGGAGGAGGAGGAGGAGGAAGAGGAGGAAGAGGAGGAGGAGGAGGAGGAAGAGGAGGAAGAGATGGAAGAGCGAAGGGACGGACGAGCGCTGCCGGTCAGAGCGACGGTCCAATCTCATGACGACCTCATCAGCCGGAAAGTCTTTCGCGTCTCGACTGAGTCTGAAAGCGTTTAGCACATGAGATTATTTATTGCGGCTTCAAACGAATTACATGTAGGCCTACCTGCACTGCAGTACACGTGATGCTGTGATGCATGAGACTGAATGCAGTTCTTCTCTACTCTGCAGTGCACTTTTCTTTCACACGCGCTGTCTCTTTACAATCATGTGGCGCCGAAGAGTAGAAGCAGGAGGACATGATGGAGGAGGAGGAGCAGGAGAAGGAGGAGCAGCAGGAGCAGAAGCAGGAACAAGAGCAGGAGCAAGAGCAGGAAGAGGAGGAGGAGGAGGAAGAGAAGGAAGAGGAGGAGGAAAAAGAGGAGGAAAAAGAGGAGTAGGACATGGATGAGAAGGAGGAGGACGACGAGGAGGAAGAGAAGGAAGAGGAGGAGAAGGAGGAGGACATGATGGAGGAGGAGAAGCAGGAGAAGGACTAGCAGCAGGAGCAGAAGCAGGAGCAGAAGCAGGAGCAAGAGCAGGAGCAAGAGCAGGAAGTGGAGGAGAAGGAGAGCAGGAAGAAGAGGAGAAGGAGAAGGAGAAGGAGGAGGAGGAAGAGAAGGAAGAGGAGGAGGAGGAAGAGGAGGAGAAAGAGGAGTAGGACATAGAGGAGAAGGAGGAGGACGACGAGGAGGAAGAGAAGGAAGAGGAGGAGGAGGAAGAGGAGGAGGAGGAGGAGGAGGAAAAGAAGGAAGAGGATGGCGACATGGCTAATAATGTCACCCAACGACAAAGCGACGAATTGTCGGCGTTGGACGAAGAGGATTTTACGCTTGAAAGACAGAAAAGACAGATAATAAATTAGTCAGAATAATAATAAATAATTAAATGTGAATAATATGAGAGGAGACCGGCAGACGAACCGAGGGAAAGAGGGGAGGGAGTTAGGGAGGGAGATTGATGGGAACATCACAGTAAGAGCAGAGAAGTGTAAACATCCTCCAGTTTGCACAATAAGTTGTGATTCATGAGCGCAGCATCGATTCACAGAGGTTGTAGCCTACAAAGGGAAGACAGAATAGGCCTAATTAGGAGATCATCCGATCGAGTCTTATTATAATTATATCAGTTGGAGAGTCAGAGGAAACGGAGTGTTGGTAACTGTGGGTGTGGCCTATTGATCACGTGTATTCCATGAATTTCTGTCCAATAGTTTAGCTAACGAAGTGAGCTTGTTTAGGCTAACTATAGCAACTATAGCCCGTAGGCCTATAAGCTTACCATCTTTTCCATCCTCACTTTCATCACTACCGTAAGCTTGCGGACAGGACATCTGCAGAAGTGGGGCGCGGTGGTGTACTGGGTAGACCATATATATGTTCATTGCCTTGCAGTCGGAGGATTTCAGGTTCGAATCCACCTCATGTTGCCACGTAGGGAGCTTAATTGGGCAAGTCTTTCACTCGCAAATCGCAATTATTTCTCAGCGCTTCGGCGTGAAACTCCGATGAAGTGTCCGCGCTGAAGTCGGGAGCGCTTCTGAGTTGAGATCGAGCTTAATTGAAGGGCCGATATAACAAGTGCACATGCAAACAAATACTTAAAGGTAAGAGACGATTCAAAGAGTTTGTCAATGTAGCCTATAGCCTAATTGAAGAGTTTTGGCCGGGTTCGAGGTCTATAATGATGGAGTTCTATTTTGGAAGCTTAATTGACTATAAGGTCGTTGGACGACATCCATTGTGATATAGGTTAGGCCTATAATTATATAGGCCTAGCCTATATTCGTTTATTTGAGAAAAACAATCTGACAATAACGCAGAAATGTTAACATGAGTGATAATGAATAATTAAATTTCAGTTCGATTGTCTTAGATTAAGCTAGTAAATATTTTTATATAGGCCTAATGGTCGTGGAATAAATTGAGAGTTGTCCTTAATTTGGTGGGAGAATATGGTTGTGTGCTCTGGGTCTTAATTGATGAGAGGAGGGGGCTCAGAGGGGTCGGAGTGGAGGTAGGAGTTGGTGAAGTAGGCTACATGCTTGGGTTGTGTAAAATGGAGAAGAGGAGTTTTGCATCAGCTATGTTGGCAAATTCGGAGATTGTTGACCACATTTTTATATGTGAGCAATGGATGTGGAAAGTGCTTGAGGAGAAGCTTATAGTACTATAAGCTTCTCCTCAAGCACTTTTTCCACATAGGCCTAGGCTATAGGGCCAAAAAATATAGGCTATCGAGATCAACGTGGTCTGCATAACCTAGGCCTAGAGATACGTACGGCGCTCGTGAATAAGCTGGTGCCCCGTGCTTGGCTTTCTAGTAGCGCTTTAGATGACTGACGGCCGAGACAAGTCAACTTTTATTGTAGGCCTACCCTACACAGTGTGGTGCTTAGATTAGCCCTGCATGGGACTAGAACTATAGGCTTTAATAGGCCCTATACTATAGGGCCTATAGGCCTATGTCTGAATGTCATACAGCATGAACCGTTAGTTCTGGCCACGTAGGTAGCCTACGGGTGTTAGGTTCTTGAGTGTAGTTATAAACATAGACATAGGCCATTAGGCCTAGCCTACTACATTCTTGATCCATGATTGATACAGATCAAAATCACTCTCGCAGACGGACCAGAATGCATCACGCGCCCTAGTTACGTATTTGCCTTTTCAGTGAGTGCAGTGACCCGTCATGTTCGTCTCAAAGATCGCTGACGGGAACAGTTTCGAAATGAAAACATTACATTAGCCTATAGTCTATGATTATTACTTGTCTATAGCCTATAGGCTGAATAGGCTGAGAGCATGATGAGGATGAGATGACAGGTGAAGAGGTCGATGGCATACGTTGTGATCACGTGTTCTTATGCACGTCGAAACAGAAACAGGTAAGAACTGCTTCAAGCTTGGTAACTATAACACTGTCTAGTTATGATGTTTGCTGTTAGTTTTTACTTTTTGTCGAAACTCACGCGATATTTACTCGGCTTGTGAACGTTAAAAGACAAGTATTTGGCAGTTGAGTGATCTCAAAACTAAGTTCAGACGCAAAGAAGTGGAGTGGAATCTTTCTGGAATGATCTGTTGACGCTTATTTTGCCCAATGCAAAGCCGCAAAGTGGGTCACGGAGTGAGTGAAAGGCCGCGCGGGTGTGGCTCTACACAAGTAGGCCTATACTTCCCTTTTACACTGTGTCCCGATAAATTCCAAGGCTCTAATATATTAGTCTAGGCTTGGGATCTGAAAATTACACTGTTAGAAGCAAATCATGTAACAATTTGCTAACCGGTGTTTTTAGACTAATTTGACCCTCCTGAAAACGAAAATCGCGGTTAGCAAACTGGATTTTTAGCGGTTCCATGGGAAAACAAGATGGCGGACAAAATGGCTGACAATTGCTTCAAGTGATTAAAAGTAATGTATTGTATGTGATAGAAACACGGTTTTAGACTCTAAATTAAGACTATGGGGTTTGAGGAATGCAATGGAATCAAGGACATATATGTAGTACTGCGCAAAAACCAAAATGGCGGACAAAATGGCGGCCAGAATCTAAAATGGTCACAAACGGAGTTATGTATGCAGTAGAAATGTGATTTCAGAATCTAAATAAACATTTTCGAGGTCAAGAAATGCGATGGAAGCAAGGTCATATATGTAACACTGCACTAAAAACCAAAATGGCGGACAAAATGGCTGCCAGAATCTTAAAATGGCTATAGGTGAAGTCATGTATGTAAAGGAATCATGATTTCAGGGTCTAAGTCAACATTTTAGAGGTCAAGGAATATGATAAAGCCAAGATCACATATGTAGCACTGCACGAAAACCAAAATGGCGGACTAAATGACGGTCAGAATCTTAAATGCATTCCGAGAAATCCAACAGAAACATCGAAGAACTCCGCGAGCGAATTGTTAATGCTTGGGATGAACTTGATCAACTGGTCGTCGATGCTGCTGTTAGTCAGTGGCGTGTACGTCTCGAAGCATGCGTGGAAGCCAATGGCGGACATTTCGACCATGAATTATAGTTCCATAATATTTCAGGATTAAACTGTTTCTGGAATTTTAAAAATCTATCAATGTTTACTAATTATTTTTATATTTACCGTACAGCCTTGGAATTTATCGGGACACAGTGTATATTCGAAATCAATACAATACAGCTTATAATGTTCATAAGGTGCCTTTAAACAAAGTCTTAGGCACGGGTATAGAAGTATCCATGTGCTCAGAACGTCAAATTTGTCTTACTTACCTATGCATATGAACGTAAGGATTCAAACGCGCCTATTCCCAATGTTCTAGAATGATCCTGTGATTTTTTAGAATTTTTCGAAAATGTACAGAAATACATGGGAATTTCGTATTTAACTTCGGTCTCGCCATATAAACACATACATTCCAATGACGTCACGAGCGATCACGATATTTAAAATTTTTGTAGCGCAGTCACTAATTATCTACCCAAATTAGAAAATTGTTGATTGCGCTCCAAACATTCTTAGAATAATATAGTGCTCGTGACGTCATTAGAATGTGTGTACACAACATGATTGAACGTTCATTGCAGTGAAATTTGAATTTAAATACGAAATTCCCATGTATTTCTGTACATTTTCGAAAAATCATAAAAAATCGCCGGATCATTCTAGAACATTGGGAATAGGCGCGTTTGAATCCTGACGTTCGTATGCATAGGTAAGTAAGACAAATTTAACGTTCTGAGCACATGGATACTTCTATACCCGTGCCAAGTCTTATTCAAAGGACGCGTTACAGTGTATTAGTTGGCCTATTTAAAGCAGACAGTGGCGCAACTAGGGGGGTGCTGGGGGGTGCTTGAGCACCCCCCGGGCCAAAAAGGTGACCCACGCAATTTATCCAAATCCGATGAGTTTTTGTGGGTGGAGGTGGGGGGGGGGGTAGCCCGGGTAAGTGAACTTTTGGTCTTTCAGTCTTTCAGATTACACAATCAATTCTGAGCACCCCCCAGGAAAATGTTCTGGTTGCGCCCCTGAAAGCAGAGATGAATTTTAAGTTCAGATTTAGAAATAATATTAATTGAGGAGTAGGCCTAAGCTTATTTCTTGTCTGGTTCTGTTGATGAGTTCTATTCAGCTGTTCTAGCTTTATAACATCGAAACCTATTTTATTGGTTACGTAGAAATGCGAGGTCATTTAAAATATTGCTGGAATCGAGATTATCCAGTAGCCTATGAGCTAGCTAGTCATCTTTCACCTCCTGTCTCCTCGGTGCCATTGCCATGAAGACAAAATAATGTCTTCCATGTAGCCATGTTTTCTATAATTTCTTTTGCTTCACCACTTTTTCAGTTCTTTAAAACTTTTGAAATTAAAAAGATGAATTCAGTTAAAACTTGTCAGGTAGTTTTAACTTTATCCTGTGGTGTTTCTTCAGATCAACGAAGAATCCAAGCAATCGGCAGATGCCACAGATTGTGCAGAAATCTAATTCAATATAGGTAGAGCAAGCACTCATAATGACAATAATATTGTATTTACTGAGAAGCAAATGATGCAGGAACATCTTTGAGTGATGGTGTGATGAAAGTTGTTCAATATTTTGCACGTACTTTGAGAAAGTAGTAACACCGTGGCCTATAAATTATATCAATGTTCAATGGTCTTGCATGTATTGTATTGTATTGCACGGTGGTCAGTTGAGATGGGTTGGCATGGTAGTCAATTGGTTGGAAGACTTGACTTGTTACCGATTAATGTATGGCTTCAAGCATTTCAGAGGTTGTGAGCTAAGTTAATGTGTTACTATGCAACATTGTGTTATAATAATTATGTTTATTGCTATGGCATAAGATCGTATATGATATTAAGTTTAGCACTGATCACACGCTGTCCTCTACACTTAAATGCTATGGGCTTGTGCTAGTGTCTGGTATCTATATCATCATAATATGTCACTCCGATGGGTTGCTGTGGGTGTGATCTAATTGTATCTAATGTCCAAAAGTGAGTAGATATAATTTACACACAGATTGATAGATTTGACATGTCTTCAGTCAAATGTTGGTGTTGTGTGTGTGTGTGTGTGTGTGTGACTGTGTGTGTGTGAGACTGTGTGTGTGTGTGTGTGTGTGTGTGTGAGACTGTGTGTGTGTGTGTGTGTGTGTGTGTGAGACTGTGTGTGATTGTGTTATTAATATATAAATTAAATTATTCTTACTGGATTTGCCTGGTCTAGTTGAGATTAAAAATCATAGCATTGTTTTTATTTTCAGCCTGCTTAAAGACGAATAAATTGCCATAAAATCTAATCCTAATTCTTTATTGTTTTTCTAGCATGCATGTATGATAGAATCCTATTTCTTTGTTGTAATATTCTAGCATGCATGACATTGCATGTATGATGGAAGATGACGGAGAGAAGCAGAATCATCATCGCATCCTTCTACGTCCGTGGCTTGAGCAGATGCTGGAGACAAACAGTATTCCTGGTCTCGAGTGGTACGGTGAGGAGAAGACGATGTTTCAAGTTCCATGGAAACACAGAAGCAAGAAGGATTGGTCTTTAAGAGACAGTCGTGTATTTCTCGTAAGAAATCAGACTTTGCATTTCTGTGCATTCACAAAGTGCTCAGCATTCTATTGTAGCTCTCTGCCACTCTCTCCATTGTTAGAAATCTCAAGATCTTTTCTCAGAAATCACAAAAGATGCAGACAGTGACTGTTTCTTGCTCATTTCTTGCTTATTGGTGATAAATCATCATTGCATTGTGCAAGTAAATCCAAGACCAAGGCATTTTGAACGAGAGTTAATGAGACCGCTGGTTCAAAACTGAAAAATATTTTGGAGGGCTGAGGCAGGGGTCGATTTAAAGAGGTTAACTTAAAAGGGAGAAAACTACCGGTACCTCGAGACCAAAACTAGCTCAAGACAACAGCTTCCCAAAAACCTGTCTTACGATGTCTTCAGACCAAGACCATAAACCCTGAATTCAGGACACAGTTTTTGAAGTGAGAATTGCAACGATCGATCATATTTCTTGGTATCATAAATTTGCATAATTTATTTACTTGCTTAAAAGTTAAGTCTTTGCTACTAGATAGTTTATGATAAAAGAAAATTATTGAAGGGGAATAGCAGACGTTTTCATTTGTTGATGTGACACTGAAAACAGGAATGGGCAAGGAACACGGGAAGGTTGAAGGAAGAGGGAGGGAAGCCGGACTTTGCTCAGCTGAAGACACGCTTTCGCTGTGCACTAAACAAGGCTCCAGACATCGACGAAGTGAGAGCTCTTCATTGCGACCGACGAGATGATCCGTTTAAAGTATACACGTTTAAAAAACATAACATAGGTGAGGAAATGTTATAAATTACCGCATTTTGCCACCCTGCATTTTGCCTGCCGAGGCATCCACTTGTGCATCAGTGGCAAATGATGACGAATGCATACATCTTAAACCCATCCACAAAGGAAGATGAAAATGGTTACTTTATGTTGTTTGAAGCAAATGGCTTTGTTAGTCGTGGGTTCATGACTTAATATTAATGCGTAGATGTCCAAGAAAAAGCCTTTGGGTGATTGGTGGGTGGTGGCATTGGGTGGCAGTGAACAGTTAACAAGCAATGCAGCATATTATAGAATAAGAAGTCTCTGTAATTGTCAAGAGTGTATAGAAGTGGTATGCATTAGCGGCTGTTTGGTGTCGTGATCCGGTAGGTTGGATTAACTTCGTAAGTAACTTTGAATTACAGTAGGCCTGTTGCATGATTGATCCACTGACTGGTAAAGACCACAAAGGTTTTGTCAAGTATCCAACCATGGATGGACTCGCAAATGAAAGCCACATCTTGTTGCCAATGGCCAACATCTGCAGAATGCACTATTCATTCATTCATTCATTCATTCATTCAAGTATTATATAGCGCCTCTTCAAGGAAACTACCCAGAGGCTCAGATTGGAACATGTGGTTTGTTTCATTGTATTCCAGTTAAAGGATGGTTCTTTTGTTTTAGATTCTTCTGTGAGAAAGATGACGACTGTAGCGATGTTGTCTGGCCGAAAAGTAAAGAGCAATGAAGAAGAGGAAGGCAACGCTTTTCCTCTGAATCTCATTGAAGAGGTATCGTCATCGGCCATTTTGTTTATTTCCATTTCATAGCAAAATACAGTCTGAGAGAATGATGAGGTGACGTCATCTGCCTGATCTAGCTTCAAGGATGGTGCACAGCTGTCACAGTGCATGATGGGATTCATAGTTTCGTTTATTGGTGATAAATCATCTCGTTCCATTTGTGTGCAAATGAGTCGTGTGTCTCTAAAGGTTTTTTTGTCTCTTGCATACCATCAATGCTCCTCTGACGTCTGACCTATTTTCATCTTGAAGACGTCGTTTGTGAATGTGCAAATATGACTGGAAAGAAGACATTGTTTCCTCGATCTCACTGATATTTATTTATTTCGTTAAAATGACAGCCCAAAATGCTGTCATTGTAGTATCAAGACTAAAAAATTGTCAACATGGGGAGGGGACACTTTGAAGTCTTAGAGCAGGACTATTATTACTGAAATAATGAGCAATTTTGTTAGAATGACAGTCTAAAATGCTGCTATTGCAGTGTGGAAATTAAAAATTTTTAGACATTGGAGAGGGGCACATGCCCCTTTCCCAAACCCCTCCTGCTCGACGCTTTGCGCCTCTGCGATCGTCTTTTGGCCACTCGTCCTCCCCCAAAGTTCAGACCAAGTCTCCGCCTATGCGTACAGCCATCCTAAAAAAATACCTTAGACTCGTGTGTAATATTAATGCAAGAAACATCATGCTTGTGCTATAGATATAGACAGTTAAAAATACTATTTGGTTATAAGTGCAAATACTTCATCTGGTTAAAAACCAAAAATTCTTCTTGTGTTGAAATTTGAATACTAATTTACTTTGTTTTTCAGAATATCTTATCTGATGTTTCAAATGAGGAAGCGGTTGACTTGACAGAGAACGATGGCGCTGGTGAGTTTCCTACAGAATCTGATTAACTGACTTCGATCCATGTTGTTGGTCAACAAAGATGAGATATGTAGACGGATAGAAGTTAGAGCAAGGGTTCTCAAACTTTATTTTTATTGTACCCCCAAGTAAAAAAATCGAATCGTGGCGTACCCCCAGCAAAGTCAGATCAGAAACAAAATGCCATTGCCTAGTCACCATTGCAGTGACAACTAAAAAGTCCTTTTAATCATTGTATGGTGTGGCCTATTAGAGTCGTATAGCCGACATACAGGCATGGCCCTTCATCATCATCATCAATAGCATAGGGCTCAATGCCCGTAAGAGTCCGAACAGGCCCTTACAGGGAGCAAAATTGAAAATATACAAAGTTTTAATCATGCAAATGATGCAATCATATCAATAAAAAGGGGAAATTGGTCTATAATTCCTGTAAGAAAGAGCTAACCTATAACGTTATATTGCTGCGTGCTTGTTTTGATTAGCACAGATTTTTTTAAAAATTACCTGGTTTAATCAATTTTGTCAATTTCAAACTCAAATTTAGCCCATATTTATTTTTGATAGCAAGAATGTACAGTTCAAAAACTAGTTTCAAACGGATATATAATTATATGATGTGCTGAAAGGAATCACAAATTTTAAAGCTCGACCAGAAATTAATCCTTAGAACAATTCAGCTATCCTTATTGAGCTCTAGAATAGCCTGCGCTCATTGCATGCGCTGAGAATTTCTGACTTTGGTTCTTTCAACCAATTATTATACATTATTTTATTTCAAATTTATAGTGACATGCCTAAACATAGACATGTTGCATGCACTATAATATAGGCCTAAGCTTAAGCTTAGTAGAATATAATATGAGCCTAATCACATGTTGTGAAAGAAAGAAATGACTATGGTGTTATATGAAGCAACGTTAAAAATCATTGTTAATCAAGGAAAAATGGACACAAAGTCCATAAACTCAAATAAAAAGTTATATTCTGGAAATTGTCGCGTACCCCTTACCGGTGCCTGGCGTACCCCTTGGGGTACGCGTACCACAGTTTGAGAACCCCTGAGTTAGAGGCATTGACAGAACTTTTATATTCAGTTCAGCCGCCTAGACTTAATGGTCGTTTGTTGCATGAGAAAAACTGAAATTCCACACAACTCATAGAACGTGAATAGAGATGAAACTAACTGTTTGAAAATGGAAGAAGGGTGATCACTTTAAGAGACTTTATCTTATGTACATGTAGGTGTTGGACATAATTAATTATTCTGAATTTCTTAGATAGGTTCGTTTTAATGTCATTAGTTCTTGATATATATATATATATATATATATATATATATATATATATACAAACAAGTTTACATTGGTATGATGTAAGCTTATATAATATGATATGTATGATATATAGTTGAATGACACCAGCTGGTGTGCTGGTCATATACCATGTCTGAAATAGAAGAGCAGCATTTGGCTTAGACCTGCTCTTGCATATATTCATCATTTGTTAAGACCAACCGCTCACAGCTTCACACACGTGCACACACACATGCAGAGCAGTGCATTCTTAATAGTTGAGCCATTTGTGTTGTTTCTAGTGATGCATACTCAGACCAGTGGTGGTGCATACTCAGACGAGGTTAATAGCAGCAGTAAGTCGAAAGTAGCAAATGAACGAGTGATAGACTTCAGGACATCGATGACATATAATATTATACCGCTATCGGTGGAATTGATGTCAAGTTCTTCGAGTGACGACGGTTCTGCCATTGACCATGACTCACCAACTACGACTCATTGGCCAATCAGCAATCCTCATGGAAACACGGCCAATTCTGCAGATGATGTTCAGAGAATAGACAATGTAGAAAGCAGAAAAGGATCCACGTCTTCTTATTCTTCTTCACGCTGTAGGACGCCCCTTCTGAACAATGCACAGCTGGATAATTCAGCGGAATGCCTTCAAGTCGCTTCATCTGCGGATCACATGCTTCAGGTTGCTTCGTTGTTTGTTGAAGCAGACGCGCAAAGAGTGCAACAGACAACAAGAAGAACAGACTCACGCATGGTCATTGGTTAGTTTGCTTTCCTTATATGTTGTTCTTTGCAAGCTTTGTCTTGCTATACAATAAAACCAGTGCTTAAAGTGTAAAAAAAGAAGTGCTTGGACACCCCGTACGTTTTCAGGTGTGCTGGCCAAATAAGTGGCAGGACGGCATAGAGATGTGAAAATGCGTCATTCATGACATTGACCGTCCTGCCATTTCACAGGGCCTGGAAGATCAGAAATGTTCAGTTGTTTGCCACTAAATAAATAAATAATAAATGTTTGATCGCTGTAAGAGTTCGTAAATTCTGGGATAGGAAGTCAATATTCGTCGACATCCCGCATAGGACAGCGTTTGCTGCAAGAAAGAGCCAGGGTCAGCCGTAAATGATATAGAAGAGGACATATCCCTGACGCAAACCAAAATGGATGGAGATCCATGGAAGACCGTAGACGACTGAAAAGGTATAAGATGATATAATAAAGAGCCAGGCCAATGAAGGAGGTTAGCAGAAAGGCCAAATGAGACAGAAACAAGCGTGAGAATAATTTCTGGGTGTACACAATCGAAAGCAGCACTAACATCAAGCAGTGCCATCAGAGACACCTGCTGTAACCTATCAATACATAATCCCATATATATATATAATATATATATATAATTTTATATATATATATATCTGATAAGAGGCGAATCAGAACGGTCTCCGTAGAGTGGACGTTGCGATAACCTGATTGATGAAGCCGATCATCCTGCCTTATGACAATTGTTTTGTTCTTGGGTTTCCTTTGTTTAATTTTTTCTTTGTAACAGCAGAAGTAGTATATAATGACGATGTGTAAACTTCATATACATTAGGTGAGCCATGCTCATCAGAACATCAGAATTTGATCATCATAAAACCGTCAGATGATGATGATGATGCACAGGAAGCAGCTGCTGCTGCTGCTGTCGTAGGTTCAGGTGTTGAACAGCGGTTCACAGCGAGTCGTTCTGCGATGCAGTTGTCTGAGCGATGCAATCATCGTGTCTTTGCTGGCCATGAATTCAAACAAGGCAAACAGTTTCTTCATTTCTATTCGTTAAACTATCCGTAGATGTTTTAGTATTTAACTCCGTATTTAACATCATAGGTCATTGGTGGTGAACCTTGTTGGGCGTGCAATGCATGCCAAAGGAGACAGTGCTGAGTCATTCTAAAACTATGTTCGTGGCCCACTCTGAATATTGTACAGTATATAGATAATTATTTCTGTCAAATATTCTAACTTTATAATGCAACAAAACATGAAATAAAGGACATTATTTGAAAGATGGTTTTAGAAAGGTGTTGATTGTTGAATAAAAATCCTCCTTGAAGGAAATGATAACTTTTGGTACAAGAAATTTAAGTTAAGATGAATTAAGAGCTGAATGAAAACAGTTGTCATCTGAGTCAGTGTATCATACGATGCTAGCCAGATATGGAAACTGGACTAACAAAAAAAGTATTGTTTATATTTTGGTAGATAAACACAATGGAATGAAGCCCAATTGTTTAGGTAATGGAGAATTTGCATCAGGTGCAACAATGGATAAAGCATGACATTCAAAATGACTTGTATGGATGTATTGTATTGCATGTGTGTAATACTATTTGTGTAGTTTGTGTGTAGCTGTTTATGAAGCACTTTTAAAGAAACTCACAAGGCCACTAACATTAACTATCTAGCCAGTCTAATAAGTGAAACCCTATATTCTTTCAGAGAACTTTGTTCTAATCTCATTGTGGCAAGACTGTGAATCTTGAAGCACTGCAGAGTTTTATGAATAGAAGCATCTACTGTGTAGATTGCAGAAATGAAAGTTGTGTGACTTCAGACTGAACAGAAACATGTTTTCCTTTGTAGAACCAATTGATTTCACGAAGAAAGACATGAATAAAGAGTGTAGAACAAATGTCCACTTGTCGAAGCCAGTTGTTTCAAGTCTTTTTGAGCAGGTCGTTGAAGGAGATTCAAGAGAAAAACTTCTCAACTTCATCGGTGAAATCAACAATGAAGGTCATTAATTGCTGCTTCCTCACTTTGCATTCACAAATATCTAAACATATAATGACTTTGCATGCATAAATATCTAAATATAATGACTTCAACATTTAACTCAGTGGAGCAAAGATAAAAATTTCTTAGTTTTGGGTCAAATTTAAACAACCAATGTTTAATCTAGACGTCTCTGGGGGGGAAGGGGGGAATGTTCCCCCAGGAACGACATTCCTCAGAAAAATTGAGCAACTGCTTTTTATATGTAAGAAGAATTTTGTATAAATGTGCATTATGAATGTGGATACTAATTGATTTTAGGTGAATTTTGTGATGCACTTTTATGTTATGTGCATTTACCCGACTTCGGACGATTTCATGGTTCTAAGAATATGAGATCCATTGAAATTAGCTTTGCATTGGATAGCAATTTTGCATACAACAATGAGAAAAGCATAGTGTGTAAATATGGGGGGGGGGGTAGGTGCAAAGTCGAGTTAGTGGAGAGTGTCTAGCTATTAAATGTTGATTGTTTAACTCTTTCGCAGCGAATGGGGTCGATTGTGACCGCACAACAAAAACGCACCCGTTTGTCGGATAATGTAGATATATTTAGAAATCTATTTTTATATTTCGATTGGGGACATGCAGACGGATTAGAAAATACCCTAACGTAGGTTTTCCCCAATGGTTTGATGAAGTTATAAACGAAAATTATGGCCGTAAGTTTGTGAAAATTTACATCCCGCCATTTGTTTACTTTCGTCCGCGTCTGCGGCTTCTTGGCCGTTGACCATTTCGCTGTAATTATGTATTTTCATCAGCCAAGTTCAGACAAAATGAATTATATTGTTCAACAAATGCTCTAATAAGGTCTCAAGCACATTTATTCTAGATGATGTAAAGGTTTCGGGATTTGAAGACCGCACATTTACCGCCCGTCCATAAGACCACGCCGATATCATCATAGAGTAGGAAAACATGAGCTAATTTGATCACTTCTCTGTAGTCATTTTTTTTATTTAGGTCTTTCAGCCTAATTAGAAACATAAAATTTATCAGTCAAGCAAATTGTGTAAAGGATTTATAAAATAATTATCTATGTTTGAACATTTTTGGATAGAAATACGACGACATCGCAAGCAGACCTAGTATTTTGCTGACGTGAGCGTCGATGTCATTATCTTCTATGTGGAAGTAATATAAAAATCATTTTATAATTAAATTCACAATTTTTTAACCTTTCACTGTTTGCTACAAGTTTGTCATACAAGTAGCTACATTTAGAAGTATTTGCATGAATTTTATTTTGTTCACAATTTTTTTAATTAATTTTTATTGTTATAAATTAAATTTTTATTTTTACAAATATTTAATATATTTATAAATTTTAAGGCAAACACGTCAGTTGATCTGCTTTTTCAAGACAGAATATTGTTGAGGAATCAAATACGAACAAAATGATATAAAACAAGTTAATATTTTCATGGACTTTAATTGTTTTTCTATATATGAACAAATTATGACTATATTTATGAAAAACAATTTAGCTGCGAAAGAGTTAAGGGGGAGGGGGAGGCCGAGCGAAACTTGTCGGTCTCAAATCTTTTCAACGTTAAGACTTTAACTTGCGAGAGATCCTATGTTCGGAAGGTGAATTTGCGAAGATGCATAGAATTTGAGCTGAGTCGGCAGTTTTTTTTTTACAAAGGGATGTATGTTGCAGCGTCTTAGTCTGTTTCTTTCTTATCTAATCTTTACAGTTCAACTGAACAGATCAACTAAAGATTTGTCTCTGCTTTATTCGTTGCAGAGCTCATCTTTCAGCTGTCAGATCATGCTGAAGAGATCCAACGAAAGGTTGAGCAGAACGAGCAACTACTCATGTCGAAAGTGAAGGTGCTTTACACGTGGGAGGAGCACTTACGGAATTGGGAAGCGAAACTCAAAGCTATGGAGGATGCTTGCTTCTGGAAGAACAAATATCTTGATGAGAAGTTAGCCAGAAGTGGTGTCTTTGTGCCAGAAAGTGAGCAGCACAGTCAGCTGGGAAGAGTGTTCTCTCATGGTAACCGAAGCCAACAGTCGCTTTCTCGAGTAACGTTGCCTGTCAAAGGTATTCAAAGGGATAAAGGCGTTGTCATGCATAATACATCACCCGTATTATCAGGAATTGTACGCAGTTCTTCTCAAAGTGCAGCTGGATCAGAACTCGTTCAGCCGCTAGAACAGCTGAGGACGTTGAATGATCAGATGAATGGAAATGTTGACGAGACAATTGTTAGTTTAGGCAAGGTGGGTTACAAGAGAAAGCGGTGTGCAGTTATATACGGTGATTCTGTTTTTAGTGAAGAACCGTTGGTTAAAAGAAGGAGAACAAAACACGGATCACCGGTGAATAAGACAGAGACTTCTAAGACTCCACCACAAATCGTTAACAAATTTGACACTTCATCAGGGACAATGGACTTGGCTAGATTCCAGAATAATCAAGCAAAGTGTGCACCTAACCGAGTTGGGAAAGTTAGATATGAATGCAAACCATTGCCTTATTCCAGCAATTCTGATGCTGTACATCCCATTGAAGAAATTGAAATCAAGAAGACAATTCTTGTGGGAAGCTCTGTTGATGTCAGCAATGTTTCTATAGCAGTTCCAAAGAAATCATTGCAAGAAAGCGTAAAAGAAGAAATCTTTCCGTCGTCCAATTTGTCCGTTTCCATTCCATCCATCGCTTACGTTTTGCCTTCTGTCTCGATTGCTGACAACGCAGCCGGTGGTCTCTCGGTGAAAAAACAGTCGACTGATGATTCAAGCTTCTCTTCAATCAGTCGGACTAGTGGCTGCTTTTCACCTTACACAGTAGAAACGGAAGTCATTTCTGACTGTGAATCTGACGGTGAACTGATCATTGATTCATCAAAAAGTGCAGATATGGACGCTTCTCAAACAGACTTTAGGAAGGAAGACGACAGCAACAGCAGCAAACAAAACCAGAACGAACAATTCACTAACGTCGAGAAGATTTCTCCATCAAAAGCCATTGATTCTTCAGAAAAACATTCTTCTTGGAATGGTGAAACTTTGACTGTCAGTCAAGAAAAGCCCATTCATTTGTCACCAAACCCAAAAGATCTAAAAATCTTTCAGGAGTGGCTAAAGGGGGTAACCCAAAGTATTGATAAAGAGAAATCCTTAAAATCTATTGTTGATGTCGCTATTGTTTCAGATTCTATGAAGCAAGTAAGTCAGATAGATGCCGATGAGGATGCAAACAAAAATTGCCAGAGTAGATGATGAGAAGCTATGCTGTGCAATGACGCAATTTGTCTCTTTAGATCAACTGCCCATCCTTATTAAATAATTTAGTTGAGAAAGTATGGCTGTGGCAGATTGATATAATGCATTTGCATCTTACCTCTGCATTAGGTGCTTGCACTGTATTGCATTGCATCATATGACTTTGACAGTTTGTTGTTAAGCTGACATTATTGTGTATATACATGTACATACATTTACAGGGTGCGCCAAAAAAGAGTAATCCCCTACGGTTTTTAGCCCATATCTTGGCCAAAAATATTAATTTTTAAATGACATTTTACAGTCTTAAAGGCAATTCATATTTACGTACAATGGTTCAAATTTCATCAAAATATTTCAAACGGAACAAAAGTTATGCCACTTTTAGGGAGGCCACCCACCGTTTTTTGACGATTGAAAAACTAAACGCAAAAAAAATAGGTTTTCCCCCAATATCTTGTCCAAAAGTAAGAATATAGATATGAAATTTTACAGGCGTAAGGACAATTCATATTTACACATGATAGCCAGATTTCATTAAAATATTTTGAGCGCAACAAAAGTTATACCACTTTTAGTGAGGCCACCCCCCGATTTTTGACGATTCAAAGACGTAACGCAGCGAAAAGTAACAAAAACACGATTTTATTAAGTCTCATCTCAAATAATAATAATAAGAAGTGTTGGCACTGGTGGTGGGCACATTGAACGTTGTGAAGCGCAACCATGTTCATTTGACAACAGTTATTTGAGATGAGACTTAATAAAATTACGTTTTGTTACTTTTTGTTGCGTTACGTTTTTGAATCATCAAAAAAACGGTGGATGGCCTCTCTAAAAGAGGCATAACTTTTGTTCTGTGTGGAATATTCTGATGAAATTTGGCCATCATGTGTATATATGAATTGTCCTAAAGCCTGTAAAGTTTCATTTCGAAATTCTTACTTCGGGCCAAGATATTGGCAAAAAACCTCGTTTTTGTTGCGTTTCGTTTTTGAATCGCCAAAAAACGGTGGGTGACCTCCCTAAAAGTAGCATAACTATCGTTCTGTTTGAAATATTTTGCTGAAATTTGACCATTGTACGTAATTTTGAATTGCCTTTAAGACTGAAAAGTTTCATTTAAAAATTCGTATGTTTGGCCAAGAGATGGGCTAAAAACCGTAGGGGATTACTTTTTTTTTGGCGCACCCTGTATATTTGCATTTGCAGAACAGCTGAGCTTGCCTCTGCACCCAGGGAATGAAATTGGCTTCCGCTCTCTCTTCGCAGCTCAAATTCACTTCCTTCCTTCAAAAAGCGGATCAAAACTTCTCCTTGGCTTTCAAGCACATGGATCTCTAACTGCATCTTCTGCTGGTGGCTGATTATCCACGCCTCAGATTCACGTTTTGTTGTGACCTTGCATACATTAAAAATTTATTTAATAATAATACATTTAGTGTGGGTGATGCCATCGCATATGTTTGCATAGCCATTTATTTTCGCGTTGAGCCTGCTAAAATACGACCAGTAATTTGTTGTAGAATCCAGAGATGTGCAACATTTTAATTTATCGCTTTGTACTAATTTACTTTTGAAGAATTTCTTTTTATTTATTTTGATGATTAATTTAAAGTTTGAGAGTGTATTTCTTAGATGAACCTGGAAATAACCTACGATTTATATGTTATGTGTAATTTGTATGAATAACATGTCCCGTCAATAAATCTGGTTTGCACATTCTATGATATGCTTCTGTCCAGTTATAAATTTGATGGACATGATATGGTGTAAATGCACTGGCATAATACATTTGACCAGTTCTTTATATGTTGTGCTGTTAAACAGCTGTTTCTAATGCTGTCCAGCATTGTATCACGTGTTGGGCAGCCTTCGAAGACAATAAGATGTTATCAAGCCTTTTGATTAAGATCGTTTAAAAGATTTTAAGATGACTAATCAATAGGGTTGTCAAACAAAAAATTTCATTTTAGAACTCACCATAGCATGATAGCAGCAAAGGCTCCTGCAGATATTTTTGTACGAGGGGCAAAGTAATATGGTTACGGTTGTATTTTCTAGCAAGCACTTGAATATAATCAAAGCAGGAAGACGAGAACATGGGTATTTTCTTAGAAATTTCTAAATGTAGATTTCTCAGTTTCACTTAATTAGTGCATTGTCGGTGAAAAAATAACTTAAATTTGTTAACCAAAAAAGTAGTAAATTAAAAATATAGGCGTCAGTTTCCCAGTGGCAAGTGCCATCTTGCCTCTATGTACGAATGCCCATGCATATCAGTCTATTTAATAAATAACATAATGAAAATTTAGACGAGCAGAAGGGGTATAACAGGTCAACCAAAATATGCTATGCATTTCTTAATTATCCACTGCTCCTTGATGGCAAACAAACATCGAATCAAAACATGACAATGTATTCAGATTTTAAGCGTTTAGATTGTGATTAATTCTGTGTACAGAAAAAGCAAGATCTAGGCAAAAAATAATGTTATAAATGTTTTGATTTGTCAGCATTAAGTGTGCAGTGGCAGCAGCAGCACTCTCCGAACCCGTCCTCTTTTTAAGAGTCAATGAATTGATGGAACGTGCGCGATTCACTACTTCAAGTGCCAACTCAACTGCTTATATGATCTGCTTGATTCAAGATAATCTTTATTTTCATTTCAAATTTCCAGTGGCAACTGTAAGAATGAATGCGTTAGTGTATCTTCTTTCTTTCTTTCTTTGCTCTCTTCCGTCAGTCGCGCAACGGTCTATTTCTGATGAGGTCCTTTGCTCTTGACATGCTAATATCCATCTCCTTCATAACCTCCCTGACGTTATCCATCCAAATCTTTGGTTGTCTTCCTCTGCATGTACCTGCTTGGTCACAAAGGATCTTTTGCTGAGATGTGCATCAGATGGCTGTTGTTATTTCACCCTCTTTGATAGTCTACTACCAGAGCCTTCTATTTCTATTACAGTAATAGAAGGCTCTGACTACTACAATCTGAGTCACTGTCTTTAATTGTTTTGAATTTGTCAGTTCTAATTTTAAAACATATTAAAACTGGAAAAGAAATATCATGAAATTAAATATTTTCATACTCAAATTTCTAAAAAATGATTTGTTAATAGCTGAAAGGTCAGTACCGGTACTGTATATCACTGCTGCTTAACATCATATCCACTGAGCTTATTAGGACTTTTACATCGTGCAATCAGAGTAAAGTATAAGAATTTAGCACATGGCCTATGATACGTGTCACTTCTATTTTTTATAGTAGAGTGAATTGGCATCTTCTACCTTTATTTTTGCCATGTGGTGGACTTACAACCCAATTGACAATATTTTATCTAAACAATAGCCATTGTGGCAGCCAGAGTAGAGCAGGACATCTCTGGAGTGCTCAATATTGTGGACATCTTCAGTTCATTATCGCTGATCAGAGCACTTCAGATGTCAAACAACAGAACAACGTACATGATCTCTAACAAAGAAAGTTTGCTCACACACTTTTATTACTGTACTAGTTATCATTAAATACATTCGAAATATGTACGAATATATATCGAAATGCTCAAAATAATAACCACTTTGCTTATGATAGAACCAATTTAGATTTATAAATATGTATCAGATTAAAATGCTTCATGAAAGCCTGACTTGGGTATTCTGTGCAAATTTCAACCCATAAAAAACCGCTCCCAGTTTTTGGATAATGTTGTCAACAGGAACTGACAAATTAACGAACTGGTCCTAACAAGCCAACACAATTTTAAGACTGATAAGTAGAGTACAGATGTCAATTCTTAAGATTGTGCCAGTTGGTTAATTAACTATCAAAGTTGGTCACTACCAGCACTCCTCATAGCTCCCTTTCTCCTCAATCTGCAATTCTGAAGACCAGATTCTTGCCCACCGAACGCTTCAACTTCCCGAAACCAATTCGCCGATAGATGTCATTCTACAGTTGGTGTTCACTGACGTAAACATATTCACGAGTGCACAAGAATCGTCAATTCAATCGTTAGTGCACACAAAAATGGAGAAACATGAATCCCTCCAAGATAAAAACTAAATTTTGTAAGGATGAAACAAAGTCAAAAACGGATATTAAAACTTATTTGAAATATATGTACACGTATGTATCTAGATATGCATCTAGTGACTTTCAAGTACCTCGCATAAGTACTGCCTGCCTAGATCAGTCTACATGATGTTAAAGTAGTCATCCAGAATAAAGAGTAGACCTAGAAGCAAACAGTGCTCACCAAACTACATGTCAATACTGGGGAGCTCCAAAAGAACGATCACATTTATTTCTAGCTCTGGTAGCAGTGCAAATGGAATAAAATAAAATAAATGATGGGTTCACAACACACAAACAGCAGCAGCAGATGGAAAGATGGTACAAGCTACATCTGGGCAATATACATGCATGCGAATTCAACTTGCTTCCATTACGTTAAGTTCATTTGCACTCATCCATATTCGCTAAATTATGTGAATATGGATCAGGTCATTTCTGTACTGTCTTCTACAGACAGCAAAACAAGGTTGAACTGCACAACACTTGGTATCAGATAATTAATATGTACCTGATACACATCACACATTTCAAACTTCCCTCAATCAAACGTAGTCATCACTCATCAGGACAGTCAATAGGCTCTCACCTGCAGCACATGCAAACCATTGTATAATATAATTATTAATCGATTGTACGACAAGCAGCCAGAGTGATTGCAGGAAATGAGGCAGATCTAGCAACTCACTCGACTGCACCATGAAAGGATTTCTGTCTCTACTCCGTCACCAGAATTTCTACCAATCAAGGTCCTTGATCAAATCACATTAAACTATTCAGTAAAAACTTGCATGTAGTTCAGATGCCATGAATGCTTTTTTTGCCAAGAATCGTGAATTGAAGTGACATGTTTGTACTCACTGGCATTTTGTGCCATGCCTGACAAGCACAGCCACTTGATGTCAAATGACATGTCCACTGTGCGTTAACACATTTACAACTGAATGTAAAACATGTACACTGCTGCACATGTTAAGATAAGACAGCAAGGGTGAGCTATAATTACCTGCCTTCAACATGGAATTTGACAAATATAAGCATAATTAAAGTAAATTTGCTTCTTCAGGAGGACTTTAGGTATTGCTCTGGGTCTGACCCTTCGTACAGGGCCCACGGATTCACTGGCTTGTTGACATAATATACAATTGATGATATTGACAAGTTTCATGCCATGCAGCACGAGTGCCTTAATGATGAAATCTTGTCCTATCACTGAGTTAAGCCATGTTTCATAATTCATAGGCCATTGCGTGTAAATAAAGATGGTGGACACGTCAGAGATGGTTGTTGGCAAATGCCACAGAAAGCAATTGGCCATCACCTACCATCAACCATGATACTGCTTCTTTACTGTCAAAAGTAATGGTATTCACATAGAATTCTAAATTGAATGAATGCTTCTCAGTGTGGAACGCCTTCTCGTCACCAACAGGAAACGTAAGCAAGCAGAATTTCTGAAAGATTATTACTGTACATGTTCAGTTGGTTCCTCAAACTCGAAACGTTCCTCCAGTTCACAATTGATTCATTACCTGCAGTCAAGGTTCATTATGCTTGAGCAAATCATAAACTCATTTCCACCATTAATTAATCCACACTCGACCATTAATAATAATATAATCTGAATCAACACCAACTAGTTCACATCTACCCTTTGAATCCATCTCTTGCATATGGTGGCACCACTTAAACGCGTGCACTACACTTCAATCCTGCTCTTGTCAATCCTGAATACCAATGCACAGTCGCAATCAACATTTCAGAGCAGTTTCCAAAGCAAGATGTTCAACCGTTAAACAATGAACACAAACTAAAATGGGAAACGAATGTATCTCTCATCATTGAAGCAGTTCATCCTTCAGACTGAATTCAGACAGAACAACTGCGGCACACTGACTTTGTATCAGGAGAATCCCAACATTGTCCTTCACCTGCAGAAGTTATGCAGGTCACACGTCATGCATCATGTCATGTTGAATCAATTACCTAAGTTCTGTTCACTGCAGCCACAAACATCTAATGAAGAGAATTAACCCTTCATCATTACCAGACTTTATAATTTCTCATTTCAAATCAAATGATACAGATTACGTGCAGACCAAGCCAACAGCCAAGCCCCAAAATGGAAGTGTGGCTTTCAATGCACTTGTGTAGCATAAGCCTATAACTAGGCATCTATGATAAGCGGCACAAACAACGCCTTTCAGTAAATCTATACAACCACACTTACAAAATATCTTACAGGTGTGCGTGTGAATATATATATATATATATACACATTATATATACACATTGTATATCTAAAATGTATATAAAATACATCAGCATAAGTAATTCAACTGGCCATTGACCATAGTAGCCAGATACACTTCAGTGTACTATTCTTGTCAAAGAGAGGTAGATCTTTGTTCTCATCCAGGCCGCCTTCTTCGTTGGCTCTGTCCCATCCCATCCCACACCATCCAATCCATTCTGGAACTGTTTGCACCAGTGTCAACTCGGTTGGCTTAGGAAGAGAGAAGTTCTAGCACCTCAATGCTGTACATAAAAAAACACACTGTGCACTCCTGCACATTTTTGCACCCAAACCATTCAAAGCGTGGCATGGCAGAAATGAAAAGACGCATATTATTTCTTCTAGATATTTCATCAATTTTCTCCTCAGGTCAAGACGGATCTGCATATGCAACACACAAAGCCATGTTCGCTGCACTTAGAAAGGTCCTTAGAGGAAATTATACGAATGTCCAGCAACATACTGAACATCTGTCCAAAATACCAAGCACCTAAATATATTTCTTCCATAAAATTATTCGCAGAAACCTGGAAAATTTACCTAGATACACAAGAGCCACCATAGTTATCACATGGCACTTCAGGTAATACCTGCTGTCTAACACACCCTTCCTTGATAGCAAGTCCTTCAAAGATGCACAATTCACAGTTTATGCCAAGCAATAGAACATCCCACAGGACAGGGTAGAGCACGCCAAACATCTTCTGTGTCGAACAAGCAACAACAGCTCTGAATCATTTGCACAAAAACAACGTTTCTCTGCCAACTAATAAAGCAATGGCAGCATTTAATTGCTCGCATGATAAATAGATATACAGGAAATCATTCTTCAGTGAAATGTCAATTAAATAAATGGCAAGGTCAAGGAAAATCAATATAGACGACGACGACGACACATCATCACCTCGACAACAACGACGATGATGATGAATAATAGTGAAAGGCAAGAGTCACTGGGTGACGACAAGCAAGGACCTATGTGATGATGACGACAACGACTGTCGCTCTGCACATCATCATCATCGTCAAAGCATGCAGACACACACACACACACTTCAGTCTAAAAATGCAAGATTTAAAACGATTGTCTGCAAAGTAGAAATTCACTTTATGAAGTATTCGTAGACGCACCAACAACGGGCAAGCTCACACACTCTCACATATATATTTAACAAATGTATGCTCCCGCTCCTCACACACACAATTAGAATGTCACATGTGAGCATACACACAAAGCAGCTGCACATAGCAGCCAAACGACCTCTTGATAAAACTATTCTAGACAAGATTTATAATTACTATGCTATACATGGCACAGAATCACGTTTGCTATCCACATCAACTTACAAGAAAATCTTACATTTACGCTAATACTTCTTCGTTCAGATAAGAGAGAGACAATCATTTGCCCAGTTGTGACAGCTGGCAGGTTGGTCGCAATTTTCCTAAGATGTCCATGCCAAATTCAGCACACACAACAGACACCAATCAACTGAGGCAAATGAATGACCAACACGAATGATGATCAGCTGTAAACTCATCCTTCAAATATTATTGTCCACAGCAGCAGGCACAGGACTACATGTCGAAACTTTAGAGTCAACTGTGACGCACATCTCTCTCTAGAAGTAATAATCTTTGTCAGCCATATCAATGGCCCATGCAAACTTCTCTCTCTGCGTCTTGTTGTAGACTTTTTCAATTGGGATGCTATACTTCTTGCACCTGAAATCGATAGATACCAATATTGAATCAACTTCAATTTTAAGACAACATAAAAAAATATAACAAAATACGAATACTCTCTCTCTCACTCTGTCTGTCTCCCTCCCCCAAACGTTCACTTCTAGTCAGTTCCTGAGAATGCACAGCAGAGTTCCAGCACATTTACAAGTGGTGGCAGCAGTTCCCTTCAAGAGATTTACAAGTGGCGGCAGCAGTTCCCTTCAAGAGATCAAGAGATAGTCCAGTTCTAGCCATGAGGGCTGGAAGGAAACAGTCGAAAGGAATACCATGTGTCGACGAATGGTGATGTCTTGGGTTCTTTCTTGACAGAGAAAGGTAAATTTGATAAAATCAGTGTCCTGGGAGAATACTAGATATTTTCTATGCTCATGAGTAATTATGAAATAACACTCAATACCCAAAAACAAATCAAAACAAAAAATATGTCACATGGTGTTACATTTCTGGCTAGACAGTCGTTTCACAGTTTAATATATGTTAAAGAACAATGATCACATAGACACACACAAGCAAGATTAGTATTTCCATTTCTAACAATAGTAGGCCTATTATCATATCATCGTCAAATGTGATTAAAACATTTGCCCAAACACACTGTTTAGCAGCACAGCAGTTCGAAACACAAAATAGACGAAATAAATCTTCCTACCATGACACGGTGATCCTTGGGTCTAAATAATTCAGCTTGGACGTACTGAGAGCAATCTCCTTGTTTTCATCCTTTAAAAAGAATATAAAAAATCAGATGCTACAAACAAAGCATAATATGTAATTTTTACTTCTTTATTCCACTCTTTTCGCTTACGTAAATATATTTGCTAGTATTTCAACATACAGAATAAAATGTTTATTTGCTAAAGAATTCCAAAGAAGCTGTTGGACAAAGTTTTAAATTTTCTAACTATCAATTTCTTGTGACAAACAAACATGATTTGTTCATTCGTCTACTGATATAAAAGATAAGGATTTTGATGAATCTGCATGAGCAACAGCATGATCATCTCATAGCCAAATATCATTAAAACAGAACTTTATCATTTAGAAATTTATACCTTATCAGTTGCCTGAACTTCAAGTTTAGACAGTTGCTCCTTCAGACGCTCCAATGACTTCTCTTTCTTCGTTACAGTACTGAATACATTAAAACAATTAGAAAAAACATCAGAAATTCAGAATGGAGTTTTATTTGTCACATTCATCAATTATCACAGCTGCATTGTATAGTATTTGAACATTTATGAAGCGCTTCTCAAACCAAGAGCCTTTCAGAAGCACTCCCAAAGCGTGCAACCTTGAGAGAAAAGGCAGGTTTTAAGGTGACAGAAAGATGAGGAAAGACGACCATGGTGGAATGACCTGTAAATGCCAAGCATAAGAAACAGGTTTCATGTGGATGTAAGAAACCAAATGTTTCATGAATAATTGAATTAGATTAGAATTAGATTGAGCATTGTTAGATCAATCAATCAATCAAATTTATATCACTTTTGTTAATTAATGTACTGCATTCTAATGGATGTTACCTGCGAGCTGATTCTGAATGCTTGGCCTTGTAGTCTGACTTGGCATCTTTCACTTCCTTCTTAGCCACTCTGATTGCTTCTTTCTTAGCATCAATCTAACAAGCAAATACATAGTACAGAAATAACAAATGACACCTAATCAAGTTGTCACCTACAGAGTACAGACCTAAACTAAGTCAGCCTGTGATTAAACAGGCCACATAGATTAAATATGATGTGCATACATCTCATTCCATACTTTCACCTTTGCTTGACACCTAATGCACAAGACATATATTAGACACCAAACAAGAACATAGATAAATGTATGGAAGATAAATGAAGGGAAGACGAAGGTCATGACTACCGCTGATGAGATTTTGACAACGGTGAGCGCAGGAAAGCTGGAACAAGTGGATTCATTTGTATATTTGGGATGCCGGGTTACAAAGGACGCAAATTGCACGGGAGAAGTAAGATCAAGACTAGCGATGGGAATGACGAGCCTGGTCAAACTGACGAAGATTTGGAAAAACAAAGCTGTCAGCAACAGAACAAAAACGAGAATGCTGAAGGCCTTGGTGTGGCCAGTGGCGACATACGGGTGTGAGGCATGGACATTAAAAAAATAAGAGGAAAGACGTATACAAGCATTCGAGAACAAATGTCTTAGAAAGTTACTAAGAATCCCATGGACAAAAAAGTTGACCAACGAACAGGTGTACACCATAGCAGGAACAAAGCAAGAACTGCTGAAACACGTAAAAACAAGAAAGTTGTGATACTTCGGACACGTCATGAGACAACAAAAGAACAGCATAGAAAACAGCCTGATGGCGGGATTGATGGAGGGGAAAAGAAGTAGAGGAAGACCTAGAACGGCATAGATAGACAACATCTTGAAATGGACTGGACTTTCGGGAAGGAGACTAATGAACATGGCAGGAGACAGACAACTGTGGAAGATGCTGATCCATTCGTGCAGCCAACTGTCGCAGAGCGACGATGGCGAAATGACATGACATACAAGAACATTGCGGTCAAAACCTAGAAATTATGTCAGCTGACCTTAGACTGCAGATTCTCCATCTGCTTGTCAAAGTTCTTTGGGGCAGCACGCTGATGGTTACATAGAACTGCAACAGCGCGATTAGCACGATTGTAGGATAGCAGCTTTTCTGGAATATTGTCATCAGCTGCAAACATATATCCAAAAAACTTCAACTGTTGAGCAAGTAGTATACGTTGAAATTGGTCATTATAAGGTCTGACTGACATGTATACTCTCAAAATTACAACTAACAAGACAATTAAAGAATCACACAAAAATAACAAGCAATTAGTACTAAGTTATAAATTAAACTGACAGCATTACTTTCAGTGCTGAACAATTATGGTGCATTTTGTGAATTCCAAGTTCCATGCATTCAATATATCACTAAAAATAAACTGTCAAGAGCACGCTCTAAAATTTTCGCAATTGCTCACATCTCACAGAAACAAAATCATCAACAGTGCTAAATGCCATTGCTTTTAGTTTGGTACAAATTTCATCTTTCTACATAATACAGAACCCAAGATACAGCCATTTGACCATGCAATAGATTGAAATCATTCGAACAAACTTCAATAGCCAATATCTTGGACATCAGCTGATCCAAACATCTAAAATTTTGGCTCATTAACAGAAATAACAATAAATTTAGCAATTTAATTGAAGATAGCTATGGAAGGCGTTGTGTTGATTTGATGTAAAATGATTCAACAACTTCCTTTCCATGGTCATTCGGCCATGTTGGTCGACGATCCGGTCTCTGAGCTTCTACGACAGATTATTGTGTCTTTAGCGATAGTCGCTCGAAAGCATCTGGATTTATAGATGTCTTCTTAAGTCGTGACTGCACGCCTCACATTTTCGACTCCGATTCGTGGATGTTTTGGATGGAAATTCATTTCGTAAGTTCTTGGCCTGGACCACGCTACCGATGATCGCCACTGGACGGATCCATTGCGAACAACCCACAAGGGATGCCAGGTTGCCACAACAACACCTCCGCCACCTTACGAGTGATTGCCGTTCCCGCATACATGGATGGGATAAGAAAGAGAGCTGCTGTCAACATCTGGCGAGGGACTATAAATTCGGTCCACCACTCAACATCGGACGAGAAACTATCGGCTGGACTCATAATATGTGGAGTTCGTCGGTGGTGACTCGATTTTGCTTTCGGGCGTCGTCCTTGCTTGCCCATGGATGACTCTGTCTGTCGTAGAGACTCTGTAACATCGTAGACTAGAGTTTCTGATGGGCGCCGTTCCTGGCTGCCAGCTTTGTAATTGTTTTTGTTTTTTATGTTGTGTCTCAGTTGGCGCCGTTGATGGCTGCCATATTTGTCTTGTATTTGTTTTTATGTATCGTGTTTTTATATGCTTGTAAATCAGAGTGCGTTTGCAGCTGATACATTAAAGAATATACTTACTTACTTACTTACTTCATATCTGTTTCTTTCACCAAAACTGTACGGGTCCTCATGATGACCTTGTCTTATTACCAAGTTATTGAAGACATAGAAATCTTGAGTATCTGTCCAGCAGAGATTCCCTAAAAAACCTAGCACACACACACTATATAAAGAAAATAACCTTGCTAGAAGAGGGAGGACCAGCTTCTGTTATTAATTACACCATTTCTTCTTCACATATGACATCATGCATAACTCACGATTTGTAAGAAGGTCCAGCTGTTCCTGAAGTGTGCGTGATGCGTTATATGTACGGAACACCTTGGCTGTTAGACCTTCCATCAGGCTTGACAAGTGTTTGTTCAGTATGGTAGTCTACAAACAATTCAAGCTCAATGCTTACAGAATGCAGTAGTGCCTGTGTCTTCTCTCTCTAACCTTTCGTGGGTAGCTAATCCACCTATTCCTGTCTTCAGTCAATGTACTCATTCCATAGTGGACAGATATCTTGAGGGTGTCATTCTACCCATGAAGGTACTTCAACATTCAATCAGTCATGACAACTTATTTAACCACTCTGACGTACACCTATTATTATACTCTGTGTAACACCATAATTTCTTCTACAAATATAATTAAGTACAGACATGGATCCACAATAACTCAGCTGCACATCACTTCATCATAATGCAATCTCAGTATGAGGCACTACTAAATATAGCTCCTGAGACGCTGTTATATATAACAAGCTCTAGGTCTCACTGGAAAAAAACCCCAAAACACTTAAAGGGAATGATGCATAACAATTAGCCAATAATGAATACTCAACACAAGATATCATGTATAGTTTTATGTTTCTAGAACATAAAGTACAAGTGCAGCTTCCAAGCCTCTGGTGAAACATTGGAAATGCACACATGTCTTGCTGGCCTGAAGCTACAATCAGGCAAACCCTTAACCCTTTGAACCCGACGGGCCGGTTTTCCGGCCCGTTATCCATAGAGTTACAGGAGCTCCGGGTTCAAAGGGTTAAGGTCATGATAGCACATAAGTGAAACATATTGCAGGAATTGTCTACTGCTTACCATTCAAAGCCTGTATAAACTATGTTGAGCCTGATGAAAAAAGTAAGCATGAACAATGTGCTTGTAGGCATTTACAGCAGGGATGAACCAGCAATATCTTCATAATAGAACCAGTGCGCTAAACAAATGGACAGATACGTCACAAGTCAAACCACGATTTTAGCCTCAAAGCATTTTACATGAACCTCTGTTTATTACCTACTCAACCAAGTCAAGAAATACAAGACAAGTTTTTCAGTAGGAGTAACTTACATTCAGCCTATCAAACAGGTCATCACCATCCTGCTTGTTTTCCATGAACAGCTGGAGATTCTTAAAGACACGTTTCTCAATCGACACCCTGTTGTAATAGCGAATCGAATCCTTTCCAAGGAAGTCAAATTCCACGACACATTCTTCTCCATTCAGCTCCTCGTGAAGCTTGACATGCTCCACTCTCAGTGAGCAGCAGCCAACCGTATCAGCGGTATCCTCATCCTTCTCATTGCCGGCTCTCAACGCCAACTACAACGAAACAAAAGCAAATAAATTAAGCAATCATTCCATTGTAAATTCTGTTCTAATCAAGTAATTGAGTAGAAAAAATAATGGCAATTTTACCAACAGCAGAAATAACTTGCTACATGAATGTAACAACTATGAAAGGACTGCATGTAAATCGCAAGTTCATTTTACTTGTATCACCAGCAGTTTAAGATTTTGAGATTACAAACGTTTCTCTTGATAAATTAAAAAATTTCCTTGATGAATTCCATGCAAAGCAGTAAAGACAGAACATTATTGTAAATCAGAGTTGAGGAGACTGATTCCTAATATCCAAATACCGAATGCGCTGCTGTCAGGTGATGACAACAAATACCTTGTCAATAAAGTAGAGTGCGACCGCTCGTTGTCGAATCTTCATCTCCTTTGACTTCCAGTCTTCATGATAATTCCTACGAATCTTGTCAACGCACTTGTGCAGTCGTCTCGCCGTTTCATACTTCATCCAGTCCTTTTCTCCCTTCAGCTTTGACGCGGCATTCAACATGATGTACTTAATAGAGCCCTGGATGTTCTCTGACCACGAAGCCAACCAGGTGACCTAATCAACATCAAATAGTTGAACAAAGCAAATATTAATATGAATGCAATTTCTTAAGTAAGCCTCAATGTTTCTATGCATTTACAGCTCTCCCTGTAAAGAACTTTGGATATACAAGGAAATTCCAGTCTTTAACATAGAATTTAAAATCCACTGTTTTCTTGATAGAATTTAGGTCAACAATTGTAACAAAATATTTATGATCCTACAATTTATGAGATAATACAACAGAAATCAAGTACTGAGTGATACATCAAACAACTAATTAGTCTGAACTCACCGAGTTGTCATGCCGCACTTCCTTCCATTTATGGCCTGGCGGTGGGCTCGGAATTTTTGAACCCCTGCAAAGATGAATCAAGCTTTCAAAAACTTTGCTATCTAAATATATTTTAACACAAAGGCATCAACCCCAATTAAACGCAATTCTCAACTACTTTGTCAAATTCAAGATTTGAAACATTTGCTGTTTTTACAGAAACAGAAAAAACAAGTTGGGTTTTGATTAAAAATTCATTCTAGATGGTCCAACTTCTAAAAGCCCTATACTCCATGGTGGCAAATCCAAACAAAGAAAATGACCAAATAACCTTAAAAATTGAAACAAAATTGGACATAAGAAAGGAAGTTTATTCAAATAAATTCAGATGAAGATTTTGTATCCTTTGTTTTGATATGTCACTTTCAGCAGCGATGAAATTAGAAATCTTTAATTCGAACACTAAACTACGCTATATAATAAGCTATAAAGAGATAACATTTTTATTTGGATATTTAATTTAAGTACAGAAACTGGTCAAGTCTATGTGTCTGAAACGTTGAACAACCACATTTCCTTCTTGCTGCAGTGCATAAGATTAAAGATGCAAAAAGCATTGAGAGCACATGTGCTAAACAATTCATCTTCCAGAGACCACATAGATCTGTAAAGTAAATTTGCATCCATACCATGACTCACCTTGTCACTCATAGTGAACTCATAGTTCACATCGTATCGAAGTGCAGTTAATAAGGAGGGTCTAGCGTATATGAATTCTTCAAATAAGGTTATATGCATTCAGTGTTTGAAATATTCTGTCTCTCATATAATTGTTGTCGTCATTGCAATCAGACCACTACTTTGATTTGCTAATCACTGAGACAGAGTAAGCATCTAACCCATGAGAAATTAATCTCCCAATTAAATTCAATAACTATTTTACCCTCCAGAAAACTGTTACCACACACAGTGTACATAACTTCAAACTGCCTACCATAAACATGCCGATTGTGCACTAATTCGGAGCTAAATAATAAATGATAAAACAGCGTGCTAAATCTTATGTAGCTGTATGTTTACAAGTGAGTCGCTAACATTATTTAAATCAGGCAGATATGGAATGGCAACAACCAGTTTACAAGAACACATCATCTGGTGAAACGTACTTGCTGCAGTTTAAAGCGACATCTTCTGGTCGAGTTCGCTTTTTCAGCATTCCTTGTTTCGGGTGATCACCACGTCCTCTGAACAGACCAGGAGGTTCAATCTTGAAGTTTCCAATCTTCTGCTTATGACCATCAATTATGCAGAAGCCATACTCTTTCGTAATCTTTTCATTTTCCTTCTTAATAGCCTGAATAGTAAGCAACAACAAAATATCACATTTGCTTTTTTAAGTTCATGAATGCAATGTAAAGTACAGTAATCATAAATCACACTTCTTATTACATCTCAGCAAAACTATTAAGCAGATTCATATGATTGCTGTTTAACCACAGCTTGCTCATTAAGAAAATCGAATTGAAATCTAAAGCCATACAACTGTCTGGCGAAACAAAAGAGGACAAATTTTAAAGAGTAACACATATAACAGTGAAAACATAGAAGAAAACAATACCAGTTTCTCTTCTTTCGACATATTCTTCCTCTCCTCAGTTTTCTCTTTAAAGTATGCAGCCATCTCCTTGAAATTACATTTCTTGAGGTCGGTAATTAATTCTCGTTCCTTGCTGGTCATAACCTGACAAATTCGAAACGACATTACGAGAAATTAGTTCTCTGTAGTATAAGTCATATATATGTACACAACGAGTTGATGATGATGTAACTTTTAATGACATTTTACATCATAATAATCTATCACAGAGTAGACACACATCTTAAGCACTGAAGAATGATGAGGAAATAGAGGAATGATGTTCCTTGAGCAGTGCTATATACATGTTCAATAACAGATATAACAAGATACAGTTTAGAAATAAAAGTCTACAATGTAAAAAATCACCATTATTATATCTTTAAAACCACATCTAAAACTTCTTAATCTTAAGCACTGAAGAATGATGACAACAATCTAACTTACTTTCCTCCAATCTTTAAAGAAGTTGCTGTTAAACAGATCACGTGTCGTGTAGTCATGGTCCAACATCCGTGCATAGAATGTGGCAACCTCTTCTGCTGGTTCACTCAGCTTAACTACTTTTCCGTCGTAATAGAAGGTGACACCTTTTGGAAGAGGTTCATATGGAGGGGCAAACACTGGTCCTTTGTGCTCCAGTGTATTCCATTTAATACCTTCATCACGCTTATTCTCCTCCCACCTGAACGTAAAGAACATCAACCATTGCCACTCCTTAAAATCACTGGAAACCACTAAACCTACATTTCATACAGAAACAGGGAACTCTAAAATATTGCACCTTAGGATTCTTTTAAAGGTATGAAATGTAACAACTGACATTATAATAACCAATTGGAGATCACACTTTAATTCGTCATCATCACTTTAAAGAACAATGTCAACTGGAAAGAAACAGTTGGAAATGTCTCAGATCATTTCAAGAATGCAGTCGATTCTCCAGAAAATTTAATTCTGTATTTCTTATTAGAAAGTTGCCCACTAAGCAGTAATAAAGGTCAAATGGTAACTCAACAACAACAAAACTCACAATCAACTCAAGACCTACCACATGTTTAAGGTTAACCCTTCAATGTCGAGATGGTAGTAAATGGTATGGGAAATCCTATACCCTCTGGCATTAAAGGGTTAAGAAACCTCATTCATCATTCAATTGCTGTATTTCTGAGATCTATATATAATCATATGATCCACAATCCAATCCATTCCTTCGTAAGTTTATATTTAACCAAATTCAGAAAGAACTGAACTCCTTCAGCCTTAAAAAAAATGCTATTTAAATGAGATTCATGCAAATAAGCTTTTTGTTACCATTTCCATTTGGTGTCGTCTGCTGCATCAGCGTCCGCCTTCTTCTTGCCTTTCTTTGGACTCTCGTCCTCTTCCTTAGCAATCTGTTTTTTGTGATCTTTTGATTTCTAGAAAAACAGAACACCTTGTTCAACTCAAGAAAACCACAGTGGCTGCAAATGCTCAATTCAATAAACTATCAATATGAACTTTCATGGTAAAGCAACAAAGCAAACACATATAAAAAACCACGATTCTAAAAATTGGATTGCTCAATTAAAAACCTCAAGCTGTCAAGTGACGTCAAGAACATGCGTGTACACAGGACACACACAGTGCTTTCTTTCTAGAGAAAGGTTCTGGAACTGAAGAAATCTGAGTTAGGCAGATAAGTTAGTAAACACCCTTTATTTGCATCTGACAAGTGCACAAGCACTATACTATATAACAATTACACACATTTTAAAATAAACTACAACAGTATCAGATTACACAGTCACAAATCACAACTACATACCACTAAAGAATAGTAAAGATGTATCAGTTAACTGGTTTTAAACAATTATATCTAACAAAAGGCAGCATGAAATTATGTCATTTCTTGCAAAGTTAAGTACCCGCCTCACGACGAGAAAGAAAGAGCTGATGGATGCAGTGGCCAATTCATACACTACTCTCTACAATTCACATACTGTATCTCACCAACCTCTTCAATATAGCATAAATTCTATCCTGTTTCAATTCAGACAATAGGTTGCTGTCTATGCCTGCATCACTTATAGAATATAAAATTCTGTAATACAACAATTCATGCTTTTTCTAAACAAAATCTTGACTAATGTGATATAATTAAAAATCTTCATATAAAACAGCAATCAGTTCATTTTACTAGAGCAAAAGTCTGAGGTGGCATAAGTCATCTACTTGTTTACCTTAGGTGCAAAGTCATCATCAGTGTTCTTGCGCTTCTTAGAAGCTTTATCCTCAACTTTGATTTTTTTCACTTTCTCCATTCTAAAATGGTATAATAACATTACTGAAATTAAGTTTTTGCATATCATCATATAAATACATTTTTATAGAATCTTCTTTGTGATTCTAACTACTTCATGTTAGTAAAAAGCAAATTGAAAACACTAACAGTTCACAGCATATAACACAGTCTCACTAAAATATTTTTCCTTAAAAGACTCAATTTTCTGAAGACTTGTACAGAATAGGGGGCATCATAGTCCACTGGGACTATCACGTATGTAACTAGACATTTATTAAAGACCACTGTAAGCACATTAAAAAACATTGACTGTGTCAGTCTAAATCATTTTAAAGTCATTAAAAAACAGTTAATCAATAAGCAAAGTGCTTTGATAACTTGTAGACTGAAGCTCCCATAGAGACCAACTGATGGACCCCACTCAGATCTGATAGTAGGCTCAGAGATCTTGGACTAAGAAACATTGAACAGAAAGTGACAATAGGTAATGAGGTTCGCAACAAACAAACCCCAACACCAAACAATCTCTCAAACATAGTTAGAAGATGCTGCATCCAGCATCTAGATATGTCAGCTTGTGCATTTCTCAGCCTGTAAAACAGGACATTTTTTGCATCCAGCAGACAGTCATATATACAATTATACATGTATAATCAAAACAGCAGAATGGTATGCTCACTTTGGCCTTTCCTCAGATACCTCGCTTAAAACAATCAAGACTTGTGTGCAGCAGAAAACTTGTGTACAAAAATGAACTAACATTGACACTGAGCAACTGATGAGAAAGTAAATTGAAAAAATCAGGGCACTGTCGTAATACCCAATACCCATGGATGCTGTCATTCAGCAGTGCTAACCACACGAGATAAGGATCGTTGCAAGCTTGCATGGATCGTGCAGCAACACAGAAGCAATGAATTTCTACACACCTAGCTGCTAGTGGTTCATCACTTTCATCTCCGGAGTCATCATGCTTTCGCTTCTTTGAAGGCGACAACTTGACATCTGGCTTAACCTTCACCTTATCGAGTCTAGCCATCTGAAAAGCAAACCGTAACATGAGATCAGCTACACAGCAGCACTGACAACATTGAACATCTGAATCCATATCAGAAGCAAAGAAAATTGACAGATAATTCAAGTAAAAATACTTAATGTTGACTAGTTGAAAATGGAAGCAATGCCAACTAGGGGTCATTGACCTGTAACGCACCCATTAATTAAATAATTATTAAGGAGATGATCGGATTAAGGCGATTTTGTGTGTGAGGGCATATGGCAGGGTGGAGGGTCTCAACAAAATGTGTATTACACAAAATAAATATGAGCCTATCCATATATTATGCATGCAATGCCATGCATGCAAAAACATTTGCATTTCTGCCCCTCCCTACTCTTGCAACCCATACATTTTGTGGAACCCCCACCCTATGTGTACGTACAAATAAGCTTCTCTCTTCTTCTTTGGTTCTCTGCCGTCAGGCAGGTTCATATGTCCAATGACGCCACGCATATCTGTTCTGTGCATCCATCTTTAGCCCTCTGTAACCGTCCTTTGTCATCATCCAGTCCAGTAGCATTGTTCTTGGTCTTCCTCTTGTCTTTTTCCCCTCCATTCTTCCTTCGATGATATCTCGTACTATGGTGTCACTCCTCATGATGTGGCCAATCCAGTTTCTCTGTCGTCTCCGTATTGTCTCCAGCATTGATCTTTCCTCTCCCACCATCTGCAGTATTTCTTCGTTCGTCTTGTGCTCCCTCCAGCTGACACGCTTCATTCTCCGCCAAATCCACATTTCGAAAGCCTCCAATCTTCTTATGTCATCCTTTCTCATTGTCCATGTTTCTGACCCATACAGTACCACACTCCACACCAGCGTCTTGACCATTCTCTTCTTTAGATTCATATTTAGTTTTCCTCTGAGGAGTTCCTCTCTTTTGTTGAATGCGTCTTTTCCTATGGCTATTCGTCTTTTTATTTCTACATGGCATCTTGCATCATCTGTGATCATACTTCCTAGGTAACAGAATTTCTCCACGTGCTCTATTTCCTCTCCGTTTAATGTGATCTTAATAATTGCTTTATTTCCTCCTTTGCTTATCCTCATAGCCTTTGTCTTCTTGATGTTTATTTTCATGTCGTATTCTGTCGATATCATGTTCAATCGATCCATCATTCTTTGTAATCCTTCTTGAGTGCCTGCCAACATTGCCTGATCGTCCGCAAACCTCAGAGCTTTTATCAGTCTTCCTCCAACCTTTATCCCCTCATTCACTTCTTCCAGTGTTTCTCTTACAATTTCTTCTATATAGATATTAAACAGTATTGGGGATAGTGGGCATCCTTGCCTCACACCTCTTCCTATCTTTCCTGGTTCCGAGTATTCTCCATCAATTCTAATTTTCACCTTCTGTCTCATATATAGATTACCTATCAATCGCCTTTCCTGCCATTCCACGCCAATTCGTCTTCTCTACCACTTAAAAAAAATTAATTAGCTGAAGTAAAGTCATCCACAAAACATTTATTTTAGTATAGGCTACTACATGTATTTACTTTTGTTAAACAATATACTTGCTAGCTAAAATTTGTCAACTGTAATGGTTTACTATTTAGATCTGAACACAATTTAATTAAAATGTAATAAAATGCCATCGAACTATAGGATAATTAATAGAGAGTTATAAATAGGCCAATGTGAACATCATATTTAGAAATTTATCTTGTGCATGTACATTTTGTTGAGACCTCCTCCCCCTCCGTACGCAAATCGCTTAAATCTGGTGACCCCCTTACTGTGTACACAATTATATGAACAGCCAATATCTAATTATGACTCATGACGTCCTCATTAGCCTGTTTGTAAAAGCATAATTTTATAGCAAGCATAATTTTTATAATTCAAATTAAAGAGGAAGATATTCATCATACCAGCGGTACATCATCATCGTCATCACTTTCTGCTCTGCTTTTCACGTTTTTCAGCCGAGAAAACTAGAAACGTAAAATAAATATAATTTAAATTATATTTTAAAACAGTTAAGTTACCTTTCAAGTATTCTCCATTGCTAGGCCCATTGCAGAAAGTCTTGTAGGAATAATGTTAAATCAGAAATCACTTTACACTGATGGTTCACACTATATGTCCTCTTTTCCTTTATGTCTCAGAGCAATTCAATCCTTATCAACATATGTATGCTGGTCTCGGGTATTAGAATATTTTTTAACTAGCTGGGGTACCCAGCATTGCCTGGAAAATTTAGGATTCGCCCCCACTCCTGGCCAATTCATTACTTCCCCACCCTGAGCGCCGGCTCCCCCAACCGCTCACTCCTCACCCCACCCCCCCCCTGACACAGTAGCGAAGGTGTGGAGTGAAAAGGTGTATTTTCCTGTCCTGTGTAAGGCCAAACAAAAAAATGTTGTGTTTCCGGTAACCCGACCGACCCTCTTTCATTGCAGCGACTCAAATAATTTCGTAAAATATTTTCATAAAAAAATGTTTACTAAAATGTTTTAAAATAATTGTTAAATTTTGTTTGTTCTGTTAAAAAATTTTTTATTGACATAATACGATGACATTGCCTTCCGTATAGAGTTTGATCTTAGGCCCAATAAATAATGTTGTGCTTGCTTAAAACACATACTTTCTGCGTGTACCTTTGTGCAAAAAAGACTAGTGGGGTATAATTTTTCGGATAATCACTGTACATATAAAATATCTTACCAAAATAAAAATATTTTTCAACCTCCCTACCCAATTTTTTAGAACTGTGTTACCGGAAACACAACATTTTTGGGGGGGCCTAAAACAACTACAGATTTGGCACAGGTCTGTTTCCATTCTGCTCAGGTGCTTATGTCCTTTTGTGTTCAAATTAACTTACTTTTTTTCAAATCACTTATCCTCCATAGGCTGCTCCACTATGTCTTACAGACTGATCTTCTTAATATTCATTTAATTATGTATTTTTATGTGGTTTTATCGTGTCATTGGTTGATGCAGAGTGCGTCAGACACTAACACAAAAACAAGCCAGAATAACACATCACGTTATAAAACAAACCACAAAAGCTGACAAATGCTTACTATGCTAACATTTGCACAACTTTTACTACAGGTTTATTCAAGGAATTAATTTATACCAGTGCTGCATCATCTTCATCTTTTGGCTCAGCTTTCACTTCTTTACCAACGTTGTCTGCCTTCTGTAACCTAGAAAACTGAATGCAAATCATACATTTAAACGAAAAACACATTTGACTGAATAAAAACAATAAAGACAGAAACAGCACAGATTTACTACAATAACATTGGTCAAACCTGTACCACACAAATTGAACAATATCTGTCAGTATTTCCATCTAATAGATGGCGCCTAGAAGGGTTCTGAATAAGTTTCACATGGAAAAAATTGTCTTACACGAGCCCCAGATGGAAAAGCTGGCAGGGTTCATAAATGGGCAAGCAAAGGCACAGTTACTTATTCAAACAGTTGCACCCTGGCCATTAAATCAATGCTCGAACCTAAGAAGCATCATGCTCTAAACATAATACACTCTCCTCAATTGCTGTCTAATCGTTTAAGTAAAGTTACTCGCTACTTAAAAAAATTACTACATATTTATTGACACCTGAAAAGCTAAGCTGCGTATGGTGGGAACAGTGGTGGATCCCAGGTAACTTGCATGAGAGCAAGATGAGTTCAAGATAAGGCCTAAAAAAATTGCTGTGTTTCCGGTAACCCGATCGACCCTCTTTTATTGCTGCGACTCAAATAATTGTTTAAAATATTTTTAATTTTAAAAAATGTTAATAAAAAAAAATTTAAAGAAAAATTGTTAAAAAATTTTTTAAATTTTTTTTTAACATTTGTATTGACATAACAGAAAAGACGTCAACAAATTGAAATTAATAGGACTGTTTTCTAGAGCAGTATTAGGTGCAGACAGTCGGAAAATAGGCAGTTTATACTTGCTTAGAACACGTACTTTGTTGCAGCGTGTACCTTTGTGCAAAAAGACTAGTGGGGTATACTTTTTCGGATAGTCGCTGCATAAAAATATTTTACCAAAATAAAAATATTTTCCGACCTATCTACCCAATTTTTTTTAGCTCTGTTACCGGAAACACAAGATTTTTTTAGGCCTAAGCATCATGTTGTAGCAGTACACCATGATGCACATTGCACAAGCGTGGTCTAGGGATGCCAGCATAAAACAAGGAGGGATGGAGTAGATGGTGAGCCATCCTATGCCTATGAGAAAAATCAACCTCTGGATGGGAGGTGTCATTGAGATTGCCAGATTTAACCACGTGTGTGGAAGGTAGTTGGCCACCGCATCTCTCTTGGTCATATGCCTGTAACCTTCAAATCAGACCCATACATGATCGCCTGCCAGAAAATTACAACCCTCTGGAAATCTGTTTCTGCATGTAAGTTATAGATCTGAAATCGAGCATTGGCCAGTTTTCAATCAGTGTAGCATACATATAAAGAAATTGAATTAATCTGTATGAATACAAATGAAGGGGCCTGTTTCATGCAATGATCGGTGGAAGATATCATGCAGTAGGGGTTAGGTGGCTGACTATTATCCTGTTAATTCGCTGTTGCAACAAATGGATCGGATCATTTGGAACACAGAACTGTACGCCTAGAATAGCGGTCAATAATGTCACTCAAGAATCATTCATTTTTTAGAGTACAGATGAGATTTTATTTGCCATAGCAATCCACAATTTTTGCCTTTTTAAATTGATAATTTATCACATACTCTAGCAATGTAACAGAATCCAATTGTTAACATGTATTTCATGGTCTATTCAAATCAAAGTTAGTGAATACTGTTTTCCAATCATTTAAAATAAAATTTTGAAAGTATGAGTTTCATTACACAATTAAACAGCTGTTTCTATCACTGTGAACATTCACTATCATCAAAAGAAGAAGACAGGACCAGCTTCAATTCCTATTTTCCACATGTTGTCATAATAACACAAATCAATATTTACAGGACAGCTCCACTTACCAGTGGTGCATCATCTTCGTCATCACTTTTCACAACAGGTTTCAACCCCAGCTGCGTCTTTGAAGGTGAAGCCATCTCTGTCTTCACTCGTACTGGACTTGTCTGTTCACTGAGCTTGTCAGTCAAGTCACTATGTCTGTCAGACCTGTGATGATGCTTTTCTGAAGATTTGCCAGAATCAGTTCTGGACATCTTATCATTGCTGCTGCTGCTTTGACGTTTGTCCTTGACATCTTTGTGTGATGAAGAGGATTTAGAAGAACTCGAATGGACTCTTGAAGCGTCTGAAGAGCTTCGAGCCTTGTCTCCATCGTTAGTCCTCAAACTTAGGTCGCCCTTCACGGAGCTACTTTCTTTGTGCTTTGAGCTAGAACCCTCTTTGGAACTTCCACCTGATCCATCGCGATTCTTCAGACTTGACTCTGACTTGGAGCTCAACGAGGATTGCTCCTTAGACTTGGAACTGGAATGATTATCTCTATGCACTGATGACGAACTAGACGAGCCATGCAGCTTTTCCTTGTCTCTTGATGAACTTGAGTGATCCCTTGGCTTGCTTGATGAAGAAGAAGACGATGCATGACGATGGTCTTTCGCTTTTGAAAAACCATTTTGGTTTTCAATACCTGCTGCATCTTTGTGCCGAGAGACATCCTTTGAGCCAGAAGTTGAACTCGACTTATGACTGCTACTGCTCTTATACTTTTCTTTATCATCAGTGCCACTCTTTCCATGACCTTGCTGCAGAGTTGCGCCGCTGCTCTGACTTCCAGAAGAGACAATTCCATTTGTCAGGCCTTGTTTAGCATCAGCTCCATTGTCAGTCATTGCAATCAAAGGTTCTAAAACAAAGACTGAGTTTCACATCATGTAATCAAATACATGCCTTTATACAGAGATGGTAAAAACAACCAAATTATGATGATCACTTGTACATGATGCAATGCAAACAGCATAGCAAGCTTTCAATAACTTATCCTATTTCAAGACTTTTTGATGTTATTTTAAGATGAGTTCTCGGATCAAAGCGTGAAAGACATCGAGTCATGCAGTACCAAATTACAACTAACATAAAAACTCTGATGTTTGCCTAAAATTGGCAGTAATTCATCCTGACTGCAAAAACTAATTTAAATTTTTTTTGCTATGTGGATCAATTTATGTCCAAGATATAGGTCACTGAGTCTTGAACAAAACACTTTGACCTGACCTGCATAAGGCAAATTGTTGAATCTGGGGTTTTATAAAGACCATATACATAAATACTATTCATGGCAAACTGAAAGTAATTTTTAAATTATCTGAGTCAAAAAAAGTTCAGCAATTTTACCGATTCTTAAATATTAATTTACAAAAAGGTTCAGCAATTTCACCTATAAGCCTCAATTCTGCACGATGTTGTAAACAACTGCTGTAAAAAGTTTCAGTGCAATCTCTCATTAATTATTCATTCATGGACATTGCAGCTTTTCAAATTTAATATAAGCACACAGTAAACTCATTACTGAAATGAAGTTGTTTGCAAGTTGCAGCATAAGACTCAGTTCTGCAAACTCCAAGCAGCTGTTACTTGTTCAAGGTTTCAGTGGGAACATCATGTAGCTACGACTGTTTTAATTCTATCACTTTTTTAAGTCGCCCATTTATTACATATTTAGCAGCACCAACAACATAGGCAAAAACAAATTAGAAAGATACTAACTTTGCTCTAAAAATTCATAATTCATTAAATATTAATTCTTACGCTAATACACCACATTATACCAGACATATCCTATGAATATGAATACTTATCTATAAATCTCTTATACAGTATTAGTCCTGGTGTAAACGAGCTGTTTACATTAATGCTCAGCATAACATATATTAAAAACATAAACAAATTCAAAATTCAACAACCACTTAATGCAAATGACTATCACACGCATAACTGAGAACATTCTGTACCTTATAAATAACCAGGTAAAATGCAATAAAGAAATACTAACGACTAACTGCTAAAATTATTTTAAGAACATTTCAGTCACAGCATGGTCTAGTCAACCAGAATTCACAAATAAACAAAGAGAACTTAAAACAAAACACGTATTTTTAAAAACTAAACTAAATCACAATGATCGTCTAGAAATAAGCAAAGCACGAAAAATAATACTAAATTTAATGGTTAGAAACAGCAAAGTATTATGATTCGCTAGACAGGTGCTCTTTAAAACTTTCTGGACTTAGCCATTTTGTCCGCAATTGGACTTGTCATTTTACCCGAGCTTGAAGCATGCGTGATCGTCATCTTCAGAGGCTAAAAACAAAATATTTACAACAAAATGTTACGAGCTAGAACAAAATCTAATTAGATTTTCCTTGATAGGACACATTTCCCCATAAATCGAACAAAAAATACCTTCTGAAATCATTTTATACACAACGGCACACGCTGGCCAAGCATAAAGACTTAGAAAATTTCGGCCATGTTTCGGACCAGCTAGACAAAAGGGCAGCAAATAATATGAATTAAAATAATCGCTTTTCTTATAAATAAAATCTAAACAGTTAAAGGATTAGTTTATAAGTCATTCTCTTTACCGTCGGCATTTCAACGTCCTGGTCAGCTTGAGTTTCGTCCATTTTAATGAAGAAACTGACTAAAAACTCCTTCCGATAACAATGACGCAGAATTACAAGTCCACAATGTACGCTTCTTGACATGCGCGAAGAACCCGGATAACGTCCATCGCCCTCTGGCTGACGGAGCCAGAGCGGCCAGATTTCGTAACTGCTCAGTCGCTAGTTCGCGTAAAAAGTAGCCAAAAAGTCGCGTCATAAATGGAAACATTAATAAATCGTTGTCCTCCACGGAGACCTTATTTCAGAATGTACTCCCGGGTCTGGTTTTTTTTATTGTGACACAGGCCTTAGGCATAGGAAAGCAGGCAGTACCTTTGCCAAGTTCTAGAGGGTGCCATTTCCACAAAGGGTGTGGCGCCATTTCCACAAAAGTACATTTCAATGGTTTTTTCATTTACAACCATTTTCCACAAATTTGAATATTATCCAGCCTTTGGTGTACTAATAAAAATTATATTAAATTACCGAGTTGAGTGAATACAGGGCTTTGGCTAGTTCATCTTTAGATCTGCTGTGGGCTGAACAATTGAGTGGGAATCCTGAATCTATACTTTGCCTGGGGCGCCAAATGCATGTTTTGCCTGGGGTGCCATTTGGGTTAAGGCCGGTGTCATGTGACAGAGTCTCTCCCCTCCCTAAAAGTCTCCCCCAGAGACTTTATTTTGAAACAGATTCTTCCCTTGGCAGATCTGTTCCAGAATAAATTCGCCCCCTGAAAATCTGTATTGGAAGACATTTTCTGAAGTAAAAGCATATATAATGTTCGTGTTAAATAATTTAGCCAACGCAAACTAACGGTATAACATGCTCATCTATAAATTTTATGCGACTGTAGCCGATATCACGCTCAAACAGGGCAGACTTTATTTCGATCACAAATTATTACAGGAGTTAAATTTAACTGTCTGGCAGCCATGCAAGGTTCTCATGTCCTACTACTTATTTCACTAATTCCATCTGGTAGAATGTGGGTGTACCAACCTTTATAGTAGGTACTGTACAGAAAACCAGCCATTGACCGGTTCATTTGTTGAAGTTATGATGCAGGTAAATTGTATTTATGACAAAAAGTAAACCATCATTTAAAAAAATGATTGAAAGCAGCACATGACAAAGTTCACAAGTCCTTAAAAGTTGTGTTCATTGTGCACCGTTTCATTGTTGTTATGAAACTGACTTATTGCGTCATGTTTATACATGAACTCTTGTATAAGACAATCATCATTTTGCTCTTCATGCTAGCTGACATCTATGCACATATTCATAAGGCTAAGTTTATCTTCTTGCACTGGTCAAATTACCGACATGGTTGGCCACAAAACTCTCATCCAATACCTACCCAGTATATATAGGTTTGTATGTGCACTTGTTATAGCGCCCCTTCAAGCTCTCTCCTCAGAGGCGCTCCCGAACGCAGAGCGGACACTGCATCGGAGTTTCACGCCGAAGCGCTGAGCAATTGTGAGTGGACTTGCCCAAGGTCCCTATGCGGCAAGGTGGATTTGAACCTCGAACCTTCCGGCTCAAAGACAACGACGCCGCCACTACACCACCGTGCCCCACAGTTTTGTGGCCTTATATATATATATTCGTTTAATAAAAATCCATCTATCAAACCGCAGCTAGTTAATACTTGAATCCTTCCATGGTATAAGGGGCATTCCTCTTCTTGTCTGGCATCAATCCTATCTGTCTGGTTTGTACCAAATGGCTATAGCTAGTAAGTCCAGGTCTAACTGAGTTTCTATGTTTCACATGGATCAGTCAATGGAACACTTCGTTTCATTCTGTACATGGCTGATGTTACTTTTATGCTTTAAAATTACTCTGCTATTGGTCACTTCTTGACTGGTGACATTCAGGCCTATGTTCAATTGTTCATGGTCCTCCATTTGAGACTATTCAAATTATTAGGTCTTCATAAATCACTGAATCAGTAAACCAAACCAGTAACAGCATACACCAAGCATTAATTGTAAATTTGCAACTAAATTTACACAAGCAAAAACGCTTTCAAATGCAAACCGCTTACAGTTGAACCATAACTGACCAAGTTAATAATTCACAAAAGCAATGCTTTACTGTTTCTAGTTACTAGTTCTGATGATGAAATGATATATTGTCAATTATCAGAAAACGTGCATAAAACTTTATCCAACAATGCGTTGATTTTAAGTTTTGCGATGCTAATACGAATTATCATCTATGCATGAATCTTTTACAATATTAAAGTTTTATTGTCTTTGAAACTTTTCTAAGGTTTCGCAGGTTTAAACATGGCTTAACGATGATGTGTTTTCCCACATAGAGTATTTATTTTACAAGTCTTTCTTCAGAACTTCGTATCTTATCATGACAAGTAACTTTCAGTGTATTGGGTGTGAAGCCGAGTCAAAAAGGTTGTTCTTGTGATCAGCAGGATTGGCTCTTGCTTCATAGGTTGTCACTGTCACTTCATGACGACGTGCCTGAAAAATTACAAGTTCTTTTATAACAAACATTTAGACATACCACCGAGTAATAGAAAAGCAGGGTGTGAGCACACGGTATTTCTTTTCTAAGTTCATGCTGTCCTGCAATGCTCATGAAGAAAATTGAAGTCTAATCCCTCAGCTGCAGCAGAGATGCAACGTTAGGCACCCCCCCCCCCCGGAATCCCCAGAAGAGGGGACTAGATTTTAAGAGCAACTTTTAAAAAGTTGCCAGAAAAATTGAAACGGACAAAGGGTGTAATTATAATCTGACCTTTAGCTAACCGCAGAGTCCTGTCCTGGTTCTGCTTTATATTATCCTGTGGCTCACATCACTTTATTCTATACAGATGGTCGCTATGAGGCTTACATAATTTAAGGCCCATAGTGTAAAGATGGTGTCCAAAATAATGGAACACCTATTTCCATTATTTGAATGACATATTGCACAGGTGGCAAAATTAGAAATGACTGCTAAATATTGAATTTGTTTTAACTTAAGGTAATTAATTTGTGTACTCTTCAGATGATTTTTGTTACATTTGTTGTGAGTTACATTTCAAAATGCTGTTTTATAATAATGGCCCAACGAATTTAATTGTAGTAACTAAAGATATCATATAACAGTATACTGTTACCTACAAGATTGTATAACAAGTGCTCCAATTCATTTTATACATGGCAAACCCTCCATCTCTTTACCCAAGCATCTGGCCACCTTTTTGCTCATGGAGTCATGGTGTCTAATATTCTATCCATAAGCCACTGCCAATCAACTCCGTCGTATCACTGGTCATATTGAGGGTTTCTCACATGATCTTCAACTCTGGATGTCCTGCAATCATTGTTCTTTAAGCTCCCAAAACCCAACTTATTTGGTTTGGCACTCACGGACATCCAGCAACTTCAAAACTTTACTCATGTGCATTACCAATACTCTTGGAATGGCTTCCATGCTCTTAACTTTCTGATCGACTTGACCTCTGTGTTCCCCAAGTCAGAAACGCAATGGCTAAATCCGGATCTTTTGCCTGCATAGGTCCTTCTCTTTGGAATGGACTTTCCAACCTGCACAGCGCACGCTCCACCATCCACTCTGATAGCGTTTCTTCATCACTTTTCTTCTCAACTCAGATGTTGCCTTTTTCTCCCGAGGTCTCTTGCACTGGGAATGCGTCTGAAAAATTCTTTATGTAAGTAATCTTTATAAATGGCCAAATACAATGCTTCTTCTATGTATTACTGATGCAAAAGCAGATCTTGGCAAAATTCTTAGCATTAATGTGATTCTTGCCTAATACTAAACCAATCACCAGTATGTGCTACAAAAGCAAATGCATCCTGTGATTGTATTCCATTGCAATCCCATTTTCTGAGATGTTCTTTCCATCAAATGATGCAAATAAAGTTAAGAAAGTGTAGATCTAAACAAAACAAAACCTCCAATACCATGTAAAATCGCTATGCTACTTTAAAAATTCACATTTACATTAATCTTAACACTTTAATGACAAACTGTGTGTAGTGTGTACTAAACGGGAAGTACTGGGGAAAAAAGATTCTAGTAAAAATAAATGTTGAATACTGGTTCAGACATCTTAATATGCACTTTTGCACTCTTCCTCGTTTCATGGTGTGTATGAGCTAATGTATGCACAGCATTGCACACTGTTGCACAGTATATGGCTGTGTCCTAGCATTGCTAAACTGTTATGCATCTGCCAATATCCACAAATTCCACATCTATGTATTTGCCCGTGCAGTTTGTATTCAAGTGTCAGTTGGGTTAATGTGTGAAAATGCATTGCTTGGTAGATACTTTCCAGCATGCAGAAAAAACAACTTACTTCGGTAAAGTCTCCTTTAAGTCCGACGTAATAAATTCTAGTAGTCTCAGCACCAAAGTTCTTTGGAAAGTGAATTGACAGGTAGGTCACAGAATTGAATCTAGCAATCCTGTAAGCAATCAGCCAACAACAATATGAATTAATAAACCACTAATAATCTCAAAAAAGCTTACATAATTAATTTACAAGTAGGGCTGTTATTATCACAATACAGCATTGCAATAACTTGGTATTGCCTAACTAATAATTTAAGCCTAGTCGGTATGATGTTGATTATTAGTCAACACCATATAATTTTATAGAAGGTTGCATACTTTTATTGCATGCGCTATTTCTGTTGCACGCTTTTGTCCTGCGCTATTTTGTGACAGTGCCTGATTAATGAAATAGCCACTATAAATGACCAAAGTGAACTAAATGCACTTGCTTAGTATCATATTCGATTTCGCCTTTGTAGTCATGTGACAACTGAAACTCCTGGTCAGCTTCTGATCCTGCATCATCAAACGTCATAGTCGGACGATTCTTGTACCTAGAAATGCAAGGCACTTTTAGAGAGCTGCAATGAAGATATAAATATATAAAACACTGTATTTGTACCACAACGTAAAGATAAGAACAGAGTATTCTAACTTAACAAGAGTTGTGCTGCCCGTTATATTATCATCCGACAGATCTACGATACTATCATGTTGGACTGTTGATGGAAGTCTGCAATGATATAAATGATCTATCAAAACCTATATAATCGTTGTCATTTATAGTCGAGTCTCTACTCTACCTTTGAGAGTTAGTAAGTTAGTTCTTGCCCGTACCGGTAAAACTATGGAACTCTGGTCCTTGAATCTGACGGATTCTAAACTATTACATCTCTACCAGTTATGTTCTTCAGTAGTTACTGACATTATCATTCTCTACAGCAGAAGTTCTGCATCTGCAGTGCATATGTTCACTAGTTGTTAACATCCTGGTATTGCCAGCTAAGCGCTTTATTAGCAAAATATTAGCAGAATGATGACCTGGGCAAACTGTCCTTAATGAAAAACTAAGAATATAAATCCAGATGCTAAAAAAATTTCTGTATTGGCAAGTGGGCTAACCCAATTAAATGCAAAAAGATTTTACCATAATATTTATTCGAGATGGCAAAACCTTGGCACTGTTGACTATGTGTTTGTTGCTTGACATCACTTTTGGTAAAATTTTGCTTCTGAAAACCCTAAAAATTAATAATTCAACTGATTCCAAAGCAGTGAATTTAAGCAAGTTCAAAAGATTTGCTCTGTTTACCATATTGCAGTAGTCTTTGCACTTACTAATATCCCCGCAAATATTAATGTATATACTAATATAAAATTGACACTGAAAGAATCCAGGAACTCACAGTTTCATGACAGAAGGATGTGAGTCACCTTCTCCACCAATAATGATTACACCCTTCAACTTGACGCTACCTAAAAACCTTTGAAGAAAAAGCAGGTTAGTGAGATTTACTCAAGCTAAAGTACACGCTGTGCACTGCCCATCCGTAATTCAAGTGTAAGAAATGCTAATTAAAAATAGTTTATTTGACCTTTTCATAGACATGATTATTAATTATGCAGGGTTCAGCACATCTGCTAGACGGAGCTTTATAATAAAAAACACATCACAGACTAAATCATCCACCACTACAACCACCACCACCATGACCACCATGACCACCATCACCACCACCATCTCTTTATCTTTTTGCTGATGTCACTTTACTTCCAGTTTGATACATAGAAAGCGATCTTTAACTTCTCATATATATATGAAATTTCTATTAATCAAAATTTTATGGATTATGTGACATTCTCAAAATTAGCATTCAGCTACTGATGAACAAAGTAGAGCACAGAAATGTTCTGAAGCATGACTGGATATCCAATCAAAGCCATATGCAACAAGTGTGAGACATCAAATTCACAACAAAACTGCACTCCAATATTGTTCAAAGCATTGCTGGTAAACAAAAGGCTAATGGAAAAGTTCCCATAAAAAAGCAGTGGGACCGTGACACAGAAAGTGGCATCTAGAGATAGAGGCATGTACAGTGCACACTGCACAATGCTTGTACAACGAACAATGATTTAGCGCGAGTATTTGAGCGCTCAATGCTCAATTTTTAAGTAAGTCTAAACTTACGGAATATTGAGCAAAAGTTCTTCATCGACATCACTCTGTACAAACTGGAAACAAAATAATGGAAATCAATTTAAATTTAAGAAAAACCAGCAAGAAACTTTCCTTAGCAATCCACTGAATGTTACAGCTTTTCATGAATAGTACATACTAATGACTTGAATTGTGATTTTATAACTTAAGTTTGCTTTATGCTCACTGTATTAAATTAAGTTTGTTTGTTTTTTGTTTTGTTTTTTTGCTTGTTGCATTCCTGTAGATTAAGAATGGATGCCATATTCAAACATTGTTTGAAGACATATTGTTGTATGTTATATAGTGTTTAAACAGACACTGTTGAATTAATACCTGGTATCTGATGAATCTAGGGCGACCCTGCTTAGCGGAACCTTATGCTCCTTTGGGTTTACCCATTGACGCCAATGTACATGAATGTCTAATCTGTTGATTGCATGTATCAATAAAAAGTATTGATTGATTTAAAACAATGATTGACTGATTGACTGAAAACAATCTTGAGAATGTCATTTCATTATTGAAGCAAAATATTTATGCAGTGCAGTAAGGTTCACACTTCACAGTATTTAAGTATAAGAGAAATATAACTTTCAGTACTAAGCAAGTGATGATGATGGTTCTCTGCCCGAAGGCAGGTTTTCACGCCAACAATCACAGGGTCATGCCAGTAATCACTCTTTGGGCCCCAACAATCCAACATGGAATCTAATCAAAAAAGTGATACAATATTTCGTCTTGTCTGTTAAAAGTATTGACCTCCTTTTTCACGCTTCTTTTAGCACGACAACTGAGAGCCTAGAGCAAGGGTCATGAAGGCTCATCCTCACCCTACCACCCCACTATCCAATAAATACCAGGCTCAGTGCAAGTTAAAACTGTCCGAGTGTTAGGAGTGGCCATCAGCTTTGTTCTTTGCATGGCGTTGCACCTTCATGACGTCCAACATTCTTGCGTCTCATCCATGCATGTCTTCCGGGTTCTACGCTCACCTCAAAAGATGGCAAAAAATTCACAAGAAGGGCAACAATTACAGCACTGATGTATGAATTGCTGGCTTGTTGGGAGTACATGCTCAATGCTCACTCAGAACACAGCTAAGATCATCGGAACAAGATAAAGCACGGCTCTAGGCTTCCTCTTTGAAGGCTCCTTCCCTCCGCTCAAAGGTGTAACAACCCTATGAGACCATGGGACGTATTTCCTCCAACTTTTGACCAGGCTGCCAGGAGCTTGGGACGATCCCCTCCAACTTCTGCACTGATTCTTAATCAACTTTTCAATGAAAATTGGAATATTAACTAAAGGAATTGCAAAATGCTCATTTCCCAAAAGTTCCTAAATCACTCTAGTGTATGATAAAAATTATCTGTCTCATTAAATATACTATATTATACCAGTCTAAACTAGCGGTAATAATACCATGAAGTAGAGAGATAAACAAGTGCCCAAAATGTAGGCTACTCCATTCGGCATCAAAAGCTCAAAATTGCACCAACATCTGGGGTTCCAATTACAACACTTCCTCGTAATGCACTCTCTTCTCACACTCTTCGGTCTGCTGATCAACGTGATCTCTTAATTCTGGGCAAGGACTGTCACCGTGCCTTTGACGTTGTAAGTCCTTCTATGTGAAATAACATAACCTAGTGGTTCAGAAGACGCTGGACTGGTTCTGTGTTAGAACGGAATCATCCTAGCATTTTTGGTAAGATTTAAATAACCGGGGAACGGACATCATCCCCCCTGGACATTATCCCCCCCCGGACACTATCCCCCCTGGACATTATCCCCCCCGGACACTATCCCCCCCGGGTAGGACATTATCCCCCCCAGTCTATTATATCATTACCTAATAGACCTATGTTAAGTTAATATCTATACATCACACATTAGTTTATCTTTGTAAAAAGATGGCAAGTTAATTGCAGGTTTGATATGTATATCGTATATCGTTCATTCATCTACTGTGACACGACGCTAATAAGACTACGAAGCTTAGACGTAGCCTAACTGACGTTAACAAACCTTTCTTGTAGACACTAAACAAATAGGTCCTACATACGATTCTCATTCGTTTCTTTCTAATTCTAATTATACACCTACTGACACTAATTGGACCTAGGCTACGCCAATGACGTTAGGCCTAAAAAAAAATGCTGTGTTTCCGGTAACAGAGCTAAAAAAAATTGGGTAGGTAGGTCGGAAAATATTTTTATTTTGTAAAATATTTTTATGCAGTGACTATCCGAAAAAGTATACCCCACTAGTCTTTTTTGCACGCTGAAACAAAGTACGTGTTCTAAGCAAGTATAAACTGCCTATTTCCCGACTGTCTGCACCTAAAACAGCTCTAGAAACAGTCCTATTAATTTCATTTTGTTGACGTCTCTTATGTTATGTCAATACAAATGTTAAAAAAGATTTTTTGAAAAAAAATTTAAATTTTTGTTGGAAAAAAAAAATTTTAATAAAAATTTTTTACAAAAATATTTGGGTCGCGGCCGTAAAAATGGGTCGGTCGCGTTACCGGAAACACAACACTTTTTTTTACGCCTTAACAAACCTTCGTAGGGCTACTTAATGTAGACGACTCCCATTCGTTCATTTCTCTACTGTATTGAATTTAATTTTGAATGGAAAGGTCAGATGTAGTTACTAGTTAGCCTAAATGGCATTAAGAACTTTCGAAGCCTTATCGATTACGGCACTATTCTAGGATTTGTACATGAAGGGGGGGATTTTGTCCGGGGGGATAATTTCCTACGAAAAATCGGGGGGGGGGAGGATAGTGTCCGGGGGGATAATGTCCGGGGGGATAGTGTTCGGGGGATAATGTCCAGGAGGGATAATGTCCTACACCCTAAATAACCTGACCCTAGCCGACAATCACAGTGACCGAAATAATGCAGCATTTTGTGGCACAATGATTTAAACTAACAGCGACCATCTACTTATACCTCCTTGGATATTTAGAATCATTGCGTTATACAAGTTCACAGAGTACTGAGATTAGTTCTAAGAGGGCTGATAGCAATTAATAAAGATAGGGGCGAAACTGCACAATCGGGGACCGCTACTAATAGATCTTACGTAATATTTTCAATATTTGGGAAAGAGTGACGAAACTAACTCGGGTCATTCCATCTCAAATCAACAAATTTTTTCAAATTTTCCCACTCGACCATCTCAGATTTTGCAAAGTACTAAGCTCGTTATAGGCATCGTATCAGTTAACGAATGCTTGAAACACTACTATAATGGAAATAGCTGTAATCGTTGAACTACACAAGTCTCAAAAGCAATTGTTCTTATATTTAGTAGTATTTGAGCTGCTCTTTCCAATGGTGTTAATTTCATAGATGTATCATCTGTCCCACATGTCCATATTGGGCCTTACACATTGTCGTCAAAAGGCAAAAAAGTGGTTTCGGTCATTTTCAGAAAGCTATATTGCAACAGGTACACATGATATAGCTGACCTAAATACTTTTCTGTGCACACAACGTGGACTATGATGGCAAGTGGTTCACACTTTCTCTGATAATGAACCCATTTGGTCATAGTAGAGCAGTAAAATACTTGTGCCAGACATGGTCTGTTTTTTAAAAGATTTTCAATGTGCAGCTAGAAAAAATATCCATCAGATATCAAGTTCTTTCAATATCCTTGATTAACACCAGTATGACTATATGTATCCTGAAAGTTTCATCTACTTATCTGGAAAGATGGTCGACTTATGGCCTCCTTAATATGGCAGTAAATTAAGATGCGATTTTCGAATCGCGATAAACGGGGTCACCCCGAGTGTCTTTAATTAAAATTCCGTATAAAAAACTACTGGGAGTATTGCTCTCAACTTTTGCACAACATGTTCTAATACATTTATGCACATTCTGTGCAAATTTCATCAAAATCTGAGATGGTCGAGTGGGAAGCATTTGCTGAATTGAGGCGGAATGACCCACCCTAATTCTAACCCCAACCGACCCTCACGACGCTTAACCTGAACCTAACCGACCCTCACGACGCCTAACCTGATCCTAACCGACCCTCACGACGCCTAACCTGAGCCCTAACCGACCCTCACGACGCCTATAATCTATTAATAGCGGTCCCCGATTGTGCAGTTTCGCCAAGATAGGCCTACCTTCGTTGTGTCGAGTCTTTCATGCCATGGTTTGAATATCTTCTGACACGATTCATCAACGGCTTCGTTTAAGCACTGCACCTTACTTATATCGATTTTTTGATAAAGACTGTACAAATTCCCTCGTTCTGCATCAGATACATTGTGGTCGTGCTGGTGTTCACTTGAGCAGCATCCATGCCCGTGTCCATGTCCGCCGTGACCCGCCATTTTACAAGTCAACACAACGTCCACCGTCCAAAAATATATTATCGCCCCTCTTAAATTGTATCTCGGTAATAGCACAACAGCAGCAGATAGTTCTGTTCCGTGAACCGTTCCGTCTCCGATAAAATTATTTGCTCATTCGTTTATAATCTCTCGTTCTCGTTAGCATAGAATTTGCACGATGGAAGCTTGAGGAGGGAATATTATATCACACATTGCGCGAATAGTCATGGAATATTCCTGCTGTTGTATACAAAGCATGACGTTCCAGGTCAGGGATGCCACTCTGAATTTTAAAAAGAGGTCAACGAATAAATAAATTTTCCAGGAATTGCTGATAATGGCCCCTTTTAACATGAAAAAGCCTCAGTTTAAAAAAACCTAGATCTCAAAAAGTACATAGAAACGCAGGCTACTAAACAAGAGCTAAACAACAAATCTAGATGGAAAAGCTATGTGTGGCATCCCTGTTCCTGGTGAAGTTTGTTTCGTGGTTTGAAGAGTAGACCTACGTGGGTCAAATTTCTTTATATTGAGCGTTGAACAGTCTGCGTAGCCGTTTATTTTAGCTATATATATATATATATATATATATATATATATATATATGTCCCTCAAGGACTTGAGCTTTAGATTATTTCCTTGCCATGGCTGTCGATCCTAGGCCTACTTATTCTAGGATTTATGCAGGTCTGACATGTACTGAGACGCAACTCCTTGCAAAGAGACATAGTGGAGGGCAAAATGGAGGGGAAGAGGAAGACCTAGGGAAAAGTTCTTGGACTGGATGATGGAGGATGGATTTGGAAAACTCAAAGAAAAAGCACAACATTGAGAAGAGTGGCGTCGTTGGGCATCTAGACCTGCCGAGAGGCAGCTAACCTAAAGAAGAAGATGCAGGTCTAATATTGCATCAGGTCTGTGCCAAGGGAGAATATATATATATATATATATATATATATATATAGGGCATAAAGCGACGGTCTTGCCTGGATGCATATTCGCTTGATATGGGCTTCAAACCCTACATTTTCAGTCATGACAACCCCTAAAATCATCGTACTTTGGACTCGAATAAGACCTCTGCTGGAGCGAACTCTAGCATTCCTCGTCATAACATAACAGTTCATCATAACAGTATATATATAATTTATAATGTCAACAGCAACTCAAAACCATCAGTTGTTCTTTTTTTGAGGGGTGGGGGAGGGCGGAATCTTGGAAACATTTCCTTACTATAGCCAATACTTGTGTGAGCATTGGAGCCTTTGTGCCATCACTCCTGACTTCTTAGAAGTTTGGCAAAGTTTGCTGACTTCACAGAGCATAGTTCTGTCCATCAAGTCTCTGTAGCAGAAGAGTAGCACCTGCACAGAATACACAGCACGTCTCTGTGAAAGAAAGAGGCAACATAACAGAGATTAGACGAGCGGTGCTGATAAGGGAAACAAGTATTAACTGATGAAGACAACTGGTCAGTGTGCTCATAGTAAACGCAAAACCACCATTTTGATTCTGAAACTTGGTCATGAGACACAGACAATGCTTTTCAAGACAATGGCCCCACCACCTGATTCCAAGTCACATGTTTCATTTATTATATTAAGAATTCTGCTAGAAGATGATCAAAGACATACATTCCAGAATTAATTAGTTCAGCTATAGAACGTAAATTACCATTAGCCTACATCACATCATTATAAGACAGTTCGTGGCATGGCTCCCAAAGATAGTAAACCATTTCCCTACGCACAGGTACAGAGCATCACCATTCAAAATTCTCTGTTTAGAAGCATTTCCATGTGAATAGATTTCCAGCTGCTGCATGTTACACAAGTAGGATAACAAGGTCACCAGTCATAAAATCTGCAAATTCATTTAATTGCAAATCAGATGAATGCCAGTGACATACTGCACCTGGTTACATGTAAAAAATGTAAAATAAAACACAGAAATAATAATAAAGTATAGTAATAATAATGTAAAAAATATATAAAGTAGCGACAGCCATAAACAGTCGCCTGGCTGCTAGAATAACGAGAAATTAGAGAAAATAAGAAATTAAACAACATATGTGTCCCGCTATATGATAAGGTACCATAAGCAGGGCCGTATTTAGGGGTGGTCACAAGGTGCCAGTGCACACGGGCCTCCACCACATAGGGGCCTCCACCACACAAGCAAGAATTTTTTACAGACTTTTTAAGCACTGTGCACTGGCCACAGATACAATTTCATGCAAATATTTTAAGAAAAGAAACAACTGAAAGAAACGTTAAAGCCTGCAAGGTCAGAAATTAGTTTCTCTTGGTTATGAAGTCATGTCAAATTAGTGCAACTTTGCGTGTTTTGTTCTTGGCAAATTCTGTCACGAGATCATCAAAGTTAATTTCACGCAGCAAAGTTAATTTCACGCAGAAGGTCTGATTCTATGCTCATCAGAGCCAGATGGGACAGCCTCTCATTGCCTATCGATGTACGAAGCCTATTCTTAATGAGTTTCATTTTGGAGAAAGAACGTTCCGCACTACAGTTACTGACCATGAGCACCAGATACATGCGGAGTGCTTTCTCCACATTAGGAAATGATCCTTGAACGTGTTTTTCATGTATCAGCTGATACATGAAATTCGAGAGAGAGAGACATCCAGAGCTTGTTCGTCCTTGAATGTTTCCACAAAATCAACAAACTGCACAAGTTCATCTCCAAAGCATTCATCGAGATCATCTTTGTACACCCCAACAAGATTTTATGCTGCTGCCTGTAGTTCTTGTGATGACAGTAGTCACAGTAGCCTACTGTAGGCCTACATTCAGTTTGCGTAGGAAGCCAAACCGAGACGAAACGAGCTCGTACGCACAAAGCCGGTGTTGCAAAGCACTAACAAACTGATCAATGACTGGTAGAAAGTTCTGTATTCGAAATTTATCTGACTCCGGATTTCTCGATCCCTTCTTTCTCGTACTCCTGGAAGCAATCTCTCTTGGATTCAATGAAAGCAGAGGCGCAGCGACCGCCCTCCGACCGAAGGGGGCCCCCGGCAAGAAAGGGGCCCCTAAAAGTGCCAAAAATGAAGGAAATGACTAAAAAAAGGTCATCACATTTTTCGGACTGCGAATTGATGAAATGGTTCCGAGATTTTGACCGGATGACTAAAAAAAGGTCGTCAGAAATTTCTGGGACATTATGCTCGGAGGGGGCCATGCACGTTCATTGTTGCTATGGCCCTGAATGAAAGTCTTCAGTGATCTTATGCATAGACAAAAAACACTGGAGGTAACCTACCTACCTACCGATCCATTCATCCATCTATCAATGTATACGGCATTGCTGTGGTACGTCGCCATTAAAATTGCAATTTTTATATCCCATGCCCATTGGGCCTCCACCACAGCGGTGCACATGGGCCTCCACCAAAGTAAATACGGCCCTGACCATAAGTCGGCGTACAGTTTCGCGAGAAATCGCGCATAAAGACGTGGGGGAAATTTTTTTTTTTATATTATCAAATTTGAAATCTTGGTATTTTTAGCAGCAGGTGAAAAGGACGTTTTAAGTTAATAACACTGATAATAATAATAGACAACACTGAGAATTTGTTATGAACCTCTTGTAGGATAAATCGCTCAGAAGCGCTCCCAGTGTGCAAGACCCCACGATACTCATCGATGGAAATAAGTGGCAACTTTTTCATGAACATCATTATAAGTCGGTCATTTATCATCCAATTTTGATCTGGTTTTCAGCAAAATGTTCAGCTCACTTAGCTGGTTTGTGAAGGCATAATAACTCCAAACCCGACTTATGGTACCTTTTCATATAGCGGGTCACATATATTTCTACAACTACTACGGTAAACGGACATTATCCCCCAAACGTCTCTAACTTCATAAACGTTATTAACAAGTCTCAAATGTAGACCTAAATTACACAAAGCACTGAAAGCAGTCCTAATAGCGTTAGCAATGAATAACTGAATGACATTAACAAGTCTATTATAGATGTGAACACACATCTATTAACATACATTCCAAATTAACTAGTTCAGCTATAGACAGTAAATTACCATTACAATACATCATCATAAGTTCATAGTGTGGCTACTAAAGGTAGTATTGTAACCACTTTCCGACACAAAAGTAAGTTTACAATTGAATTACAGTAGCAATGCATGAATGGGTTAATTGCACTGTGGAGGGGGATTATGTACGGAGTAGATGATATCCTAAGCAAAATAGGAGGATTCTGTCTGGAGGGATAATGTCCTACAATATGTCCCATCTGACCAAAACCAGGCGTAAGTCGAAACTCACGCTTCTGAGATAATGACCGAAATGTGAAAAAAACGGTTTTTTCATTTTTTTTTTTACAGAAAATGATAAATAAATATGTTCTATGCACATTAAAAGTAAAAAATTTGCAAAAATATTATTTTTAATGATATTTTTGATAATTTTGTGGTTTTCTTGTTCAAATAATTCCATGAATTTTTCCCGCCATTTTCCACTTTCCTGCCATTGGTAGCCATATTCGGCATGTGACTAACATAATAAATTAGGCATCAGTGAAATGCCCAGACTTCCCTCTAGCCTCTTATGCAATCTGTTTTTTTTGCAAATTTTATTTAATTGTGAACATTGTTCTAAACTTTTAAAGAATCTCGCATTCCAAAGTTATAGAAAACTTTCAATTCTCAGAATTGTAATTTGAACGGTCGAACCACATTTTTACCCATAACTTTGGACAGAAACATGGCAGAGCAATAAGATTTGTGTTATTTTAAAGAAGAGACTTTATTCTTTTAGAAGATATATGACACTCATATTGTACAAAATCCGATTTACGCCTGGTTTTGGTCAGATGGGTCATATACAATCAACTACTAGTACTACCAATACACTTGTCAACAGATGTTCATTAAGAGATGTTAAATCTTCCCAGCATTAAGACGTTTTCTGACAGATTCCATCACAGTAAGTTTGAATATTGCAGAACTTTTGATGTAATGCTCCAAGGTCACGTGAGGTCATCTATCCCATCATTAGCTTGAGGTCATCAATTGGATGGCGCACATCAGTCGACTTGAGGTTGTACTTCTCAACGAGAATGTCCATGACGTTAGGTGTGATGAATGCGGGCAGCACTGGTCCCAGACGAATGTTCTTTATGCCGAGGTGGAGCATCGTGAGCAACACGGCGACTGCCTTCTGCTCAAACCAAGAGATCGCATATGAAATTGGCAGAGAGTTGATGTCTGTCTTCAGTGCGTCTGCCAGCGCCATCGCAATAACGACCGCACCATATGCATCGTTGCACTGACCAACGTCGAGAAGGCGAGGAATTCCAGTGGAGCCGAGCATTCCAAAGTCATGACGGTTGAAGCGGTACTTGGCACATCCCATCGTCAGAATGAGCGTCTCCTGTGGCAATGCGTCCGCTAGATTGGTGAAGTAACTTCGCTTGTTCTCTGATCCGTCACATCCACCAATGACGAAGACGCGTTTCAGCTCACCAGACGACATCGCCCCCAGCACCTATGAATATACCATCTATTACATGTTGGCGTTTAAGCCAGAAAGCAAAGGAAAACTTGTTTAAACACCTCAACACAGGGACACGGTGGTATAAGTTTGGCACCTTGCGACCGAAGGGTTGCAGGTTCGAATCTACCTCAAGCCACTTTGTAGCAATCCTGGACAAGTTGCTAACCCACAATTGCCTGTGAGGAAGGTAAGGGGAACCACCTAACTCATCTCCTCCCCAGGGGCATAAAAGCCAATGAACTTGGCAGAGAACTCATCATCCTTATCAATATGGTCGTAAGGTGCAGCTATGACTGCAGCAACCTAATGTAAGAAAGTGATGTTTTTAACAATTTACGCACGTTGATGATACTCGTCTACTGATCCACTTGAATATTATAATATTGTTATATGGATGGTCGAGTGTGATATAGATGGAATAAAGATGATATTTCCATGAGCAGTTTCCTTTTTCAGCATCAAGCATCGTAATGCGTTTGCAACAGTACCATGTGACCATAGGATATGGTGACTCAGCAAGATCTGCCATGTTGCCAATAATTATGCTCTGCTGTCCACATGGATATGCATGTGATCATGGGCGTCCGCAGGAATTTTTCTAGGGGGGCGCAAACTTTTAAATAATTGTCATATGGTCTAAATTTAATAGGTCACAGTTTGAATTTCCATATTACCACGAGAGAATCCTGTAGCCTACCTACACGTTCTGCGCCGAAAGATATATATATAGATTCAACTTGTAGAACGAATCGATAATCACATTGAAAATCCCGTTGTAACAATCACAACCAAATAGTCTAAATTTATGTGCAACTATGCGAAAAATCCAGAGGGGCGCACTTGCGCCCCCTTGCGCCCCGCTGCGGACGCCCATGGATATGCAGGATTGCATGTGATGTACGAATAGAACTGCAGATGACGAGTACATGTATTGTCTAAGAGATGATGATAATGGTGACAATTTGCTGACAAAAACCGAAAGAATTTAAAAAAGAATTGTTAACAAACCTTGCCTGCGTTGGCAACAACCGTGTCATGACCAAACCCTACAGTCAAGTTCCTGCCCTCCTGTTTGCAGTCCTCCTCCTTGTACCCTGGTTCCTTCTCAGCTGCCTCAATCAGCTTGTCGGCCTCATCTGGCAGATGGATGTGTGTGCAACCAGGCCACCCGGTTTCATTCAGCGTGTACAGTCGTTCCTTGTAAGACTTCATCGGTTCAACAACGCAGTTAGTCGTCACTACAACTGGACCTGGAAAATGTGGGAATTCAAACTTCTGCATCTGCCAAGCACCACCATAGTGCCCCGCCAGGTTCTGTCACAGAAAATAAGAATGAGTACATGTATTGTACTAACATTATTATGCTATTATCTTTCACATACTAAAACCTCGCGCTGCATGGGGAAATACTATTTGGACAAACTTGCAGCAAAGAAAAGTAATTCCTGAGTACTGTCATTGACAATCAAAATGTTAGGCAACTTTGCAAAGAGCAAGTTTAATACAAACACCACCATTACCATCTGTTCCTGACACCAGTCATATTGTACTGTATTGAGATGATGATGATAATGATGCTGAAAATAAACAATTGTTCGGAAAGGTGCCTAGACCAGTGCAAAAATATCTAACACTCAACCAATAAGAAATTTCGTCTGTACCCCTACACTGTGACTACTGTAATGCAAATGGCCAATGTTTTGTATCCTTACACAACATGCTTAGCTATTAAGGGTGTGTCAATTACAACTGAATGCCTGCACAGCATAAACGAAGAAAAATTATTTTTGGTATAGCCTTAGACTTCTACTACTGCAACACTGTTTCATACTACCCTACTACAGTTAATAAATTGCAAAACTTACCATACTGGTAAAATTTGCCATAGCAGTAAATAACCAGGAGGTCATGTTGCAAATGCAAACTTTCAGTTATAAATTTCAGAAACAAGATTAGAGAATGGGTTCAATAGTAACAATACGTCACGATGAACAATTATAAAAAGCACAAGCATCTACTAAAATGATAGGAAACTAATACAACTCGTCGGTAAAAGATACAGTTAGAGTTAAGCTCAATGCTTAGAATAGAAACTTTATCAGATAGGAATTGATCAACTCTATGAACCAATCTATACGGTAAGACTATAGAGGCTGAAATTGACTTTAATTTGTTTACTTCAATCAACAATGCTTTCACCTTTTTGACAGCAGAAAAAAATCTTTGATATATATATTGGAAAGGAAATAAGCAACAACCAAATTAAACACCTTGTACTTTCTCAGCTCTGGGTATCCATGGGCAGGCAGCATTTCACCATGAGTGTATACGTTGATGCCTTTATCAATCGTCGCTTTCAGGATCATCTCAAGGTCATTCATGTCATGTCCAGTCACAAGAAGTGCCTATAAACAACAACAACAACATCACCATCATCAGATAAATGGTTAAAAGATTCAACATTCCAACCTATGACAATTATACAGCAAAAGGAATTGTCATTAGAATAATTAAAATCAGACATGCGGCAAAGAAAAGCAAATTCTGTTTTCTCTTTTCCCGTAAGTTCCTTGCATGGGATTTCATCTTCTGGCATATTCTCAATTTCTGCATAACCAAATTATCACAGTATTCACTTAATGACCTTATCCAGTAGCTGTCTTGCATATAGAAAAGTTCTGCCTTATTTCTTCAGTTTAGATGTTAAATTCCTCTATATTGTATAACCAACTTGATTCTAGATCCCTTGTCTTGTCTTCTTTGCCCATCATTCGGGATTCTCATCCATACATTCATGCATTTGATTTCTTCGTCATTTCCTGCCATTACACATTCTGGTTATTTTTCATCATGTTTGTAATTACGTCCAATTCTTCTTCCTACGATTTTTTTATAGATTGTCATTAACCCTTTAAAGTAATGGTCAAAGTAATGATTAACCATTATTCATTGTAACTGATTTCTGTGGCATCTACTGCTTTTTAGTAATCACTAACTGACCACTGTTTCGCTACATCTGTAGTACTCAATTATTGGAGTTTTCTATGACTACCACCACTATTCTGCTGCACGCAATGCTACTTCTGCTAGACTGCTGTACAATTTTCTTAGATTTTACTTTAAAATTCTACCTTTCCTGGAATTGGAGTTGTTCTCACTTGAGCTGGAGTTGGTTTTCCAAACCTCTTGCAATGACCTGAATCAAGGAGTGCCATGCCTTTGAGATTGCTCTCTCCAACTTTCAGAGCCCATGACAAATTTGTAGCTAAGTCATGACGCTGTTCTGAATCTCCATTAACTAGGAATTCCATCACCTAAACACATGTTACATGATTAAAGCACAAAAAGCACAGACAGCCTAACAGAAATACAGTAACAGAAATAGAAAGTCAATTACTCTGAAAATATGAAGCCAAGCAGTATATGCATTATTGTCATCAAAACTACAGGAACTATCGGTCATAAAAGGTCATCTGAAAAGGTCATACGTGGATACGGAGGTTTACAAGACAAGTAGATGCTTCAAATATAAGCGAATCTGTTTGAAACCTCATGAGTAAATTCTCCGATTGAATCAAACCTCATGAGTAAATTCTCCGATTGAATCGTCCCATTCTCCAAGCAGTCTTGCGTGTCGAGCATACGTCGACATTCCTTTCAGACCATAGACGATCATCTGGCGAACTCCATGGATATCTGCTCCATACTCAGGAAGGTCACGCTTCACACCAAACTTCTTTCCTACAACATATCGCTATGTCAAGATATCTAACCAATCATCGAAAGTTTATAGAATGCTTCAACATAAAACAAATCCAGTTACAACATGATTGCACAGTCATGTCTCACAAAGTTATCTTATATATTATATATAATATATATAGTAAGTATATATGCATGTATGTGATATATATATATATATATATATATTAATTTCTACAACTTGTGCGCTAGTGTTCAATTGTACGTACATTTACATCACAGTACCAAGCAATGACTTTGTCACTGGCAAAAGGAAGCATATGGTTTAATAAAAGTAAGCACATGTTGGAATACTCTCCTATGATAGAACTATCACTAACAAGTATCTCTGCATGCCTGGCAATTGATCCAGTGTTTTGAAATGACAGCAAATTAAAACTGTTTCCCATAGTTATGGCTTGTTACAGTTACAGTAATAGTAGATTGCATTGACAAGGCAGCCATGATGAAGATGAATCAAGTTATTAATGATTGAAGTATTTAAGTGCGTAGTGCATAGAACAGTTAAACAGAGGTCGACATTTTCAAAATCAAAAGGAAAACCCACCTTCTGCTTCAAGAGATTCAGTCGTCACACCAGCAACCGGCGGCGTCCATGTTGCCTCCGTCTGTGTGAACTTCTGTGTTGCCACTCCCTTCAAACGACATTCATCCTCGTACGCCTTCTTCAGATCGTCACGATATTTCAACGCTTGCTGGATGTAGTCGGTAAATCGATCAGGGTCAAAGTTCACGTTTGTTAGAGTGCTACAGATATGAAACACAAACAGCTGAGTAACAACATTGTTTATTAACAACCATGCATAGAAAAGCTGTTCATGTCCACCATACATGTGAGTGTGCACTTGCGTGATGGCATTTTTTTACCTTCTCAAAGGCTATTCACATGACTGTTCATTAATAGTGAGCTATGAAAATCGAAAAAGATTTCATAAATATTTGTTCACAATTTAGCAAAATCCTTCAGAGTCAGAATTTTAGCCGTTATGGACTGGAACAAAAACTTTAGGCTTCCATACCTCGTGCCAACTTAAAAACATCCCTGTCTGTGTCAATTTTGTCAAGTTCAGGAGTTGAACAAGGTCATATAAAATGGCAAAATGCATGCACATATATATATTCTATATATATATATATATTCTATATATATTACACATCGGTGCACTATAGATAGTTAAATACTCAACTTTATATTGCTTTCTCATCCACTAATCAGTCCGCCAAGGTAGCATTTAAAAAGTGCCTCTCTTGAGTGCATGCATGACTGATATTAGGAGAGACATAAAGAGACATTATGTCACCAAGTCTACTTCAGTGGTCTCAAGCCATAAATGCAGGTAAAAGTCTGAGGCAATCAAATGTGGCTCAGAATAATGCCTGTGCTCCTTCAGACCTTGTTGTTCTGCAATCAAATCTGACAAACCACTTGGGGGGTCATTGTAACCTCACTTATCAACCTCACATAACAAACCTTGACCATAAGTGGTGCTTCATCGTGAAAACACAGAGTAGACATGGTTTTAAATTTTGGTAATATGTTGGTTCTGAAGTCATAATGATGCACAGTCATTAGATAGAACAAGGATTTCTTGAATGTGGGTCCCTGTTTGGAATACTCTCCCCTCTGAAATACAGACTCTATTTATAAACTACTTGACACTTACCACTTTGGTTATGCCAGGGTCTGAATAGTATCTAGAAGGGGAGTTATATAAATTCTATAGGTAGGTAGGTAGGTAAGTAGACAGACAGATAGATACTTTAGCAAATCATGAAATCCTTCATCCTATCAGGGCAACATGTCTGGTCTTCTCTTATCAGAACAAAGTCACATTCCATCCCTCGTCTGCTCTCATCACATTTATGCCAGTTGGTTTTGATAAATGCAAATGAGGAGGAGGGAATTTGAGATACAGTATACTACATGTATATTAGGGTGGTTGCATCTCTAATAGAAAATTTTCAACTTAGGATGTCACATTTCTCCAACCCACCATTCCGTGCCACTTGGTCTAAAACCTATGTAGCCCAAAAATTATCAGAATTGAAAAATATTTAGGACTTGCACAACGTCGTTGAAGTTTATTATTGTAAAATAATTGTCGTAATTTCGAGCATAAGTATTATTTACTTTAAATATTTAGAATTATAGTTTTCTGACAGAAATACTTAATGATTTTTACTTAGTCACAGCTGAATATTATATTCTACAATGTTCTTGTCATCAGTGATTGCTAATTATCTCTTTTTATGAGCATTTATCGGTAATTGTCAAGTGAGGAAATTCCTGCGAACAGTGATCTATTCTATCCAATGTTATGATCTTTTATTAGTTACAATCCAAGTCATCAATGCACTGCTGTACACAATACACATAGTCTTACATACATTAGGCCTATTAGGCTGTTCTTATTTCTTAGGCTGTATACTGTATAATTATAGTATCTCATACATTAAACAATTTATTATGTAGTATACAGTGTTATGATGCAAAGGTTCCATGTAAATACTTGTGTTCCAAACAACGATATCCTTGCTTTCCCTTCCTGTTCAACCTGCTGCATCATGTTTTTTTCTTCACCGTCTTGAACATGTTGTGCTTGTTCATTGGTCAACTTGTTTCCAACAACGCCATACATAATTAGTATTAACATATACAGCAGTATATGCACATTATTTAAATGTCTGCATCTAATATTGAGATAGCGGTGCGATTTCAGTAGCGTTAGCGGTAATATCGCAAACTAAGGGACATAGGAGAGCTTCGAAGGTTCCTAGCCCCCCATCATGAGTAGACATTCTCGCAGAGAACTTCTCAAAGTACTGTTCCATCATCATAATCGTGAAAAACTTGGCATCAGGGACAGTATCACTCAGACTACTAAGCAGCTTCTCATTTTGGTCAAAGCCAAACCTTTAACAATGTTCCAACTCAGGAGACTGAGCGTATTTGGAAGCTGCAGACCGGCAAGGTTTAAAGAAGCTAACATCGGCTGCAAACCCCTCCATAACAGTAACCTACCTAAATGGATGACGAGAGCAATTTACTGCATGAAGATGTTGCTATTTCAAGACGAGTACTGTCTAGGCTACAGCAACGATTGTAGTCATAGAGTCGATCATCTTATGGCGAACATGTGTGTGAGCATCCGAAAACAATTATTAGTCTGTTTGGGACATGCATCTACATGTTCGCCATTAGTTTCAAACCCCATCAGCAACCACTGCTCCTAGGAATGATCTAATACTGCTGTGTAATCTCTATTTATAAATATACCAAGAAGATCATTGCTGATACCGATGTGACAGTACCCTTTGGTCTTAATCTCTAGTATTTATCCAAGCTGTTGGCAGGCTTGGGTTTCTTTCACAATGACGAGTCATTGGAAGAGAAGAAGTTGATCGTAGCAGTTCTAATGGGTAAAGAAGGTTCTGAGATCCCAAAATGTACACAACAACTCTTCTCCCAACCATTCGCAAAAAAGACTAGATCGACATCATTTCATGAAACATGATCCAAGTGGTCGTATGAAACATGAAGACTGCATGAAGAGCTCGACATAAAGGTTATCAGTGATCTAGTTGAGCTTGGTGTGACCCCTATTCAGCATCACAATGCCTCAAGTACAAGGAATGAGCAACATAAACAATTTATATCAGAAGTTGTAGAAGAGCATCGCAACTCGTTCTCGGCATGAACAAAGAAGAGTGCCGTAAAGCCTTCAAGGTCACATTGACATTGATTACGCACCTCAGCAGCAATAATAATAATTGCAATCTTAATCACCAAACAGTATAATCATTGGTAATCATGAATACAATAATATCGCTGCATTGTAATGGATTTTGATTTGAAGACGCATGCTTTATTATGCTTGCAATTCAAGTTTTCGCTTCTTTGATACATGGTAAAACTTTGATGGTGTTGTGCAAGTCCTAAATATTAAAATTTTCTTATGCAAATTTTTTTGAGTTGTTTCTGGATGGAATGGCACCAAATGGAAACTTGGAGAACAGTAGATTCCAACTTTCATTCTTAACGACCACCCTAATGTATATAGTCATATTTATATAGCACCTTTTTAAAATGCACAAGTTACACCAATTGAAAGCCACTGATTATAATTAGTAGATTATTTTCTGAATGGAAAAGGGATTTAGTCTCATGATTAATGACCTGGGTAATTGAACACGCTGCCCTGTAAGTTGCTAGTAAAAAGTTCAAATATTGAAACATAAGTTTTTTAAACTGAAGTCATAGTTGTAGTATTTGACTCTGCACCTGAAAAGAGAGCTGAAAGTGAAGTCGTATATTTCGAATGGAACTTTGTAGCCCATCAGCTTTGCATGATGTCCATACAATGCGATTCCTTTGACAACGTGAACCAGCAAATCTTGAAGTTCAGCCACTTCGTGTGTTTTGCCACAAACTCCAATCGTAGTGCAGCCTTTACGAAGACGCGTCTGCTCACATTGAAAGCAGAACATCTGCTCGTCTGAAAGAAATATGAAAACCAACCAACGTATAGATCTGCATCTCAATTGGTTCAAGTGTTTCCATGAAGCAAACTGAATTAATGGTGAGCAGTGAATGAAGGATGAGCAGTGAATGAAGGGTGAGCAGTGAATGAAGGATGAGCAGTGAATGAAGGGTGAGCAGTGAATGAAGGATGAGCAGTGAATGAAGGGTGAGCAGTGAATGAAGGATGAGCAGTGAATGAAGGGTGAGCAGTGAATGAAGGATGAGCAGTGAATGAAGGGTGAGCAGTGAATGAAGGGTGATCAGCGAATGAAGGGTGATCAGCGAATGAAGGGTGATCAGCGAATGAAGGGTGATCAGCGAATGAAGGATGAGCAGTGAATGAAGGGTGAGCAGTGAATGAAGGATGAGCAGTGAATGAAGGGTGAGCAGTGAATGAAGGATGAGCAGTGAATGAAGGGTGAGCAGTGAATGAAGGGTGATCAGCGAATGAAGGGTGATCAGCGAATGAAGGATGAGCAGTGAATGAAGGGTGAGCAGTGAATGAAGGATGAGCAGTGAATGAAGGGTGAGCAGTGAATGAAGGATGAGCAGTGAATGAAGGGTGAGCAGCAAATGAAGAGTGATCAGTGAATGCATGGTGATCAGCGAATGAAGGGTTAGGTGTAAAAAAAATTGTTGTGTTTCCGGTAACCCGACCGACCCATTTTTACGGCCGCGACTCAAATATTTTTGTAAAAAAATTTTATTTAAAAAAAAAAAAATTTCAAAAATTTTCAAAAATTTTAATTATTATTTTTTTTAAACATTTGTATTGACATAACATAAGAGACATCAACAAAATGAAATTAATAGGACTGTTTCTAGAGCAGTTTTAGGTGCAGACAGTCGGAAAATAGGCAGTTTATACTTGCTTAGAACACGTACTTTGTTTCAGCGTGCAAAAAAGACTAGTGGGGTATACTTTTTCGGATAGTCACTGCATAAAAATATTTTACCAAAATAAAAATATTTTCCGACCTACCTACCCAATTTTTTTTAGCTCTGTTACCGGAAACACAACATTTTTTTAGGCCTGATCAGTGAATGCATGGTGAGCAGTGAATGAAGGGTGATCAGTGAATGAAGGGTGAGCAGTGAATGAAGGGTGAGCAGTGAATGAAGGGTGAGCAGTGAATGAAGGGTGAGCAGTGAATGAAGGGTGAGCAGTGAATGAAGGGTGAGCAGTGAATGAAGAGTGAGAGTGGGAGGTGAGCACTGAATCGTTCAAGTTCTTGCAATGCGCAGCTGGTTCTAACCACTGTCTGCCTGTGACTATCAATAGGCAATCGTAAACACATAATTATTTCTAAAGAGCTACTCTAAAGCCAACTCTAAAGCCAAGCACATGGCAACAGCTTATCCACAAGCATTTGATAGTCTCAGTCATAGTTGTTTTGAGCATTAAATGTGTGTGTGTGTGTGTGTGTGTGTGTGTGTGTGAGAGAGAGAGAGAGAGAGAGAGAGAGAGAGAGAGAGAGAGAGAGAGAGAGAGAGAGAGAGAAAGACAGACAGAAAGACAGTCAGACAGACAGAGACTAAGAGAGAGATTTTGGTCTTGCTACAAAGTATCTCTGTGATCTTATACTTTTTTCTACCACCTTGCTGCAACCTATTTAGGTCTTCTGCTCTGATAGGCTTGACTTTTTGTTGCCCATGTCAGGACCAATGGAGCTCAATCCAGATCGTTTGCCTGCATAGGACTCTTCCTATGGAAAATGTAATTCCCTCATCCCCACCATCAGTTCACTCTGTCATCCACTCTGGTAGTCTTTCATCATCTTTCTCTCATCTCAAAACAGGTCTGCCTTTTCTCTTGGAGTTGCACCAACTGGAAGGCTTCTGAAAGGCCTTTGTTGTGAGAAGGGCTTTGTAAATGGTCAGATATAATGCAGTACAATAAGCCCACTGGCCCATTTACCACTGCCCATTTGATCTATTAAATGGCAGGTCAAGCGAAAATGGAAAATGGCCCAATTTCTATTGACTTCTGCCAGCCAGTTCTTTTTAAAGCCATTCACTAGCCCAAGAACCTGCCACTAATAATCGACACATACTCTAGTCTAGTTGTTGACTCAGATTTCGCTCCACATGCATGGTAAGGGAAGTTCCACAACAGCAACATCAGGCGTAGGAAGTTCCAGGCATGCACATTACATCTGTGTCCTACATAAAACATGGCTATTGGGATAGGAACTAAAACAGGTTTGCCCTTTTTTCAAAAGAAATGCAAATAACTTTATATACTGCTCATCTCTCCTCACCAACTCTAACTTATAAACATTTCACTTATCTGTGTGTAAACACATAAGAACAGAATAAAAAATGATGCTATTGTATTGGGCTTCATAGCTATTTCAACACAGGCATAAAATACAATAATGACCAACCATGAATAGATCAGGACAACCTACAAACAGGACAAATGTCCATTGACGCACATTCAAAAGAAAATTTGCACTCATCCAAAATCAAATTATGGCCCATCCATTTTCCAACTAGACAGAAATTCGGAAAAAATTGGCCCTCCCTTCCCTGTATGCATGTAGACTTTTCTGCACACTGCCCATGTTTGACGCAAGCCTTTCCCTCTGAATCCTGCCTATAGAATAATCCACACAGAATCAATCAAGGCTAAACAATAATTAGCCATATTTGAGCAGATATCAGTGCTATCTGTAACATCAAAGCTTTACAACCTCAAAACATTAAATCTCTGGTGACTGACTATAACCAATCACACCATTACACAACACGCACAACTTTAAGATGCTTAATAAAATTAAGATCTCTGTATAACTTTAAGATGGAAGTCTAATGTTTGTCTGCTAAACTCAACTGCTGACTGATTCCAGATGAACTCACTTAATGTGACCCTCATACATGACCAATTGACCATGGACGGTCCCCCACCACAAACATTCGGGGATCATACACCTGTCCCTCTCCTAAGTCTCCACCCATGAGAAAAATGGGCAAGAGCACTGACCATAACTTAATTTCTTCACAATATTATTACAGGCATTTAGAAAAATAAATAAACTAAAACTGTGTCTGTTAATATAAATGAAATCGTGTCTCAACCCAATCAAACAACAAGATGGCCTTTCCTCACAGTTTAGGCAGCAAGTGTATTATGCCAATTTCACAACTCGTGCACTGACGATTGAAGAATTCATGAAGAAGCAAGAAGCATAAGTGTCAGCAATATATGTTAATAGACCAAATGCAGGCACACAAGCATAATTCAATATTTTATACATTTGTGCACACTGCACGTGTATATTATTTATATAATTATATATAATATATATGTGATCGGTGCGGTGGTGTAGTGGTGGCGTCGTTGCCTTGGAGCCGGAAGGTTCAAGGTTCGAATCCACCTCGCCACGCAAGGACCTTGGGCAAGTCCTTCACTCACAATTGCTCAGCGCTTCGGCATGAAACTCCAATGCAGTGTCCGCTCTGCATTCGGGAGCACCTTTGAGCTTGAAGGGGCGCTATAACAAGTGCACATATAAACAAACAAAAATACATTATTTATATGTATGAATATTTTATACATATTTTTATATAATTATATCTATATGTGTGTGCAACTGTGCATGTGTGTGTGTGGTGGATGTGCACGAAAATTCCTAAAGTATGTACATTATATAGCAACATACTGGTACATTTTCAACCCACACTTGAAACAGACATGTATGTGTAATTGTGTATAGTGCCACTTCTCAGCTCTAGGTCCTAAGATGCCACACTAACTGTTTGATACGTCATATATCTACATGCAACAAAACAAGCGACCACAAATGAATGATGCCAGTGCGTCCTTACCTGCTTTGGCTGCTGGTGCTGCTGTAGCATAGCATCGCCTATCAACTGTCATCGCTGCACCAGACCGTGGAAAAAAGCGCATGCAGACGTATCTACAAGCATTGCTTCGGAGGAAAGAATCAGACGCTCTGAGGCTCATGAGGCGAGACTTGCCAAACGTCCCCAGAATCACTCTTGCCAACGATGTCATCTTGTAACTGCAGTTAACAATAGAATAACACCTGCAACAAACAATCAACATCAACAAGTGCAATGCTGTCATTTTAAATGAATTTGTCATTTTAAATGGATATTTAATTTTAAATGGATATTTAATTTTAACTCGTTCCGGCCGGATGGGGTCACCCGTGACCCCATTAACAGGATAGGTATCAAAACAATTCCAGCTGGAAAGGGTTAAATGGATATTTAATTTTAAATGGATATTTCATTTGCTGTATTTAAGCATATTAATCAGTTCCTCTCTGTCTGGAAATCTTAGAATGTAATTCTAAGTTAAATAATGTATATTTGTACATATAATGGAGCTTCAAAGTCAATGAAATGGTGCATATAATAAACTGTTCAACATCATCAGATATTCAGTTCGCAACTGACATCCATCGTCCAATGTTGAGGAAGTTTATCATTAAATAGTCAAGGCAATAACCTCTAAAGCCAGTTTATCATTTCAAAATTGCATTTGCAAACTCTTAAATTTTATCTTTTGACAGTACTTGCATAAGTTACTTTAGAGTTGCTTGCATAAGTTACTGTATGCATGCACTGCTGTGTTCGTATGCCACATCTGATGTGCTTTTGTCAACCTTGTGAGCAGTCTCAAGTTCCCAGTAAAATCAATTATTGACACTTTATCATTCGTATGACTGTGATTAAGATGTATTGTACTGAATGGTGATTGGTGACCATCCACATATAATATAATAGGTACATGAATGACTGATGCAAATAAGGCAACCTTGTCAGCAGAACCATATGTTCCTTTGGGTTCACCTACCAACAACCCTGCATACAAATGTGGGGCGCGGTGGTCTAGTGGTGGCATCGTTGCCTTGGAGCCGGAAGGTCCGAGGTTCAAATCCACCTCCCCGCGTAAGGACCTTGGGCAAGTCCTTCACTTACAATTGCTCAGCGCTTCGGCGTGAAACTCCGATGCAGTGTCCGCTCTGCATCGGGAGCGCCTCTGAGTAGGGAGAGCTTGAAGGGGCGCTATAACAAGTGCACATACAAACAAATGTTTGAACTACGTGCCTGTGTTACTACCATGGTGCCCAATAAAAACTGATTGATTGATTGATTGATTGATTGATTGATTGATTGATTAAACTGTCTTGGACCTTGTGTCTTGGTCTCGGTCTTGATACCACACACTCTCTTGGTCTCAGTCTTGGAACTCAATTGTCTTGGTCATCACGAGCAAGCCTTTCTATTCACATTTTTATTCTCGAGGGTAGCTAAACTTAAACATCAAAATATGCTTTAAAAATTGCAAAATAAAAAAATTACAGATTAAAAAGTGTAAAACTTCGACTCTAAATTAATTCAAAACCACAAGTGATGCAGAAATAATTGAAATTAATCAAAGTACACTGGAATTATGCCCGCATACTGCCTTGGCCTTCGAAACTCTTGTTCCAATTAATCAGAAGGTCTGGCTTCTTAACCCTTTAATGCCGGAGGGTATAGGATTTCCCATACCATTTACTACCATCTCGGTATTAAAGGGTAAAACAGTCTTGGCCGAGATAACTGAGACAACACATTTCTACTAGCCCATACTTGTTGCCATCCGGTGCTTCAATTCAAGCACTTTTCACAGCACCTTTGACACTCAGCATGCCTTCAACGAAGACTAGCCATCCAAGAACAATGCTATCTCCAATTTTTTAAAATCCTGAGGTGAAAAATAATGGGGAAAAATTACAATTAGAAATAAATTAGTTACAGATAAGACAAAGGAACAAAAATAAAATAAATATTAAGGGTGGAAAATAACTTTGCTAGAGGTGAACAGACTTACTTTAAATCCTGCAGCGCAGATATATATTAACTTTTCTGCAAATGACTCTTTTTACACCAGTGACGCTCCACCTTGACCCCAGGGTCAGAGATGGTTGGGGCGAGGTGGTCAGGTGGCCAGTTGCCCAAAGTTGAAGGTTTGAGGTAAATAGATGGGAAATTGTGGCCGTAACTGGCACTGACTAGGGAATTTTGGTTTCACCCCACACCGCCCTGGTGGCCCTCTATCAGCTGGAAGACGAATAGGAATAGCTGCAAAACTGTGGCTGTAACCGGTGTTGACCGGGTGATTTTTGTTTATGGATCACCCCCTCCCACACCGCCCCAGGGTCATGGGTTGGGTCAGACCGTCGGGGTAAGGCGGAGTGGTCCTGGCAGCCCTGTCTGGCTGGAAGGTTTGAGACAATAGGTGTGAAAGTGTGGAAGTAAACAGCGTTGACCAGGAACTTTTGTTTCGCCCCACACTGCCCCTGGGTCATGAGTGGGGCGGAGTGGTCCTGGTCGCCACTGTCGAGGTGCAAGACTTCAGGTGAATAGTTGCGAAAGTCTGACCAAGGTGTGGGAAAGGGGAGGAATGTTTGAAAGTGAAACTTTTGTGTTTTCGCGCCCTCCCCACCTCCGCACTTCGCTCCGGGGTCAGGGGATTGGCCAACTCTCCACTTGGTGATCCTGGTGTCCCTCTGTCTAAGTGCAAGGTTTCATGTCAATAGCTGCCAAACTGTGGGCGCAGCGGCGCCGCCAGGATTTTTTTTCTGTACGCACAACTTGCACAAAATAATATGAAGCGAACAGCGGTCGATACGAGCTTATATGACTATAATACTGTATCAGTGCCTAAAGTGTAAAAAAGACTAGTGCCAGGACGCTGTATTGTAATTGGTCGTCAGTGGCGGCGCCGAAGGCGCGAAGTTGCGAGTGCCAAAGGCACGAAGCCCGTCCCGACTGGGGTCTGGGGGGAGCGTCGTAAGCTCCTCCAGCGGGGTCTGGGTCGGAGCCCCAGCGACCAGCGCATTTTTGGCTGTGTCGACCTCAAATTGAGCAATTTTTAGGCTTTTTGCCAGCTATTTGTGTGAACGATAAAGTCGCGAAAACTTCAAAAATAAGTGGTTTTTTAGTGTCGCAAGCTATACTATACTACCAGGATAATGTAATGTAATGTAAATCTTTGAGAATTTCTCAGAGCCCACAAAAGCCACGTCAGGGAGACCAGCTAATTCACCCGCGCTATATCAAATCAAGTCCGGTGCCAGGTCAAAATCCGGGGAGGTCAAGCCGAGGAGACAGCATGGTGCTACGGTGGTTGTCGGTGATGGTGGTAGTCGGGTGATAAAAACTGATTGGAATCTGGATAGTATAGCTTGAAGAATTCGGGTTTCAGTCGTGAATGGAAAGCAGCAGAGGTGAGTGCAAGCGGAGGAGAGGTTGAATTGGGAGGGGAGATTAGAAACAATAGAAATCAAAATGTTAGTGTAAAATAGAAAGGTTTTTGTCTTGATCGTAAGCTCCTGCAGCGGGGTCTGGGGCGGAGCCCCAGCGACCAGCGCATTTTTGGCTGTGTCGACCTCAAATGGAGCCATTTTTAGGCAGTCATGGCCGGTCGTCCGTAAGCGTCCATGCAGTCATGGACGACCGTCCAGGCAGTGCTGGGCAAATAAGTGGCAGGACGGCGTCCAGCCTCAAAAATAAGTGCCTGGACGCCGTCCATGACCGTCCTGGCACACTTTAAGCCCTGCCGTATATGCCTACTGGCGATTATGAGGTATCACCAGAAAATAGATTAAATAGAATTTAATCGCTTATAATATTTCACGCTTTAATTCTTTAATTCACAATTTGTAAAAAAAATTTTTGCCTTTCCCCGCTGTACGCACTTGCGTAAGTGCGTACGCCTAACGGCGCCCCTGTGTGGGCGTGCATTCTGGACAACCATACATAGGCCAACCTACATTACAATCTACTTTACAGGCCTATCTAGAGTTATAGAGGACGTAACCTAGCTGTGACTCTTACCAATTCGCCACCGATCTCTCAGCCACACACACACACGAGTAGCACTGACACTAACAAAACGAATCGTATACCTTGGCCTACTATAATATTATCTGCTATATATCTGCTATATATAAGCAAAGCGCGTAGTCAACGTGATGTTCACCACGCACCTGGCCGTGTTCCAAGTTGCAGCAGAATACACTCGGAGCGAGTTTCACAAACTACTCGGAGCAATTTCTCGAAATTTTAAGAATAAAATTCTTAGACGACGTGACTTCCTATTGTGCGGTTTCTGCACCAATAAGACTTAAAGTAATGTAAAGTAAATCTTCAAGACTTATCAGCGCCCACAAAAACCAAGCCAGGGAGACCAGCCTATTCACTGGCAAATCAAATCCGCCATAGCCAAACTGCTCTTTCGTTCCGGTGCCAGGTCAAAATCCGGGTAGGCAGGGCTATTGTGGCATAGGCCTGAGATGACTCCGACGAATAGGCGCTAGTTTCCAGTGCCTGTCAATATTCCCGTATAGGCCTACTACATAGGCTACTACTATAAACACAAATATTTATGAGGTGAGTAGGCTGCACTATGTAGCCTATATTCGTGACACTCCCAGCCAGTCAGCCACAGCCTGCGGGGAGGTCAAAACGAGGAGACATTCCGAGACAACATGGTGCTAGCCTACGGTGGTAACAATAAAAAATAATAAGTGACAGCTAGGGCCTAATAATAATTTCCTTTGCCGAACAATCTGGTTGACAGACCGCAACCGGTCATAGTTAAACAACTCACAAGCACGCAAATAATAGACAACACGAATCTTAATAACCTAACCAGGCCCAGGGGTGCATCCAAAGGGGCCAATTCGGCCATGGCCCCCATTAAAAAAATTGCATGGTACGTGCCCCCCTCCCATTCGGTTTTCTGCCGGAGGACTAAAAAAGGTAAACTATTTCGCGATTGAAAAGGTACTTTTCCCTCAGCCAAAGACAAAATAATGACTAAAAAAAGTCATTAACGTTTTTGGCGAACAATGATAAAAATTTTTCCCTGTCCCAAGAGGGCCAAGACCAAAGAATGTTCCCCCTTCGAACAGTTCTGGATCCGCCACTGACCAGGCCTACTAACAGAACAGATTGCTTGCAATATAGCTTACTATGGTGGTGGTGTGGTGGTGCAGGCGTTGATCGAGTCAAATTAGGATTGCTTGAAGAGTTCAGCTTTTAGTCACGAGTAGAAAAAGCAGAGGAGAGTACAAGTGGAAGATATCGAGGTTATAATTAATTTAAGGGTCGAGGTAGGTAGATCAGCAAACTGGTTAGGGACCGTCCATAAATGACGTCACGCCCGAGTAATTCACCAGGGTCCGTATGCATGAGACGGTGTATCTCTTACTCAAAGTAAATCTGGCCTATGCTGGAATAGTGGGTTAATTCCGTATGCATGGGTCGAGATTAGTGAGTTATGCTAGGTATAACGTTACACAGAGTCTGAAGTAGGAGTAGCCGGCTACACCCAGCTAGCGTGAACAATAGGCAGCCGTCTTTAGGTCTTAATCTGTTTACCCCACGCTGGTAACTACCTCTTACGCATGCGCGCTCAGCTATAGATGCTGAAATAGGAGCAAGAGGGGGTACTTCTCCTCCTGGAAAGTTGACACCTGCTTTTGGTTTTCACCTGTTTTTGGTTTTTCACAAATTTCTTTGCACAAAAGAACTGATGGACACAGCACGAAACTGAGAAATTTACATTTAGAAACATCATCTATGAAAAGTATACCCATGCTGTGGCATGTTCTTAATTCCATGCTTTGCCTTTCTCGAGCTCTTGTGGCAAAATTTAACCGTGACCATTGCTTAATTTTGCTCAGTCCTGTAAAAATTTATACGGGCACCCATGCATAGGTTTATTTTGGTTAAGCTATAAATCAATGTCACCATGGGCGGAGTTTATCAGGGGCTAGGGGGGCTAAGCCCCCCAAGAAGGCCCAGATTCAGCTTTTTTACCATCACCCTCGCCCCACCCCCATTGGAAATCGATCTCCGTACTGCTGCTCTGATACGACACATTATTTCTGAATAAGCTGGTGCCCTGCACTTAGGAATATGGAGTTTATAATTACAATGGCCTCCAATTCATTAAGTGCTTCTGGCCCAGTGTTCCTAGATATCGGAATATTTCTACATCTTTTGGGCTAGTTGGCCAGCCTCTAGAATGGCTGCGTTCCTTCTTATCCGACCGTTCAAACTGTGTGGTTATTGGTTCCTCTAGGTCCCTCTGGGTTCCTGCTCCCCTTGGTGTACCTCAGGGCTCCGTACTTGGCCCTCTGTTATATCTTCTCTACACGGCTGATCTCTGTCCTCTACTTGAGTGCCAGGGGCTCCTTCACCAAATCTTTGCTGATGACACTCAAGCTTACATACATTCTAGCCCATTTGACTCTGTTAACACTGTGCGCCTGATGTGCCTGACTGTTGACGTCCTTTCCTCTTGGATGGCGTCAAACCGGCTTCTCTTAAATCCCAGTAAAACGCAATTCATTTGGCTGGGCGGCCGTCGGCAACTTGAGAATATTGACCTGCCTCTGCTAGCTCAACTGTTTCCGGATGTTACTTTCTCTTCCACGGTCCGTGACCTGGGTGTCACCCTTGACTGTGAACTCAGTCTCACCCAGCATGTTAATCTTGTCGCTAGAAGCTGTTATTATCAGCTTCGTCAACTTCGAGTGATTGCTCGCTCTCTCTCCCATGATGCGCTAGTTGTGCTTGTTCACGCTTTTGTAACTAGTCGTATTGACCATTGCTGCTCAATCCTTGTTGGCCTTCCCCTTGGGGTTCTGGGACGGTTAGACCGGGTTCTACGCTCTGCTGCCCGACTCATCGGGCGAATTCCTAAATTTTCGCCTGTCTCTGCTTACATGCGTGATGTGCTGCATTGGCTGCCAATAGCCCAACGCATCAATTACCGCATTGCTGCCCTTGTTTCTCGCTGTATTCTTGGTTGTGCTCCATCTTATCTGCGCGTCCTCTGTCGTCCTGTCTCTGACATTGAAGCGCGTCGGGCCCTTCGCTCCGCTGCGAAGGGACAACTGCTTGTTCCACGGGCTCGCTTAGCTACCAGACAGCACCGAGCCTTCTCGGTTGTGGGACCGTCAATCTGGAATGACCTCCCCTCAAACCTCCATCTCCTCCATCTGACCAGTCAATCTCTATTTCTCAAGTCTCTTAAATCTTTTTTCTTTGGTCGTGGCTGGGCTGGGAGCGCCTCTGAGTAGTTTCTTGAAGAGGCGCTATATAAATTCTAATAATGAATGAATGAATAATGAATGGCTAGTTTGTCAATTTTTATTTCTTATTTTGACGGCTGTCCCTTGAGACATTTACAGGAAATAACTTAAATAAGACATTAAAAATGACTCTAAGACCAATATAATTATTTGCAGAAATGTCTATTTATAAGATAACTTTCAAGTATCACAATATTTATTTCAAACCGGTGCATTTAAAAAGCATCACACAAACAAATTCACAATGTCCATCATCAGAAACTTTTCTATCTAACATTAGCCAACAACACCAAAGATATAATTAGCAAAAACAACATATAAAATCTTTTCGCGAATAAGTTAATTTTAACAAATGCAGAGCTTGAGTAACATTAATTCTACATAGTAAAGAACTTCAATTCACATGGAGTCTGTGCAATAAAGATCTGGAGTCACCATTAATTCTGTCTAACAAAGAACTTGAATAGCAATAATCCAGTGAAAAGTTGACTACGAGCACATCAATTCTATCCATAGACCCCTTAGATTAACAAAACAGTAGGTGTCATTGTCAATTTAAATCTTCTATTTTTATCAGAAAAATGAATGATGAACTTCTTTGTTCTGCATGTATCAACGAGAACAACATGTGTGAAAAATTGACATGAAGTCCCGAGTCATTCAAGGTCATTTCAAAGCCAGATAGAACAAAATCTATCAAAAAGGATAATATTTAGCTGAGTTATGGTCTTTTCCCCCTTCATTTTGAATTAAAAGAACACTGAACTACGTTAGAAATTTTTTGTCACATTTCTTAGAGAAGGTATGTAACCTTGTTGGCCCAAACAAACAAGTAAAAAGAATAATCAAAATATAGCAATATTTGACTGAGCTGTGGCCTATCTTCCTCGGATTTTCCACTGAAATTGACCTCTTTGTCTTTAAAATAAACTTTATGACATTAAAATAACCTTGGATTGTAATGAGAAACACAAGAGGGAATTGGTCAATTTAAATAATTATTGGCCAAGATTTGTCCATTTTTCTTATTCATGCTAGATTTTATTTTTCTTACCTTAAAATGATGAGAATGACCTTGAACATAGTGTCAATATTTGTCTATGATCAAGTCAAATAGAGCAGAAGAAGTTAATCAGAATCGAACTCTGCGTTAAATTTGTTTGGACAAAAAGTGTAAATTGAGAATTAACCCAAATCAAAGATAGAAGCATGGCTGTTGAAAGCCCTGGTAATTAATATATATAATTAATGTAAGGGGTCTATTCTAAATAATACAGAATTTGAGCCACATTAATTCTGTGTAATAAAGAAGTTGAGATACATTAATTCTGTGTAAAATATGTAAGAAAGTCAATTTCCTTTGTGGCGATGACCATATTCTGCACAACAAAGAATTTGATGCGTGAATTTCTTTGTTGATGTATCTCAGTTTACAATGGCCGTATCCGTATCAATGAATTTGGAGCTGTAGATCGCCAATCGAATCATCTCCTCAGCCTTCTGTGCACTGGTAAACAAGAAACAGAAAATCAGTATAGACTGTCTGTCCTCTTTGTACAAATACTCCGCTGCACTGCTGCAGTGCTGCAATTGTAATTGAACATTTATATAGCGCCGCTCACAGATTCAGTAGCGCTCCCGACCCTAGTTAGCACTTCCCCTAACAAATAGTATGGTCTTCAGGTGCTGTAGCTTTCATTTGGCTATTGTAGTAATTGTCAACTGATGTATCACGTTACAACAGCAATGCTATGCAATGCAAAAGATGAGCTGAGGGACAAAGAATTTTCTACAATTGCAATTCATTATTCATCCTTGGCTATTAATCCTTCCTCATGGACATAATTATGGGCACCTGCATTTTTTGGAAATGATATTAACCCTGGATTTTAAAGATAAATATATAAAATAACAATATTAATTCAAAACAATTACTTTATAGGTTATGCCAACATTGGGTTTGCTTGCCAAAATGATGCTTAGTCATGCAGAACAAAATGATAAATGTTGGTCTACAGTTGGCCTCCATCTGCTATAACTTATAACCTCGATAGCTTAGAGCAGTGCTGTCCAATCTGTGGCCAGTGAAAATTCTTCAAATTTTTGTGAAAACCAAGAAAAACAAATCGCAGACCAACCAAATTATGGCTACAAGTACTTAAAGAACTGAATGGCCAGGAACTAGATTAGATGGCCATTTGGACATTGGCTGTCCTATTTTTAAAAACTGTTTTATAACTACACTAAAATAAAATGAAAATAATTAGCTATTCATTAATGAAAACTAAAACAAGAATGAAAAAGAAATTTAAATAAAACAAGATAAAAATAGAACGAGAAAGATTTGCACAAAATCAAAAACCGAAATCAAATTAGGAAGTACCTCTTCAAGAAAAATGTAGGAAAATGTGCAAGACTGTTGAAAGATTTACCTTGTGTAAGACGGCAGAGTGAAGTGATGTCCACACGTCGATGCCGATGGTAGCACATCTCTCGCAGAACTTTAGAAAAATAAACAACATGCACTTTATAACTTCATAACACTAGTCTGCTTCCTTTCTAACATGCCAAGTAACAAAGTTATAACATTGGTTATTTGTCTCGTTTGCTCTGGCAGCACTCTAGGAAACACTAAAACAAAGTATTCTTGCTAAAAACGTTTTTCTCATCAAGTTGTCCACCTGTGGGACAATTCCGTCATATGGTCTGGGACGTATGGAACGGAGAAATGTCCTCCATCACCATCCAGCATCCCATTAATGTCAGCATCCCATTAATGTCAGCATCCTTAATGTCCACTCAAAGATCTTTCTCAATAAAGACGCTTATCATCTCTAAGGAATTCAATGTCTTCTGTGCTGCTGAGAAATGGTATGAAGCCAGCAACTGCATAGAAGCTTTAATTGACACAAACAACATCAAGCACAAGAAACCTCTGCATGCCTGGACAATACTCTGGACGGGTCACACAGGTACAATCAGCCAGGGTCAGTATAGAGAACAACGTATTAGACAATTTCATGGCTCCAGTTTGAACATTGAAAATCCCAAACTCTATGACTGCCACCTCTAGCCACAGAGATAAGAAGCTGAGCCAGGATAAGTTATTAGATAAATTAAAAATGTCCGGCACAGATTAATCTCACCAGTCACCACTAAGAACTCGCCTGGCAACGACTAGTTTGTTATGTGAACTGCACAAAATTTATAAACATAAAAACAATATATAGTTGCCACCAATTCTTAAGATTCAAAGTCCATGATAAGTATGGCGTGTCAAACAGTACAAGTTTACGTACGTTAATTCGACATACACAGCAGCTGGTAAGCGACGTCTGCCTGTGACAAAACGTAGAAACTGGCTTCGATCGTTGCTCGTAAAATTCTCCAGAACTTTCCATAAATGTTTCACCTGCTCAGAATCCTTCATCGAAGCATCGTTGAAAACCACTGAGAAAAGAATAAATTACACAAAACAGCAAAATTTTATTGCAAGACTTTATGAAAAATGAGATAAATAAGAAACCCCCAGTTTCGTACACATCTCACAGGGCTGCTTCGTAATGTAATGCTAAATGTCAATCATGTCCTGAGGAACCTTTCTCCACCTCTAGGAAGAATCACTTATAACTTACGCCCTAGACCGCATCCTTTTGTTTTACCAGTTACAGACGTTAGAAACTTTATACCGAGGGTTCTCTTTGTCGCCCATTAATGACATTGTTATCTTCACATTATTTCTGTCTTTAAGACTGTGAAATTTAATTTCAAAATTCTTACCTCTGGCCTAGATATTGGCAAAAAATCGTAGAGGGTCTTTTTTATGGCCCACCCTGTAATTCCCACATTTGCTATGGCGCCCCATGTTTACTACTCAGAGGCACTCCTGACTACTGCACGGAAACTGCATCAAAGTTTCATGCCAAAGTGCACGAGGAATTGTGAGTGAAGGACTTGTGACCTTGGCCTTGGAAACTCTTGACCCAATTAATCACGAAGGTCTGACACATTAGCCATCACCTTGGCCAAACAACACATATCTCTACCAGTGCTTATATATTGCTTCAATGCAATTCACAGCACATCTAGCACTCAGCATGGTGCAGAAAAAACTAGCCATGTCAGAACAGCGCTATCCTCAATTTTTTTATTCTGAAGAATCACATGTACCTGAGGTAAAAATATAATAATCTTTGTTTATTATTTTCAAATTTATGTGAAAGCAAGTCAAAGTAGAAGATCATAGATTAATACAGGAGTCGAATTAAACTTTTTGGTAACGATGCAAGGTGCTCAAAACTGCAAAAACAAAATGGAGTCTATGTTTAGCAGCATCAATGAAAACAGATTGTTTAAAATTTTTGCAGGAGATTTACTAATCTGAACAAAGATGAATACAAATATTTTTAAAAGTTTAATTGAAGAGAATCTTAAACATGACTAATGTTTACATAAATAGAAAGTTTAAATCTTGAATAGTAAAGAAGAGTTTAATATGAACCTTGTTTCTGCAGATTTTCAAAAGAGATTTCAGGGCAGCCACAGATCTTGGTTTCTAGTTCATCTGATGTCAGAAGTCGAAGGACGGCTTTTGGAATGACTTGCAGCAGACCCTTACGAATGGCATCCACCTACATCATGAAATTTTTACTGCAACAGCTGCAATGGCCATCACAACACAGGTAATGAATGATGACTGGCAGGCAACTGCCTTCATATATGTATAGCGCCCCTTCAAGATTACTACTCATAAGCGCTCCTGACTGTAGCACGGACACTGAGTCGGATTCATGTGGAAGCGCATGAACTGTTGCGAGTGAAGGACTTAGTCAAGGTCTTAGTCTTAGTCGGGGTGGCTTGAGGTGTATTCAAACCTGCAAGCCTCTGGCTGCAAGCAACGAACATACGGTACCCACTACAGTGACTACACCAATGTGCCCCACAAAACAACACATTAGATAGCCTGTCTCCCCACACTATGACTCATGTAGACCATCAACTGCCCATTAACACACAGTCTTGGAAGTTTAATTCCCAAAGACTGTGTGTTAACAGGTCTGCTTTGCACACACACATATATATACATGTATATATATATAAATAAAAATGTAACGGCGTTCGCAGGAATCTTCCTTATAAAGGATCTTGGTAAGTCCTGCACCGATTCTTTTCAAAATTGCAGCAAAACGTTCCGTTAATATAGGCGCGGGTTTGTATAATGCTTTTTTCCTCAAATCTTTCACAACAACAAAAAAAAACTTTCACTTCGATTCGACCGATTCCGAGTTGAATATGCGCTATATGAACCTTGCGGAACCACCATTTTGAAAGGCGACCTATTTTCGGTGAAGGCATATGGACGGTATCAATTTGAACCCACAATCGGTCGAATCGAAGTGAAAGTTGTTTCTTATCGGTCGAATCGAAGTGAAAGTTGTTTTTTGTTGCAAATTCGACCGTTTCCAACACATACGCCCGTCGAGCTTTGCCTTCCAATTCCGGTCGTTCAAATGTGTGTTCCATTTATGTAGCGCATTTCATAACATTCCATTGCGGCCTTTTTGCTGAAGCGTTTTAGGGCGCTATCCGCCTCGTTGACGGTGTGAGGGAGAAAAGGAGGGGAGGGAGCGACACGAAGAGGAAGGGAGGATGCAGGGAGGGGAAAGTGGATGGCAGGGGGAGGGGAGGGGAGGAGAGGGTCGAGGGGAAGGGAAGGGGACGGGAGGATGCAGGGAGGGGAGGGAAGGGAGTGGAGGAGAGGGGAGGGGACGGGAGGGGAGGGAAAGAAAGAGGAGGTGGGGATGGGAGGATGCAGGGACGGAAGGGGAGGGAGGGGAGGAGAGGGGAGGTAGGGGAGGGAAGAGGGGAGGGGGAGGGGAGATGGAATGGAGGTAGGGAGGGATGGTTGGATGCTCTTTTTCAGCCACAGCAAAGCATGGCCGGGTTCAGCTAGTATGATATATAATTTATATATATATATATATTATATATGTATACATACATGTCATACATACATAGATACATACATGGTGGTTGGAAAAAAGCAACTCCCACAAACTTAAGAAAAAAGTGCATGTAGAATAAGCTTAAATTTTAATGACATTTCGAAACCAACAAATTCATCCAACATGCATCAAACGTTAAAAATGGCCACATTGACTTCGACACAGGAAGTAGAGTGTGTTCACTAAAGACTTATTGCAGCACCTAATATTCATATGCATTGACCTCACACATTGGTGATAGTAAAGTTGTCTTTTTTGTTATTTATGTAGCTGATTGATATTGAGAATTTGTATAACTTTTTCTTTCCTTTCCCCAGATTTTATAATTGATAGTGCACTGATTTAAGTCTGGACTGCTTGGTTCAGGTGGTGGATCTCAAATCCCATGTCAGATCTCAGATCCAGTGGGAAATTGTTGAATTTAACCAAGTGCTGCATAAGGATACAATACATAAATTCAATGATTTAAACATCATATTTAAACATCAGTCGATCGATGACTTGCACCAAAGTATTACTTAGTCTTAGACTTACCTGCTGCTTCGTTTCATTCAATCGTGCTTCTCTCACTAGCTGCACATACTCTAGTCTTTCTTCATATGACACAGCCAGTTGGTTACCATTGGGCTTCAGTGGTACTGAAGTACCATCACTCAGTACCACAGTCCAAGTCCTCATACTATCAAAGGTAGTACTATAGGTGTCATCATAGGTGTCCTTGTCCATTTTCTCAATCTGATTCAATGTCATTACCTGCAAAAATTGACAATTGAAACCAATTCAGACATTATATTCAGGACAAAGATTTGTTAACCCTTTGTGTGCCACTAGTAGCGGTGTTACCATAGGTCATTTAGCCTGCCTATTCAATGGGCTTCTCTTGACTATGCGACACCTCCCAAACTATTCTCAATTTCACAAACTGTTGACTGTTTTTTCGCTTGATCTCGGCCAGGAGCGCCTCTGAGTAGATACATTGAAGGGGTGCTATATAATAAATTCTGATTGATTGATTGATTTTACTCTTGACCTGCCTTATGACCTGCAAAAATTCTTTGAAATTTTTAATATCCTCTTTACATAAATAATTTCTTTGACAGGTCTGCTGAATAACTCCGAGGACTCTGACGCCATCTGCTGAATTTATATAACTGGCGTCGCCTATGAGTGCAAAACAAACCGAAAACTGTAATATAATATTCCACAGAGGCCACAGGTACAAGAAATTGCAATATTATAAGTGCATTCATTAATGCAACACGGCCGCCACAATTTTCTTGAGTGGAAAGTTGCAGAATTGTTAGGCCTGAAGCTGGAGCTCTGTTTTGTTTTCTCGTGTTTTACGACCGTAATGGTGAACAGTGACGAAGTTTGACATGACTTCTGGCAATTCACGATGATGGGTGATAATTATGATTGTTAAAGGACGATTAGAATAACGAACAGAGCCATAGCACTAAGACAGACCTGTGTCTCATCAACGGACATATAGTCTGTCCAAGAGACTTTGTGTTCTGCCAGCAACTTCCAGAAGAATGATGACAAAGTTATTGCCTGAATTAAAAAAAACATCAAAACAACATTTGAATCACATATTCGAAATCTTCTAACCAATGCAGATCTAGCTAAATTTTCAGTCAATCTCAAGAAGCACCATTTTTCGTCTCTGGCTGTTTAGATTTGTTAGATAACTATGTTCCAATGACTATCAAAAGCTTCTACAGGGCTAAATAAAAATCCACAAAACAGATACATCAACATATCAGAGCCCATTTTCCAATCTTAATAGTATCATGGATCTAAAGTGCATGATTTTGATTGCGATTTTAGAATTTTCTTAGAAGTGACCTAGTGGACCTTAAGTTCAGAATAAACAAATGTGCAAAGCTTTGTAGGTCTGCAGACTAATGCAGCATCTATACTATAGATGCATAAAAGCTAAAGTACTGAAGCTGTGATCATGTTACACAATAAGGTCAAACAAAGTGCAATCAATTACCAAGTTCTCTTCACTTCTAAGACAAGCACCCATGAGTTTGCCGATCCATTCATATTTATTAAATGCCACGCATGCGGGATTAGGCATGTATGCATCTCTGTTGTTGCTGGCAACACCACTTTGCTAAAATATCAAATGGAGAAACACTGATAAATACAAGTCACCGAATTTCTATTAAAGTTCATCACAAGTTCTGCCAAAACATTGGATTCTTGCAGAGAAGAAGCACAATTAAGATCAAAACGAACAAATGTTCTATTATGCATTGCATCTCCTGACTGTACATGTATGTATTGCAGATACATTTCCATAATTCCCTACAGCAGAAGTACAGCTACAATGATCTGCATGTGTCTGTCTGTGTACTGTACATTGTACAATAAAACATTAATGACAAGCTGCATTGGCTTCAGAGTCGATCTTCATAGCACTCTCATGATCATAAAAGTGTGCAAAAGAAGAAGCAAAGCGAACCTGATTAGGACATGGAATGAAGAACGGCAAAAGCAGAGGACTGTCAGCTGCGCATGGGCACAGTTCTTCGGCAATGTCGGATAGTGTATCTCGAAATCCACCACCCTGGTCGATAATGCCCTCACCAATGAAAATACATCTCCACCACTGTTTAACGTCAGCTGAGAACCTAAAAAAATTATGAAACATCGGCTGCCAATAAGAAATTAATGCAATAAAGAACAGAAATGTCATGAAGGCAACATTTCTGTTGTGCTAAACTTTTAAAGACGATTTGCAAGGGGAGGGGGGGAAACAACAAGAAAATTCTACACACAAAATGCTATGAGGCATCGTCACAGAATACCAGCCACCTTCACGAGAGGTAAAAGTTACAGAATGGACGATGTCAGATGTGATCCGGCACAGCCAGTGATATAACAAGCCACAACAATCAATTACATTCAAATTCTTTTTCAACCGTCTTGAACACAGTCTATGTGTTTCAATTTTGAAATTCATCTCCAATAGCCTTACCATGTGCAGGCAATAATCTTGAAATAGGGTTATAAATCTTCATCCTTTAAGAAATTTACTTAATACCCTTTTCAAATCAGATTCTTGCTATTAAAACTGGCAATTTTAGGAGCATGACATGAAAGCAACTCCTTTGTCATTTTATTGCACTTTTTATGATCTTCTCATCAATCGTAAGATTTTTATTGAATTGACCAACTTTCGATCGTCTGATCTAAGTTCTTTCTTTTCTTCGCATGTACAAGAAATCATCACTAAAGCAATTTTCAAAATCTTAAGACATATAGTTCATAATAGTTGATGGCCAGAAACAACCCAGTCTGAACATCAATACAAAAAAAGCAAAAAATCAAAGCTGCGATGCAACTACAAAAAGTGTGCAGCATTAAAATGGTACAGCAAGCTTCTAGAATATATTCAAATAACAGCCACTAAACTTCTGCTCAAAGTCCTGAAGATTAAATTTCTGCCGTACAACAACTTATGATTTTTGGATGGCTTAAACCTCTGAACCTGCATTTGCTCAGCTGGTCACTGTTGCTTGTTTTTGGTTGCATGATGTCTCTCACTGGCTATAACACAGGTATTTGCAAGTCTTCACATATGCAGTGACCAGATTATAGGCTGCCATCAGTGCTATTTAGGACAGCATAAAATAAATGCCTCTTGCTGTACATAACGTTCTAAACCAACCCAATGCACAGAATACAGCAATGCAACCTAGACAACGATGATTTGTGCTATCGATTATACAACAATCACAATTTGAGAAACACTATAAACATAGAAGTTTTGACCTCGTCAAAAGTCTGGAACCAGATAACAACTGCAAACCAGGTATACTATAATATAATTATGTTGTACTGTATGAATGTATGTGACGATAGTCTACCTGTAAGCCAAAGTCTTGCCGTCATCATCATTCGCTCCTTCCTTCATCAAGCCTCTGTAGATCTGACTAAACACAGTCTCCTCAGCATCCAATTTGTCGACAAAATTCAGAAGATTTCTTGTAATGTACAACGTTGGAGCATCGAATCCACTAAAACATCAAATCCACTAAAACATCAAATCCACTAAAACATCAAATCCACTAAAACATCAAATCCACTAAAACATCAAATCCACTAAAACATCAAATCCACTAAAACATCAAATCCACTAAAACATCAAATCCACTAAAACATCAAATCCACTAAAACATCAAATCCACTAAAACATCAAATCCACTAAAACATCAAATCCACTAAAACATCAAATCCACTAAAACATCAAATCCACTAAAACATCAAATCCACTAAAACATCAAATCCACTAAAACATCAAATCCACTAAAACATCAAATCCACTAAAACATCAAATCCACTAAAACATCAAATCCACTAAAACATCAAATCCACTAAAACATCAAATCCACTAAAACATCAAATCCACTAAAACATCAAATCCACTAAAACATGAGCACATTCCTCATACAATACCTACCAAACATAACAATTTATTGTTTCGCACTGACATGAATGCATCGCGATAACAATTCGTAATACAAGCGGATGATCACAAACTATACAAGAGTTGAATTCAACTGTTTGATGGTATACTGCAAATGACTTAAAGATAAACAGAAGATAATGTGACAAGGTCACAGAAAACTTATAAATTGCCAATAGTCAAGTTGAAACTGAAGTTGGATGCAGCATGGATGTACACCAAAGCACTTTAGTTGGACAAGCATCTGTTCATTAGATTGACAAATATATTCAAGTCATGTAGAATTGTAGATAGAATATTTGTCTGACCTGCTGTCTTCCGTTTGTCGCAACAATGTATTGATCAGCTTCATTCTCTTCTTTGAAAGTGGCAGCAGTTCTTGAAGGATCTGAAAGATTAAATAGTATAGAAGAAAAATACCCAAAATGTTGAATAAGGTATAAACACGCAAAAAATACAGCACATCTATCTGCAACAATTGCATGCAAAATGTTACTGGCTTGAGCACCGGAAGCCATAGCTTGTTGATGTGTTCAGGGACCATACAAATAATGTAAATATATATGAACGCATTGGATACATAGGCTGGTATGTTTTTATGTCTTAGTCTCCTCCATCCCTGGCCACAGATTACTTTGCTATGACTTGGTTGTCCTGCTAGACAAAGCTTTCAGTGCATAGAAGTTTCGCTTTTGTTGGCCCATCTTTTTAGAACAAACTGCTTTCCATTCTAAAGCTTGAGTTTGTGAATCTTTCTTTGCATCATTTCCATAATCACTTCAAAGTGTAACGGTTCCATTCTATTCCTCACCAAAACTTCACACTTTTCCATTGAACCAACTGTGTTCAAAGACTTTATGCCCATCGTGCGCTATCTTGTGTGGTCCTATTATGCTCATCCCCATCTATTGCATGTCCAACCTCCTTGTTTTTCTTAATGATGCTCAACTACAGCTTCCAATTGATATCAATGAATATATATATATACGCACAACAACATATATCTGGAGAGTCTTCACTCTCCTTGCACTGGCAAATTCAATTACCTCAAGCAGTTCAAGCTGACATAACACCTCACCAGGTCCACACATATCTTAAGCATTGACAGGACATCACTCTCACATGGGATGACTCACCATCTTGGATCTGATTGTTCAACCTCCTGCCTGCCATCTCAAAGGCTCTCAGGTCACTGTTGACATTGTTAAGATCTATACATGCGTTAGCTCGTGATCAAGAATAATGCCACGTCTCCATCAGAGTCGAGAATATGATGATGTTAGGAAAAGACCATCAACAATACAACATGCAGACAGATCAATCCTTGAGATTTGAATCTGATTGCTGAGCCAATTCAATTGCGTTCTATCAAAATTCGACTGATGACAGATTGAGGACTTGCAAGCAGCCAGTACCCCAACACATGCACATCCTAATCACCTAGGGCAGTCATTGTAGCAACCGGATTAAGAAGATAGGTCTGCATGTAATCAGCATATTGACAAGAGGTAATCCTTTTTACAGACAGAATGCCAATACCAGTCTCTGAACGAACGGTCAGAAAGAAAGGAGAAGATCCAAAAGAGTAGGAATTCTCAGCAGTCAAAATACATCTTCAAGCGTGTCAAAAGTTGTACTAGTTAACTTAAAAAAAATAGTCAGCAATGTTACATGCAGAGGTACAAAACACATAAGTGAGGAGACGCTTACTAACAGATGGAAAGGAGAGTAGCGAAGACCTTTCTGTGGAGAAATGAGTTTGACCCACATTTAATTCATATACATAATCAGTGGCAGAGAATGAGGTTTAGTGGGTAGATAAGGAGCAGATGAATCGCCAAGGATGTGAGAGAGCAGAGACCCTACCTATGTGACACGGATTCCCACAATCCAGTTCAAATCAGCGATTTCCAGTAACACATCTCCCTGGCACAAGTACATCAACATACACCTCAAAATGAAATGAAGCTGATTTACAAAGATTCTGCAAAGACATGCATACGCAATCTACAAATTGTGAAGCATTCTCTGATTTTAATTTTTAGTGTTGGATAGAGTTTCTTTCTAACCAGTAGAGAATCAAACGATCCAACTGAATATTCCCAGATCGGCATCATGTACATTAGAACGCTGTCAAAGAGTTGAACAACTCTGAAAAATCAAAACAATATCCACAGTCAAAAACTCTTCTTGGCAACAAAGTTTCTGCTGCAGGTAAATCTTAACTGAGAAGTGAATTTACAAAGTCATTCACAGCTTTAATGTCTGTGGTGTTCAATGATGGGCAAAATACTTTTGATGAGCAATTAGATTACACATATAATCAAGAAAGTATGTGAAATACAAACTTATATATCTATCACCCCAGACCCTCTAGAAATTAACCATCTTTTATGTAAATTGAAGTGCTTGATAGCATAGCGATTAGCATATTGTGCTTTAAAACTGAGGGGAGGGCTTGATAGCAAAATGATTAGCATACTGTACTTTAAAATTGAGGAGTGCTTGATAGCATAGCAATTAGCATACTGTGCTATAAAATTGAGAGAAAGGCTTAATAGCATAACAAATAGCATACTGTGCTTTAAAATCAAGGGGAGGGCTTGATAGCAAAATGATTAGCATACTGTACTCTAAAATTGAGGAGTGCTTGATAGCATAGCAATTAGCATACTGTACTCTAAAATTGAGGAGTGCTTGAAAGCATAGCAATTAGCATACTGGGTGATTCCGTGTCAATTCAACCAAATTTACAACCGAAATTGACATGACCGACTCAGATTTACTTGAAATTTGGCACAATTGTTGGGTCACACGAGGCATGTGTAAACCCAAGAAAAAAACTTTTTGGGTCGACTACTTCCCGAGATACGGGTCGTCAAACTTTGACCCAAAACGCTCGACCATTTTCCTTTGGACGTCTGTATCTCAGCTTGTATAAGAGCTAGAATGGTGTTCTTGGTGTCATTATTTAGCTCTTTCGATGAACTATAATTCCACTCAAAATTCGAGTTCAACATATGGGCGATTCCAGTTTCAGACGACTGGATATTGAAATTCGCACAGAATTATAGACAAAATAATTATAGCGAAAGAACCATTAGAGATCCCATTCTGATTTTTCCAGGGGATGTTCAAGACCATTCAAGCTATAGGTTTGATTTTTTTCAGATTTAAAAAAAAAGCTCAAGGGTCAAAATCAAGGTCAAAGTGCTAAATTGTCAAATATGGTCGCTATGTTTAACTCTAAAACAGTCATAAATAATCTACTCAGATAGTTCATCAAAAGAGCTAAATAATGACACCAAGAAAGCTCTTATACAAGCTGAGATACAGACGTCCAAAGGAAAATGGTCGAGCGTTTTTGGGTCAAAGTTTGACGACCCGTATCTCGGGAAGTTGTTGACCCAAAAAAATTTGTTTGCAGGTTTTTACATGTCTTGCCTAGACCAACAAGTGTGCCAAATTTCAAGTAGATCTGAGTCGGTCATGTCAATCATGTTGGTTGATTTGACATGGAAACACCCTACTGTGCTATAAAATTGAGGAGTGCTTGATAGTATAGCAATTAGCATACTGAACTTTAAAATTGAGGAGTGCTTGATAGCATGGTGATTAACATAATTGTGCCTTAAAATTGAGAGTTAGGGATTCAAATCCTTGCCAACAGTCATGACTTCTAGCTACCTGAGCATCATTTGTTCCTATAGATAGACAAACCTGAAAATGGCCAAAACCAAATAATTTCTATATCCACATGAAGTAAACAACATTATTTCAAGGGTTACTTAAAACTGCAATGGTAATTATTTGTGACCATGTATGTGTAAATGTAGCTGCAGGTTTTGGTGAGCGAACAACAATAGCAACAAGAATCTAGAATGGCAATGAAAAACAAGACCACAGCAACTTTACATGGGTGTCACTGGAGACTTGAAAAGGCAGTTAGGTTTAATTCAAATTGCCTTTTGGAATGGAAGCAATTTCTAAAATAATACAGTAGATTGCTTTGCAAACAGTTTTCAATTTCCGCTTTCAGGTGACGTGAAGCTTCAATGCGTGTATGGAATGCTGTAGCTGAATTTATGAGGTGCTAACCATTTCAGATAAATTAAGTACAAACACCACATGTAAAATCAGCTCTTCTTCTAAAGAAACAATACACAACTATAACAAAGATGTCTTACTTCATTTTTATATTTTTTTAAAGCAAATAAACTGTTAAAGAATTCGTAAAGGCTTCGGCAAGTTGTGTCATTTGCTTATTGCCATGAAGAGCTCTTCTACTTAGCTAAATGCAACAGACTACACTACACGGATGATCATCATTATATTCAGATGCTGGACATCTTGAGTTCCTGACTATTTCAGAATAGCCAGGGCCACAGTTGATGTTTTTTTGAGGGGATTAGAGCCTGCAAAATTGTATAAATTATTGTGATGCACATTGATAGAACAAGCTTCACACATACCCTGGAGAGTTCTCTGCCAGCAAAAGTTATTTATAGATATGACATCAACGTGCTAAACCAGTCAACTAGCTTTATACAACACAAACAGATCACATGTGTGCCAAGGTGACTTGGCTGTGACCAAGTTATTCCTGAATTTGAGTTATAAATGTTGAAGTGTGCTACAGCGTGAGTAATCACAGCATATGGAACATTTCAAGTACATAAGATTTCAAAATTGCTTAAAACAATTTAAAATGCTGTCAATCAATGCTAATGATTGAAGTACTTTTTAAAGCAATACCTCTGTAGCAGAAGTGATCTATGACTGATGACATCAGTTTCATAGCTGGCCAACAGTGGCTGACTCTCAATCGCCTTTTTTGTAAAGATGCCCCTTTCAATGTCTGATTTCTCAATACCAGTAAAAGAACCTTCAAAATGGAGACTCTTCACTTGCATTCCAGATCCGTTTCCACTGCCTGAAAAAATAAAAGATTTTATTCTGTTTAACGAAAGAATAGTAAATAGAATAGTAGAAAAGAATAGTAAACTTCCAATGAGCAAAAAGAAGAGCTCGTGTCGTGCTCGTTGTGATTTACAACATTTTAAACTTTTAGAGTAAGAATATGGCAGAACCGGTTATCTCTCAGAGATGAAGGCTGTGCGGATAATAGTGTTGTGAGGCGGAAATATTTCTCGGAAAGTTTCATATCTTTCCGGAAACTTTCGGAAACTTTCCGACGTATCTTTCCGGAAAATTTCCGATATTTTTCCATCAATACAATATTTCTAAATAACAGTTTAAATCCATAAATATGCTTAAACGTCAATAACTGTAAGCTATATTGTATAGTCATTGCTTATTTTTTCGTTAAATAAACAACACTTATTGCTTACTGTTGGTGTTTAGTGTACACACCGACAATACATTTAAGAATTAATTGCAATCAGACTTCACTGTTATTATGAAGGAATTTTTTTATGATTTGGTCACCTAACTCTTCTTATTGTTTTACTTCTGAAAATATGAAACAAAAACAGCAATTGATTCAGTACACTATAGACACCAAATATTTTAATAAGTACTGCAACAGATTAATTCCTACATACAATTATTTTATGCTTGAAATATGATGTTATTGGCAATGCCATTGCAGTGTGAGACTAATCTATTTTTAAATCTGCTTTTCTTGGTAAGCAGCAAAGAATATGTTTTGGTTTAAATTTTCTATCTATGAGTTGTTGCCTTGAGTAAGCAGTGTATGGACACGGAAAAGCCTTTTTTAAATTATCTTATGTAACCTTATTTATTTATTTACTGTCCATAGTGATTTTCTTTAATTTATTACTTCTGAAATTCCTTACATTATTTCCTTACTTTCAAGGATTCAGCTAATTTACATCACCATTTAACTGTTGTAATATAATCCTAAATAGCACAGTGAAAGAAATAGTTGAGCAGTCTCAAAGCAGCTGCCAAAATGTCAAATTGTCAGATATTCTGAACTGCTAATGAAAGCATTTAATGGTTATTTTAATTCTTTAAGGTGAACATTTCCCACATTGCTAATAAAAGGAACTTTAAAAACTCAAATTTTCCTATGTTTCTGATAGGGAAAATGTGACATTATTGTGTTAGATGTATTTTTCGGTCTACGGAAAGTTTCCGGAAACTTTCCGGAAAAATTTCTTTCCGGAAAAGCTACATCACTAGCGGATAATGAGGAAGCAAGTCAAGGGATGCGAGTTGTTACATACTATGTCACACTCTCCATTCTCCAACCAACTGAAGCTTCTTCATAGCTTTCTCCGTCTGCTCTCTTCTTGCCCAATCTCAAACCCAGTGACAGAGATTCTTCACTGCAGTACTCGCGAAAGCAACATGAAGGTTGAATCCATATTAATGCATCAGTCTTTCCCTTCAGTTATGATACCCACAGTGTCGTCATCAGTCAACGTAACACTCTCATCGATCAATCATCAATGCAACACTCAAGATTATTGGTCAGTGTAATAGTAGAAATTTTGTAGATGCTCTTTGTGACCTATGATATCCATGTTACCATAGGTCACACAAAGCTGCTACTATTACATTGCAATTTAACATCACTACAATAACATCAGATGTCTACCCATCCCAAAAATGGTCTCAAGAAAATGTGTTCTTTCCAATGTACATAAAATTTATTATGACCTTAAGAGTTTAGATATTTGAGAAAATCTCTTTGCCTTTTGGAAAATGGGATGAAGGCTGTGCGGATAATAAGGAAGCAAGTCAAGGGATGTGAGTTGTTACATACTATGTCACACTCTCCAACCAACTGAAGCTTCTTCATAGCTTTCTCCGTCTGCTGTCTTCGTGTCCAATCTCAAACCCAGTGTCAGAGATTCTTCACTGCAGTACTCGCGAAAGCAACATGAATGTTGAATCCATATTAATGCATCAGTCTTTCCCTCCAGTTATGATACCCACAGTGTCGTCATCGGACAATGCAACACTCTCATCGATCAATCATTAATGCAACACTCAAGATTATATATCAGTCAGTGTAATAGTAGAAATTTTGCAGCAGCTCTGTGTGACCTATGGTATCCATGTGACCCTCCCCAGCTGGATGTCCATCCCGTTGGGCCCCCCTTTGTAGCCAATGCATGCATATTTTCTACTTTTGTTGTCTTCTTGTTTTATGGTTGCAATAAAGTGAATAGAATTGAATTGAAAAGGTCACACAAAGCTGCTACTATTACATTGCAATTTAACATCATTACAATAACATCAGATGTCTACCCATCCCAAAATAGTTTCAAGAAAATGTGTTCTTTCCAATGTACATAAAATTTATTATGACCTTAAGAGTTTAGAAATCTGAGAAAATCTCTTTGCGTAAAGATGCCTTTTGGAAAATTCAACTTGTTCAAAATGCAAAAAAGTAAAAATGCCACAGGACTTTTAGTTCCATCCTTGACCCTATAAGTTCTGAGACATGTACCCAAAATAAATGAACCCGCTAGACTGCCACAGCTGCAGTGCTTTTCATGGGTTCTATCTGAGCACACACAAGTAATATATAAAAATCATTAAGAAACAACATAAAAACAACACTCCAACATAAATATGAACAATTTCTAAGAAAAGAAAAAAAATTACCTCTAAATGACAATTTCATGGTAGGGAAGTGCTGAGAGTTTCCCGAATACACAGTAACCGAATCATTGACCAAAGATCTGTTAGAGAAGAAATTCAGAAACATCAAAAGAGTTCTGTAATCCCAGAATAAATGGCCTTACTATGCGATCATACAAAATCGAAACATATCACATTTCCACTATCTGTCACGTGCTGTATGCCAGATGTTCCTGACTGCTGATGTCCTTTCCTATTGCAAAGTCTCATATTGGCTTCTACTAAATCCTTGCAAAGACCCAGTTAATTTGGCTGGGTGGCCGCTAGCAACTAGAGACTATTGATTTGCTCAAGCTTGTTCAAATTTTCCATCAGAGAAGGTTTTCATCGTGATACGTAATATGGGTATCAAACTTGACCATGAACTTAGTCTTTCCAAACTTGCAAACTTAGTACCACGAAGCCGCAACAATTAGCTGCACCAGCTTTTCTCATGATGCGCTAGTTGTTCTTGTAAATGCCTTTGTTACTAGTCGAATTGAATGAACAGTTTTGAACACTGTTGCTTGATCCTTGTTGACCTCCTCTTCGAGTTCTTGAATGACCAGATTGGGTCCAGCGTTTGGCTGCACGGCCCAATAGACGAATTCACCTCTGTCTCCATCTACGTATGTACAGTGTGTTACACTGGTTGACTTTGTCCCAGCGAATTTCATATCGCATCGCTGCTCTAGTCTTACGCAGCAATCTAGGTTGCGCCCATCTTACCTGCATGCTCTGAGCCATCCTATGTCTTACATTGCAGCACATCGGGCTCTTTGCTCCATGGAGAGGGGAATTCCTAGTTCCCCGGGCTCTCTTGGCTGCTGCCAGACAATGCCGAACTTTCTCAGTGGTAGGACCCACCATCAGGAATGACCTCTCATTGGAGCTATGTATATTAGCTCTGAACAATCAAACTCTGCTTTTATAAATCGCTCTTTTATAAATCGTTTGTCTTCCTTTTTTATACATGGCTGGGCTGGGAGCACTTTTGAGTAGTTTTCTTGACAAGGTTCCATGCAAGTCCATAGAATGATGAATAACTGAATGAATTTCAGAAGACTGAGACAGGTCTGTTTCAACAGGCAGATAGTGTAAATGATTCAGATGTAAAAAATTGTTGATTTATAACCAAATTTACAGTTTAACTTCTTGAAATCAACTTGAGCAACCAATTTACTATATACACAATGTAAAATTCGAGACAACTAATCTGTGGTACAGTCCCAATCTGCATGTCCTTCGCAACCCAATAATATTGTGCCATCTATCAGAGCATTCGTTATACATGAGTTCAACAGACATTAATTAATGACACTGGTGAAACAAAGAAATATAAAATATCTGCACTTACGAATGTTCTAGTTCGCAAGTGTTGAGAAGCACCTGAGAATCTTTCTCTCCACCATAGACAACGATAGACGTTGGCAAACAAGGACTTTGCGAACGTCCAAAATCATCCGGAAAACTCACAACGAGTGAGCTACAAACCATCAAAACAATTTGATTTATAGCACCTCTCATCATAATAAAGGAATTAAGACTAAATGCCATTAGACAAAGAAACCATTCAAACCACATGTATGGCTGTGCTCATCCGCATTAAAACTCAAGTTAAGAAATGTATAACTGCACTTCTGCGAAAGTTTTAGTACTCTTACTGGTAATCTTCCAAACGATGAAATGGCTTTCCTTGACACAAACCTAATCTAATATGAAGACTTCCATAGCACCATTATTGTATGGCATAACGCATCGATAGAGGAGGAGAGGGGGGGTCACTTCCAGTCACACCATCCAGACCACTCCAACATCACTGTAGATGATCGATCATTAGACAGAACCCTAAGTCGAGATCCACAAGGCCTCTAAGGCAAATGACAGGCCACTTGGAATAAGCAACATCAAGTACCAGTACATATGATTTATGTATAATATTATGTATGAGGTGATTGGCACGAAGAAGAGCATCAAGAAAGAATGGATCACGGAGGAAACTCTTGTCATCATCGAAGACAGGCGCTCTGCCAGACTGAAAGGTGATCTCTCTCTCTATCTATCGGTCCTTGAATGTGCCACGAAGGAATGCTCTGCGAAATGACAAGAGAAAGTGGGTTGATGGCATTGCTGAACAGGCAGAAAAATCTTTCAACCAACATAAACACCGTGATGCCTATGGCTTTGTTAGAAAGCTGCGTGGAAAGGGTCCAGCAAACACGATGCCAGTCAAGGACACGAATGGGTGTCCACTTATGGATAAGTCTGCACAGTTGAAGCGATGGACGGAGTATTTCAGTGGACTGCTCTCCCGACCCACACCGTCCGCTCACTCAGAGGAGCTGGACCAAGCTGCCGAGGAGGCTGGAGATGTTGATTTGAGCATCAACGTGGATTGCCCGCAGATGTTGGAAGTTCAATTGGCCATAAATAAAATGAAGTGCAACAAAGCACCAGGTTGTTGTAACATCACTGCAGAGATGTTAAAGATGGGAGGGGAGGCATGCACAGGTTCACTTCATCATCTGTTTGTCAATGTCTGGGAGCAGGAACTAATTCCAAAGGATTGGAGTGTTGGGATTATAATCCCAATCTACAAGGGCAAAGGTTGTCGAACGGAGTGTGGTAACTAGTATAGAGGTATTTCACTCCTGTCAGTTCCGGATAAGGCGTTTGCTCGCCTTCTGATGGATCGGATAGTGAAGGTGCTACACGAGAAAAGAAGGAAGGAGCAGAGTGGATTCACTCCAGGCAGGTCGACGATCGACAGGATATTGACACTCAACCTGATCGGGATAGATGGGGAGCACTTTCGGACTGATTCTGGGGTGAGGCAGGGCTGCATAATGGCGCCTGATATGTTTGATGCGGTGATGGACTGGATGATGGAACGACCGACGCATCGAGCGATGAATGGAGTCAGCATTGGTGATGAGTCATCCTCCGCTAAAAAGAAAGTTGATGCCCTTAGGAGGATCTGCAACATAAAATGGAGTGATTTCATCACGAATGAGAAAGTGCGGCGGCGGACAAATCAACAACCTCTGACTTCATTGGTGAGGAAGCGGCGGCTGAATCTATTTGGACATGTGGCCAGGCTTCATCCGGACAGTGACACCAGACAGGCTCTTGCAATGGTTGTCCTGCTGCAGTGGAAAAGACCTCGAAGGAGACCCAGGAACACGTGGTTGTCTTGTATCTCGAGAGACCTAAGGAACATTAGCATACCTAAGGCTATGAATCTGGCGGTAGATCGCGGTCTCTGGAGGGAATTTGTTGCCGCATCATGCAACGCCCCAGGAGGGCATGCTCCATGATGATGATGATTATGTATGTGTGCAATGTGCATGCACACATACATATGTATATATCGAAGGATACTTTGTCTACCATTGAAGAAACACAACACATGCATTCATAAGGGGGCCCCGGTAGCGCAATGGATAACACACTGGCGTAGAGTGCGAGAGGTAGTGAGTTCGAGCCCCCGTTGGGCGGATTTGATTTGTAGGCCGCTATTAGCGCCATGGGTGCTCGGTAGTACAGTGGTTAGCGCGCTGGACTGTCGACCAAGAGGTCGGGGGTTCAATTCCCCGCCGGGGCAGAAATTTATATAACGAGATTTCTGTTCCACAAGCACCCCCTAGCCGACTCAGCTATGATGAGTACACTGACCTCACAGTCAGTGGATGATGAGGCGGCGAGGGAGAGGATTGGCCACCGCCCTCATATGCCGAGGCCTTGAAAATGATGTCGCTAACACTTCATCCCCATTGGCTAGCCCTCCGGGCTAGCTAGACGGGATCTCATTAATATTTATATTAGCGCCATGTAATTGCAAAGCTGTCTGCCCAGTCAGTAGTTAAGTTTAATTAAGATTACTGCATAACTTGTAAATGTAAAGTGCAGTGCGTCTTGAAGGCGTTTCATTAAAGAAAAGATTATTATTATTATTATTATGCATATGTGACCTGTCACTACAAAACCAGTCGCAACTTAAAAATTACATGTTTTAGTTTTTAGCACAACCTATGCTTTATTTTACCATTCCAAAACTGTTTGCAGTTTCTTATTTGCTAGTTTCTCATGTTTAACATTTGAAATCTTTAATATAAGGATGAATTGTTCACATAAATACCTGATAACAGAATTCTTCTTCATGTACAGAGATATATCAGAAACGCTATCGTATGCAGTCCATCTAGCACTTGAATCTTCGTTCAGAAGATGGTTCGCTTCTTCTGGACTCTACAGTCAAACACACGCATCCCATATCAAACACGCGTTATATTGATCCATTTTGGATCATGTCTTGTCATGTTTATTTCATCGCCAATCACTTGCTTATATCACGAACGCACTTCTGCTTTATCTTGCCAGCTTATAAACACTTGCTGTTGTTCTTACAGAACTTTAGCGCCAATTAGGCCATTAATAAAATGTCTTGATACATCATCGACACCAAATAAGGTGATGAAAGACTCAGACATCCATACATGCAGAGTTGCCTGAGCACCAATTAGATAAAATGACATAGACAGAGAGACACATAAATAGAGAGATTTAAACAGATATACAGAGGTATATATATATATATAGAGAGAGAGACAGACAGACAGACCACACACACAGAGACAGAGATAGACAGACAGACAGACAGACAGAGAGATAGCGACAGAGAGAGACAGAGTGAGGCAGCGACAGAGACAGACAGAGAGACATAGAGAGAGACAGACAGCCAGACAGAGAAGAGAGAGAGACATACAGAGAGACAGACAGACAGACAGACAGAGATAAATAGAAAGAGAGATAGCTATGTGAGTATTAGTAAGCAAGTAACAAAACCATTTCATAAAATCATAAAACCTAGTCACATGCATAAAAAATGTACCGTATATGTGTATTTTAACTTAAAATTTGTTGATACATTCAATAAAGAAAGAACTTCTCACAAGTAATCTGAACTAAGTCATTTGCTGAATACTAAGAGAACCTATTTAAAAATGGAATCTATAAAAAAATTAAGCAGACCTCTCTGGCCTCAATTAAATCCACAAAGTCTTTGGCAGACCATTGCTGTAGTTCCGCTAACATCAGTCGGGCAAGTGTTTGGTCATGTCTCACAGTCCAGCCAGGTGGAATGGCACGAAGTTTGGCGACCTCCTGATCATCTGGCGGCACCATAAGTTCTGCCTTACTTTTCAGATTCAGCATATAGGTGTGATCAACAGCATCCTCCCAACTACAGCAAATCAAGTAAAGTGACTATTTAAAGCAAAAATTGAAAGAAAAAAACAAAATCTAGAAAACATCATCACAAACTGTAGTAATATTTTTTTATTACTTATGACTGAATAATGAAAGAATATATTTATTTATTACAGCTTTTAAATTACAATTATTTATATCGATCGATGTTTTATATTTTTATATTACAGCTATTTATATTGATGTTTTATATTACATTTCATGTATTACTGTTATCATTGTTTTTTAAAATAAATTTTCAACCGAGGTAGAAATAAACCCTCAGTAACAAATACATTATGTTAGGAGTAAAAAGTGATTATTATTATTATAACTACAACTATTACAATATATGAGTGCAAATGGAAAGGCTAATTGATTAATTTATTTCTCAGAGGCCATAAGGAAACTGGTCAACGAGGTTGTCAACAACCGCTTCTGAGCGAAACGCACGAGTTGTGGTTAGTATAGATCTCTGCATCCAGCTGACTTGATTTGATCTGAGGGCAGGAAGATGGCTTAGGCTCATGACGGACGATGAATGGTGCTGTCCGATAAATGTATCAAAAATATTGCTCAGCATATATGGCACGTTCAACTTCCCCTTGAATGTTTCCCATTCATGCTGTGTTTGCAATGATACTTAGTACTTCTTCGCGCTGGTATCGCATCGGGCAACACAGCTCCTCCATATTACTCTGTCCCTCCGCAGTTTGCAATGAAAATTTTTTACATTTAAAAGTGGATGTAAGGTTGCACCTTCAAGTAACAACATTGTCATGGCAATGTTTACCTCACAGACCATTTATATAGAAGATGGAAAAATTTTAAATCACACAATAGTAACAGATAACAATTTTCAATGATCACAGATAAGAATTTTCATCACATCGAACTCTAATGAATCCTGGGTGCTTCGCGTTTCACCCACGGACAGAACAAGTCTTTAAAATCACAAGGTCTTAAATTTACAAAATAACGACTGGCTACGTCACATCATTAGTATTATTATTTGCATCTCCAACCGACGACTGGCCACTGATGACTGACGACTCACAACTGATGACTGACCCGCAGACAGTCCTTCCTCTGTCTTACATAGCTGTCTCGCAGACAGACGACCTTTAACCCCCGGCACACCTTTTGGATGACCATCAACACATTAAAAGATCTAAATTACTATGTCACACTTAACTAACATTTAAGCACATAATATATATACGATATAGCACAATATGGATACAATATATAATATAATTTGCCAAAAATTCTTAAAGAAATCAAAGTACTAGAACGTGATTCTGTGGAAATTTGAAAAAATAGAATTTTTTTACATAGCTGTAACTTCTGAAGTAATGCAAATTCATTATTAAGATTTTCAGGAATTGTTGCAAATTCTTTCCTCTATAAATCCTGCATTTTTCATAAAACAATCTCGATTGGTTGAGGAGAAATTGCATTTTTGCTGGTGGTACATTTTGTTTTTGAGCCACCCTGCATATTTGGAATTCTTTTGCTGGGTTCATCTGTTTAAAATTAAGATCTAAAACCAATTAAATACATAAACAGCATCAATAAAAATTCCAACAGCTTCCACCATTCTGAGTCCATCCTGTTTGGCTTCATCAACAAAACTGACCAAAATTAACCAAGGCTCTGTTGTCAGAATCTAGCTATGAAATGGTTAAGAGACAACTTTGCATCAAAACAATAATACAATTTACTAACTCACTAAAACACTACACCTAAAAAGCCCTTAGCAGCCAAATTCAAAAGACTATAAGATGATTAGCTAAAGCCAACACTAACGTCTTGTTCATGAATGTCACTTCTTTAGCATAACATTAGGCCTATCTTTGACAATAGCAGCAGCACCCGCTACAACTCTTAAATCCATGCAAGACTCCGCTGCTCGGCTCATTGGGCGAATTCACAAATCAAATTTTCATCTGTCTCTGCCTACATGCGTGATGTGTTGCACTGGTTGCCTGTAGCCCAGCATATCTCATATCGAATTGATGCTCTGGTCACACGCTCCATCCTTAGTTGTGCTCCATCTTACCTACACGATCTCTGTCGACCCGTCTCTGACGTTGAAGTGCGTCAGGTTCTTTGCTCTGCAAGATTTCTTTCAAATTTTTTTTTTGGGGGGGGGGGGGGGTACGTAGCTCAGTTGAGAGAGCGCTGGTCATTAAACTGAGTGTCATCCACGCAACCCGGGCTCGAGCCTCATACAAAGCATTAATTTATTTAAAAGTTTCTGTTAGCTGCCACTGACGCCTTTCTGTTGTGTTGTTTGACTCGGGTTCTGCTGAAAATAACATAGCCTTTCTCACTTCTGGCTTGGCTGAACTAGTCCTGAGTGATCCAGCACTTAGGCTACTGAACGCACTGTTGTAAAGCCGACCTGCGTGTCGTTCTATTATAGTGGGCCGTATTTCGTATAACCTGTACCTGTAATCATTCTGCGGTTTGTCAGATTGTGTCATTAAACGACGATTATTATTATGAAGAGGCAACTCCTCATACCACGAGCTTGCTAAGCTGCTAGACAACACCAAGTTTTCTTGGTTGACCTTCCTTCAAAGCTGCATAAATTTATTACATCTGACAAGTCAAACATTGTTTCATAAATCTCTCAAGTTTTTTTTCTTTGCTGTGGCTGGGCTGAAGTGCCCTTGAGTAGATCTCTTAAAGAGTGCTATATAAATCCATAGAATGAATGAATGAATGAACGAATGAACTACTGAGAAACACAATGGGAATAACAATTAAAAAAACTTTGCCTTCCTCAATGTTTCTTGCTCTTACCAAGTAATCTTTTCTGCATCTGTCTTTACTGGAACAAGATCACTTTCAGAAAAGACAATCCATTGATCAGCAGGTTGCAAAGGAATTTGAGCACCACCTTCAAAGATCTGTATTAAGAATAACACAGTTTGAGATTACTTTGAAGGTGCGCTATATAAAAATTCAGTAATCATACTGCGCTACTAGTAATTTATAGAGTACCGGTAGTCATGTAAGTCACATCATCAGATGGACGTCTCCGGACAAAAAAAGTTTGAAAGGTTGGAAGGTGTTGCATAGGTTTAATCAAAGATAGGGCAAGACAGAAAATATTTCAAAAAAGCACTGAAGAAACATTCATGCTGCCAAAATTCAGTTGCGTTCTAAATCGAATGGTCAGTTTAAATGCAAATAAATCGCTAAACTATAACTTGTATCGGTAAACGTGCAGACTGGCTGCCCGTACTCCAAACAATATGGCCGTTAACGAATGCAATAAAATTAGAGCGCAACCTATAGACGACATCGCAACGAGAGGGTCGGTTAGGGCTCAGGTTAGGCGTCGTGAGGGTCGGTTAGGGTTAGTTTTAGGGTTAGTGCAGTCATTCTGCTGAAATTGAAGCTGAATTGATGAACAATGTCGCCGATGGTCGCGCTCTAATTTTATTGCATTCGTTGGCAGCCATATTGTTTGGAGTACGGGCAGCCAGTCTGCACGTTTACCCTTGTAACTATAGCTTGTAACTATAGCTTCTAACAAGAGCTACAAACTGAAATCAACTTATTAACATTTTATTGAAATACCTTTTTTATTTTAGCCCAGTTGCTTTCATCGTTTCTTACAGGTCCTGCTACAGCTATAAAAATGCGATGCTTTGAAGTGCAGAGTAGCTGTGTCTTCTTGCCACTAGTCTTACTCGGTTTCGTGTATATAGCCAGACTTGTTGATCTCTTTGGTTTGTATTCCACTTCCTCCGGCACATAGCAGACGCAATCGGGAACAGGTAGACTATCCCGTACAGCTTCGGCGCAGTCATTTAGGCATTGAAGCCGCCTCAAGATCTTTAAAGACGAATCGACCACCATTGCGACGATTGGAACCGCAGCCTCAGGTCTTGTGACACTGAGCTGAAACTCTGCCGAAACCAAAACCACAACTCGGCAAAAAATCACTCGGATCGTAGCAAGTCACCACTGCGTATAATCACTGCATATTATAATCTGTTGATAATCAACGCAAGGATTCTATATTTAGACGTCCTCAACGTTACACGATGGGCGGAGTCTGGTAAAGCACGTAAGTAAGTATGTGCTTCATTGAACCACCTGCAAACGCACTCTTTAATTCAGCGTCTGTAAACGCACTAGCAGCTAGCTACGCTTTACATGTACAAGTTATGCGCTAATAGCAGCCTACAAAGCATATCCGTCCAACGGGGGCTTAAACTCGCCACCTCTCGCTAGGGCTGCCAAATGGCCTTAAATGAGCTTTGTTTAATGACGTAGAGATTTCATGGCGTTGCGCCATTTTGATATACAAGCAATACTTGTTGTCATTAGATACGTGTGTGAATTATAGCGCTTATACACGGTGAAATCTGGGGCTAATTATTAGTCCCAGGTATAAGGTAAACACGCACACACACTGTTTTATCGGACTTATGGAGACAATAGTGGACGCTAATGAGAATTTTTCACTGCTAGGCCTAATTCTAGTAGACCAGTTACGCAGTATGTGCTTCATTGAACCACCTGCAAACGCACTCTTTAATTCAGCGTCTGTAAACGCACTAGCAGCTAGCTACGCTTTACATGTACAAGTTATGCGCTAATAGCAGCATAGGCAAACGTAGCTGCTAATAACGCAGGGTGAGAATTGCCGGGAGGGTTGTGGGGGGGGGGGGGGTCAACCCCCAGTCTTTTTTAGAGCCCCATGTTAAAGTATGTTTTTCATACCCCAATTTCAAGTTTATCATAGGCCAACCCCCCAGTTACGGTATTTTTCCACAATTCTCATACTGGGATAATGACAGTAGCCTAGTTTGAAGTGGAGCGCTAGGAGAAAACTTGTCAAGAATTCGGTTGTCTGCGGTCGGTGCCACAGAAGTGCGTCTTTACACAGCTACATATCCGCTATCGACGGAAAACGATGGAAATGTCCTTCGTGTCAAGTAGTGTGCACGACCCGTGACGGATCTTTTTTTAAGAGAAGCAACCTAAGTCTGCGACAGATTGTACTGTTTTTATATTACTGGGCTACAGTGGCTGCAGCAGATATCTGTATCCGCAGCATAATCGACTGGTACAATCACAGCATAAATAATTATAATGTGGTACAACTTCTGCCGAGATGAGTGTGCAAACTGGATCCTTCGGAACTTGGCGGTTTCGAACACGGTTTCTCGGTTGTTGTTGAAATTGATGAGAGCAAGTTCTCTCGTCGAAAATACAACACAGGTCATGTGAACAATGGTTCTTGGGTGTTCGGAGCCATTGAAAGGGACTCCGGAAGATGTGTTCTCTTAAAGGTCGAAGACCGCACAGCCGCAACACTGGAAGGAGTCATTTCCCAGCAAATTATTCCGAGAACTCGCATCATTTCTGACGGCTGGAGTGCATACTCCAACATAGACAGCATGCAGGGTGGAGTGTACAAACTGTACATGCATTCCGTCGTAATACATGAACGTAATTTCATCGCGCCTTTTGATGCAGACGTTCACACGCAGAACATAGAAAAATCTCTGGATGCGTGCCAAACGGAAGTTAAAACGGCAATTTGGAACCAGTCGCCAGCTGTTCGCCACATACCTAAATGAATTCATGTGGAGAAATTGTTGCGATGTCGTCGATGTGCTGTATTTTAGTGAGTTCGATGCCCGCAGGTCCGCCATTCTCACTTGCCTCTTGAAATGAGAGAAATAAAGTTCAAGAAATTTCAATGGATAACTCCTAATATCTTAAACCTATAGTTTGTTATCTTCTTCTCTAGTTTTCTGCCTCTTATAAACAGGTTAAAATGTACGACGTCGCCATTCTTCTCGACGTTGGGCCCTTCCTCGATCTTTCCATATCTATTAAATTTTGTCATCATACAATCCAGAATCATCTGTCGTGGTCATCCTCTTGTTCGCTTACCCTTCATTTTTTCTTCAATGACCGTTCTTAGCGCTCAGCCTGTGCTCTACCAACGTCTTTTGCCTCTCCTTTATTGTGTGCACTTTATAAGGGTTGCTTCTTCTCCGTCATTCCTAGATCTTAGTACAAGAAGTTCATGATGCTCTCAAGAATGGATTACCAGGACATTACTGGAGTCTGCGAAAGAAATTGGATGTTTTATTTTATTAGACCTGAAAATTTGAAGAGCAACTTATAGGCCCCTGTAAGAATTGTGATGAACTGAGAAGAAAACATTAACAGGGATCCGAAGAAACGGCTGATAAAACATTGATATGAATCGATTGTGGTGTTGTGTGGATCAGAGACATAGACAATAAGAAAAAAGGATACCTTATATACAAAAAGACTGGAGGCCTTCGAAATGTGGACATGGAGAACAATGAAGAAAATCAATTGAATGGAACGTATTATATATCATAGCCTATTTCTTTTTAACAAATGAAGAAGTTGTTCGTTCCTTCTGTCATCGTAGACATACTAGTGTCTGAAACTTTGCCTGTGAAAACAAAGAAATAAATACGCCAAGGCAAAAGCATCCTTAGGCTTTACTCATTAGTAAATATTGGTATAATTAGCCTATCTGCCTCGTGGACCGGCGACTGACAGAAGAGGGCTCGCAGTACCCTTAATGCGGGCCTGCCCATCTCTTAATTGTTAGTATAAACTAAACAAACAGAAGTTTATTTATCTATTGCTTAATTTAAATTTCTTGCTAATATTATGATTAATTAGTAGCAAAGTTTCTGACTCTTTGTGGTAACTGGTGTATTTGTTTCATATATACGTTACAATGTTTGTTACATGTAACAACGTCTGATCACACAGCATACAATTGTTGCATGCTGAAACTAAAGCAAGACAGTTTTCAAGTTTTATTTGCTCTGACGCTCATAAAAAAATTATCAGAACAAAACAGATTTTGTTTCTTACCACTTTAACAAATCTTGAATTCGTCAGGACTAAATTAAGCAAGTTTGACTGAATTAAGCACCATTAAGAATCAATCTAACTACGGTAGATGAAGATGAACAAGGTAACAGTCAAACCGATTGGCCAAAACTAGAACAACCCATTTCTTATTCACTCAACACTTTAATTTCTTCATAATAATAATCTTTTTGTCCCTAACAACAACAACAAAACAACACTGTATACCGGACCAAAAAAGAAGCCAACTCGGGAGGCATCAGATGGTGGTTTGTTTGAGCTCACAGCAAACGTGTTGCTGTGCTACTGGACAAGACGAGATGGCCTGTGCTATTGACACTCATGGGGCCCGCAGAAATTTTTGCAGGGGGTAGGAGGGGGGCGCAAATTTTTTCGATCATCACAGTTACCATAAATGTTTTAGTAGCAAGAACTTGAAAATGCAAAGCTGGAAATTAAGAACACGAGTAATAGTCGAGTATTTTTCAATGAGGTTTCTTAACACGTTGGACGCGAGGGACGTGTATACACGTCCCCCATTGAGTCATTTAACACAGCAAATAAGCAGTCAACGTGTTAATGCAAATTTGTAATTTTCATTTTGTGTATCAGCTTTAATATGAATGGTTTCTTTAGTGCGAAGAAATTTGTTAATGAAAAGTAGATGTAAAAAGTGGGTTCCTGAAGCGGTGCTGTAGAAAATGTAAACAAGCACTGAAATGCCTCTGAAACTCTTGCAATGGTAAAAGATTAATAGTAACATTTATAAACAATTATCAACAAGTGATCGTATATCTTCTAACTACACATGAACATCTATAGCTGATCCTAAACTTTAACCAATTTAACCCAGAATTTGTCATAAAATATGCCCAACTTGTTCCATGCATTCATTTCATGATGCTGAAGCAAATTTACAATGGCCAGTCCATCACGATCATCATTAACTCTTATGTAACATGTAATAAAACTCTCAACTCATCTCAACCGCCTTTTGGTCTATATAAGTACATTAAACAAACACATCACTTCAAAATTACAAGTAAGTGACTTGGCAAAACAAAGATATAAAAGTTATGGAAGCACACATATAATATACTTTATACTTTGTCTAACTCAACGATACAGGCACTTCATTCTTAAGTAGGAATTATGATAAGTAAAATCGACAGTAACAGATACAGAACCAAAAACAATTATACAGTAACAGTCCTGACTACATGTATATCCTGCTTAATGCATACATTTGCTTAACCTGCAGTAGACATGCATCCCAAGGTTTCCTGCTTAGGATGCAAAAATTAGTAAAGCATGCAGTACATGGTACCATTCATAGCATCTTGCATATTAATAATTCTCTCGCTATCTCTCTGTCTCACTACATATGAAACTATATATAAAAATTTTATAATCCAAGCCGAGGCCAAATATTGGAATTGCACACAGCAAACATTCATGTAAGAAAAACTAACTGCCAGAGATCATGTACATAGTGGAGAAATTCAGGATACAGTTTCTACAGATATCTTGGGCTCATGTAAGAAAGTGATTCTGTATAACATACTGAGTCTGGTGTTAGGCTTAGGTGAAAAGATTCCGTTATTCGAATAACCTTGCAATGCAGCCAAAGACAAATGCATGTACTCTGCTTGGGACAGGTAAAAAGGAATGTGGATAAGTTGCACAATTGTTCAAGCAGAAGGGACGAAATTTGTGAATCAAGCTGTGGGCAATCATTTCATGCCAGGCAACGGTTTATATGGTAAATGGGTTTGAACTATGCCACATCAATCCAAAGCAATTTACTAAGAAAGCTGAACTGTTAATCATGAAACAGCTGAAAGCATTTCCCACTGAACTGAAAGCTATTACAAAATCAAAATTAGCATGAAGAACATATTCATAACTGCGACTAATTTTTGTCAGTGCTACTGGCTTTTATCGCCTATTCATAGGACAAGAGCATAAGTCTGAGCGCGTTCAATCATATATGAGTATTGATGATTACACACACTGATAACACGGAAGTTTTGGTAACATTGTTGCTGGCAATATGATTTCTGAGGAGCAATGTGCATAACATTTAGAGGTAAATTTTAGTGTAGTTTGATCACCAAAGTGATTACATGCTGCAGGTTAACCCACGACATCCACGTGGATGTGATTTGTCATTGGCAGGCACATTTACAAACAGATAATTATTAAGCACACGTTGGAATAGCACCAAGGTTTATTATCATCGTAGCAAGTCACATAATAAAACATGTAAATAGATCTGACAGCAAGGACTTCCTTCATAAGGCTGGGTGAGGTCGTCGTCGTCGTCGCAGTTGCAAATCGTAACAAATCTTTTCACGGTAAGCCATGCCAGTTAAGGAGTACTACTAATACCATCGATAAACTCATCAATTGCTGATAAATAGCTATTTAGAAAATGATTACGATTATTGCCATAGAATATTCTCAACAGACCCTGAACAGTACTTAATTTCTTCTTTAGGTCTAAAAGTCGTCAGTTTGACCCAAGTGAACTGATAGCTGCAATATGATTGAGCAGACACATGGGCTGCAGCAGCAGATCTGACAGAGCTAACAGACAATGACGAGACGTTTGACAGCAAAAGAAGATGCTAGTAAGGCATCAGCGGTCTTCCTCTGCCTCCCCCTCCTCCTCCTCCTCCTCCTCCTTCTATGTTCCTCGGTGATTCATCGTCACTAGCACTGTTCTCTTCATCTGTCATTATTGTGACAAGTGTTCCAACCGCTCTGTTGATCTGCTCCACTTCATGGAACAAGCTGGCAACCTTTGAACCACTCACTTCTGAAATGGACAGAATACATCCATTTATAAAACCATTTTCAGGCATTGCTACAAATTTAACTACCTGAAAAAATCTGCGATTATTCCATAACTCAGACAATTCCAATATAGTGATTGTAGCAAGTAAGTAAGTAAGTAAGCAAGCAAGCAAGCAACTCAGCCATTTTTTGACAGACCATCAATGCCAAAAAACCACAATAAAAGTACCAGCACAAACTCAAAAATTGCCAGTAAATTATATAAAAGTCCAAAGTTCAACCCAAAAGGGTCATATGGACCCAATGAGGCCTGAATTGAACTTTTCTGAATAATATTTGGCAGAAGTAACTGTGCACTTACAGAAATGCACTGCATGACTTTAGCCACCTAGTAACTAAATTTTGTAAGAGATAAAGAAGCTTAGCTGTACCTATGCATGGGGTGGGGGGAGCACAAACTGTACAAGGTGCAGCATAGGGGAAGGGTCGAAAGGACAATTTTTGGCATACATAATAATGGATGGGTCCATAACATTTAGTTCTGAAGCCCCTATCATCTTTGGAGATGAGATGACACCTTTCCAGCCATTCATTGAACCTTCAAACAAACATCCTTTTATCAGCTAATCAACCAACTTTGTCAAGTTCAAAGTTTAGCACTACACGTGCAATGCGCGCATTACCTTTTGTAGAACCTGATTCGTGTAATTCCCGCAACATCCGTTCCAGTTCATCTTCCTCTTCAGTTTCATTTCCATCAACTCGCCTTCCTCCTCCTCCTCCTCCTCCTCCTCCTCCTCCATTGTGAAATCCTAAAATATTTGGAATCAGAACTTTTATCTACTGAGTGAATTGATGAAGGCAATCTGATCTAAGCTACATTGATCAAAGTCAGTAAGATCTAATAATAATAATAATAATAATATAATAATAATAATAATAACGTCTTCGTTTATTATTTCACAAAATATACTTACTTACTTTTTTATTATCACAGTATATTTTAACAGTTCACATATTACTATAATTAAACAGCAACTCAGAACTATCATCATTTCTGCTCAAAACTTTTTTGGGGGGGGAGAGAAGTCATTCCTGAGGGGAACTTTCTCCCTTAAAGATGCTTAGATAAAACACTGTATATAATATGATGTATATTATATATATTAGTCTTGGGCACAACGTTAAACTGCATCCATCCTCTGCCACAGTGAACCAACAATGTCACTTTGCCGGTCCTAAGCCCGGACAAAAGGAGGAAGGTTTGCAAGATGGGTGGCGATATGCTGGCAGTAAAAGACCAAGACGATTGAAATCCGCAAAAACCACGACACAAGTGACATAGTGACCCAGATGCTTCAAGGTGTTATGATGTGGAGCAGACATGAACAGGCCGGTCAGGACAGACCGGTGGAGAGTCGGGGGAGAGCGTGGGACACATACGGGCATTGACCCATGTTGTCCTTCATGCCTCTCTCCCACGATTCTCTTCAATCAGACAAGGTGGTCTAGCTGCTCCAAGATGTTAATGGTATGGAGCTGACCTGCTGACCGGACCGGTTGAAGCTGGGCAGCATGGCGCGAGACAGACTCAGACAGAGAGTGGCGTCAGACTCCTACGGGCATTGAGCCCAAGGTTATTGATGATGATAATTATTATATATAAATGTATATAATTATATATACATTTATGTCATGCAACTTGATACATACTACCAAACATGGAATGTCATGCGATAATCCGGAAAACACTAGTCCTACATCGCTGCCACACAGCAACTGCATCTAAATCCTTCACCTCGTCAGCACCTCGAATATGGAACAATCTTCCCTCTAACACATATCAGAAACTCCACATCGCTGACAACTTTCAAGAAGCATCTGAAAACTAAACTTTTTTCACAGGCATATCTTGACTGACTTTTCCCTGCTCCGAATGCTTCTGAATCATTGCTACGGTTTTTAAATCGATTGCTTACGAACCCATGGCACTTAAATCTCTATATATTATTATTACTATTATTATCAAAGGGAACACAACTGAAACAATTATAATATAGGGTGACTTGAGAGGTCGAGAATGATTTTGATTGCAGACAAATATATGTTACACACATTATAATGTGGAAGGCTGTATACTGGCGGATAGGTTGTTCAAATGAGAATGTTACGCCAAAAAAATTAGATCACTAGCTCACTTATTCCAATTTCAGCGCCAATATCCGTGACGTCATCAAATTCGTGCCAAGTAAATGTACAGTTAGGCCAAAAACAATATTGTACGACCATCATTGCTAATCCACACATAATTAATTAATACAAATTATCATTTAGTATTTAATAATGTTTCCTTTACTATTTATTACAGCCTCAAGTTGATTCTAGGTTAGTAGTAGTAGACTACTACTTCTACTACTACTACTAAAAATGCTTATTAACTTAAATTATTTTATTAGCCTGTCAGAGCAAAACTGATCAAGCAAATCCATAGAGGCATAAATGAAGCTTACCTTGAGAGTTGGCTGCGTATGATGAAGCACCTGGAATGGAGCTGAAACTGGGTGGCTCCCTGTAAGGAAGTGAGCTGTGCGAAGATGCTTGTGACGGACCGGGAGTTCCAGGTTGTGATGACGGAAACATCACTATCCGAGTGTCCACAGCAGCAGGCTGTTACGCAACAGTATTTAATCAGTTAAATGAGAATCAGTTAAACGAGAATCAGTTCAACGAGAATCAGTCAAATGAGAATCAGTTAAATGAGAATCAGTTAAATGAGAATCAGTTAAATGAGAATCAGTTAAACCAGACTTTGGAAAGAAACGCAGTCTACAGAAGACAACATAAATTTTTTTCCAGCGGTTGTCAAACAGCAACAAGACCATTTCTAATTCATCTGAATCTAGGGTCTTTTAACGATTAACCTTCGCAAATGTAAAAAAACTAAAGAATATTGTATCCTACGTGTAAGGTATGTACATGTGTACAGTGGTACGTACAGCCATTTCATATAAATAAACTTATAAGTTCACCTTCATATCATCTCACTGATCTCTGGCCGACGTTTACCCCATGTTAAACTTTAGGTTTCGTAAATAATTTTAAATATATCAGTTTCATATGATTACATCAGGGAGCTAAATCATATTAATACTAGCACAAGTTTTTCCTTTAAAAGTATTCATTCTGAGAAATGCATGAATAAATAGTTCTAACTGGTACTATTTGTATATGCAAGTCTCAAACTTGTATGACTTGACTTAGGCTTTCTCATGCACAATTACAATTACTTAGCGCTGAGCACCAACAATCCAACAACAATTGGTTAGATTGCTCATCTTGTAGAGTTAGAACTCTTCTGAGACAATGGATGTTCAAATGTTCATTGACAACTGCTCATGCCATCAACTGAATCTTCGTGTCATTGCAAAACTATGTAATAACATGCAACATATCAGCCACAACTTCTCAACTTGTTTTCAGCTTCTAGTAAGATCAACTTTTTGCATGGCTTCAAAAGAGAATTGCAAGTCTGACAGATGTTAAATAAGTCTGACAGCAAAGTGGCAGTGCCATCAACTGATGCGACAGACACTGAAGCCGCTAATTTATCTGCATGATTTCATCATCAACATCATCAGCAACCTGGTCGAGCAGCTGTCGAAGTCGGTAGAGTTGAGTTTCTAGTTGTCGATTGTGGTCTTCTAGGATCTTCATGCGTACTTCAAGTTGGCCTTTGTGTTGCTGCAGCTGCCTTGCCTCCTCAATCATCTCCATATCTTTCGCCGCATCAGCATCACCATCACCATTGCTGCTGCTGCTGATGCCATGACTCTCTCCAAGGTGAAGAAACGATTGTGCATTGTCTCTGTGCGCCTTTGTCAACTCATCAAGTTCTGCTTGTAGATCACTACAGCAAAGACAAGTGCAACTGATAAACACAACAATACTTCAGTCTCTTAGCCTACCTTCATATATATTTACACAGCAGTCGTCGGTCCAATCAGGGCAGACAGAAACTGAGACGTTGAGCAATAATTGTCAAGTCTGCCAAACCTTTCCAGCATCTCGTGATTACTAATGCAGAATTGAAGTATTGCAAAAATTAGTAACTTTAAACTTAATTCAAAATGAGATCATATTTTCAAAAAGTATTTCATATCTTCGACAATAATCCAGCTCAATCATAACATCTATTGTTTGCACAAAGAGCAAGAAAAACAACCTACAAATCAGATTCAGTATCAGTGCATGCACATCTTCATTTGTGCATAGTGCATGTCTGTGTTCTAAGGTAAGGTCTAAGGTACGGCATGTGCGTATGTCATGTCATAGAAAACACAGTAGCAGCACAGTTGCTCACCGGTTCTCTACTTCTAGATCCTGGATCACTCGTTCCAAATCTTCCCGCTGTTCACTGTCGACACCGACCATAATCTGCATTGGACTTTGAAGCTGTAAACCAATGCAAACTCTCTAATTAATTATGTAAATGATAAACAATTAATTAATAAATTAATAACCTATCACCCACAAAACCAAAGTCACTATCAGAAATCTATAAAGAAATAGCAATTCACAATGTTCACAATATTTAATTCACAATGAATATAATTTTATGGACAACAACACAGGCCTCAAATTACATTGTCATGTATGTTTAAACATATTGTATTACGTTCCTGTGATATTCAATGACCAAATGGCCAAACATCCCAAGATTGTTAGTATTCAAAGTATTAAAAAAGTTTTGTTAAAAAATACAGAGGAAAAGCAACTCTGACCCATTCAGTGGCATAGCCACGAATTTATGATGGAGGGTTTACTGGCCGGATGCTTGTTTTTTTCTTATATAAGTGGATAAATAGTCTTTAAAAACTTGTTTCCTAAGCCAATGGGGGTTCTAACCCCCAAACCCCCATTGTCTACGCCTATGTCTATGTCTTTAGTCCCATTCAATAGTCATACATGTATTAAACTGACTGAGTTTTATGCAAATCCATAAGCAGAAGCTTTGAATGCTTTAGAATATTTCTGGCACTCTTCATTTTAATGATCGTTGTAAGAAAAACGAGGTTGTTCCACTCACTCTCTTTAGTTTGTTCTCTTGAAGATGCTGACAAAATCGAGCGATCAAAGAATGCTCATCATTTCTAAAACAAACACACAAACAAAATGTCTATAGGCGTACATACAAAGATAGCCTGCTGTTCAGCAATCAGCACGTTATGTAATCTGGTGAATCTGGTGATCGATTATATTCATACACTAGCTTGAAGCCGTATTTGTAATATGCTCAGATTTCGGTGGGCGTATATTTTTGCAAGACTAATTTTTTTGGCAATCGTCAAAATATATTAATCTCATGTTTATAAGAACCTTAAGACTGCCTTTTTTGCTTGATTGTCTAATTTCTATGAAGCCAAAGCTTTACACTAAATAACAAAAACACTGTAAGATACTTTGGTACACTGATCCATGCCAAAAGTAACGTATTTTATCATTTTTTACTTGCGCATTGTTTTTGATGCACAATTTTTTCGATTTTTTCAATTTTCTGGCGCAAATTTCCGAGGGGCCTAAAAAAGAAGGACCTTCTCCACGATAAGCTTCAACTCCTCATCACTGATATCGATGTCATCATCGAGGAGAGTTTTCAAAATTCTCCTCTCGATGATCTCGAATTTGCTGCACATGGGTCAAAACACAAATGCTTTTATGTTTTACAGACTTGGTTTGAGACACACTTATGAGAACAGGCGATTGCTAACATGTCCAGCAGCCTAGCAACCACAGCTGTGGCATTGAGGATGACACTAGGAATGAACCTGACTCCACGGCCAGCAAGGTAGCATACCTGTCCATACCAAGGCAGGCACATACATCATTCAATATGCTCACAGTCCTAGAATAAGGCAGGGACACACCATTCAATGAACAGACAAAAGTACAACTTACTCTTCTTTGGAGGATTTCAGCTTCTGCTCATATGCAGCCAATCTGTAAAAAGAAAGAGCTAACATATTACCTTCGTTCAGGACACACCAAGATCCTATATAAAAGAAGGGTTGTTCCGTCCAACCAAGGGCTATGCCACTGGTGTAATTTCTGTGGCCATCTTTCTGTGTGCCTGTTGTGTACCAGGACACTTCTGTAGCTCAAGTGTCAAAAGAAGTGGACAAGAAAACAGACATCTGTGAGCAGACACCTGTGCATAGTCAATAGGAAAGGAGGCATGATGAGATGAAAGACATCAGCAACAGCCATACATACAGCCAGTATGTCATAAGTGTTGGTGGCTTTCACCCACCTGTTGGCCTGCTGCTCCAGATTCGTATGAATTTCAAGAGACATACTCTGAAGAGGCGACGATGGTGACGACTGAAGTTGTTGTGAAGAAGGACTAAAACAACCAAACAACCAACCGTAGTCATAGCAACATATCTTACATCAATGGCAAGTCTGCATATTACGTCTCTATTCTCTATATTAACTTCTGTTGAGGTCATTAAGAGAATACAGCATATTGACATTGACTATAACAGCATATTGACATTGACTATAACAGCATATTGACATTGACTATAACAGCATATTGACATTGACTATAACAGCATATTGACATTGACTATAACAGCATATTGACATCGACTATAACAGCATATTGACATCGACTATAACAGCATATTGACATCGACTATAACAGCATATTTACATTGACTATAACAGCATATTGACATCGACTATAACAGCATATTAACATTGACTATAACAGCATATTGACATTGACTATAACAGCATATTGACATTGACTATAATATCAGCAAGAGAAAAGATTAACTACTAATCAACATAAACAGACAAATATTTTATCACAAACGAACAGATATTTACAGTTACTCCTATATTACTGAACACGACGATAAGAATAGTTAGTTACTGACAAGCATATTAATCGTTTGCTCCATAAAATATAAAACAAATGAAAGATTCAGGATGTCTATTCGACAGCTTAAAGTAGATTATAATACATAATTAATTATATCAATAATAATCCAGAGCATTCTAAATAAAAGGATGACAGAAAGGCATTTTAACAAACATCCAATAATATTAAATGGTCAACTGATCAGGCAAACAAAGCAAACAAATACTCAAATAACTTGTGAAAAATAAAAAGTTTTGATGATCAAAGTAATCATGCCGGAAACGAAATGGACGATCAATTTGTATGATCAGTTGATTGATCGTGCAATGTATCTCATGCAAAATGTAATATTCCAAACATCGACGTTAGAAAATACTTTTATACATATTGATAAATTAAAGAAATCTAATTCTATAATAATAAAATAATAAAGAAATCTAATTCTATAAAGTAAGTAAGTAAGTAAGTAAGTAAGCCGTTTATTGACAAAGCATCAAACACATACAAAAGAGCAGTAATCAGTACAAATTCAATGACTTTCGAGTGATCGGTGCATAAGTCAAAGGGTCAATCCAAAAAGGTCGTATGGACCCGCTGGGGCTGGATTGACCCTTCCTTTCTCAATAACATTTGGCTATTGTAAAAAAAAACAGTGCAAAGCACAACATCTTACACAAGAAACGAAATGTTATAATTCTAAAGCAAAAGGAAAGTGTGAGACATGCAATGCATGAATGACAATGATGATGACCTCAGCTCGTATGGACCAGCACTGCGTGACTCGACCATGACTGTTGACGTCATGCTTGACGTGCTGTGTCCAGCCGAAGTCATAACCCCAGTGCTGGTGGTGGATGCCATAAGGTCCTTATCTCTAACTGAGGAAGAGGCTGACTCATCTTCACTTCTGCAAATTTTGCAGTATAGTTCAATTTGGATAAAAACAACCACAAAATGTGAGACGATTAAAGGAACAGGTTAAAGAAAAGTTCATCTAGAAAGAACAATGCCAGTTGAAAGAGACATAGAGAAAGACAGAGAGGTATTCAGAAGATCAAACTCTGAATGTCATATACAGAAAAAGTCTAGGACATTACCCCTCCCTGAATATTACCCCACACCATAGGATATTCCCTCTGCCATTACCTCTGGTATTTAGTATACTTGTTAGGTTGTATATTCTGTGGCTGTTTACATTTTGGTTCAGTAAACTGAACAAATTAAAAGATTAGAGTTCATTAATTACTATTTAATGAGTTAATTAGTGAATTAATTACTGTTATTTATTTGGTTTTAATTGTATGTACAATTGTATATGGACATTTATATAGTGCCTTACAATAGCCTCATAAAGATATTTATTAATAACTAATTAATTATTAATTATTGATAATTGCTAGTAACTTCTTGGCATCTAACATAATTGTAATTAACACTGAATGCCACTGTATACTTGGGCCATTAGGCAGCTCACATAGAGTAATTAATGTTTAACGCCTTATTTTTCTTATCTTCCACACACTGGGAATGGATTGCCAACATCGTTAACGAGTTACCCAATAGAGACATATTGGAATATTTACCGTACGTGGAATTGCTTACAATATTCAGTTTCAAACATATCTGACATTAAGATTTAATTAAATTCTGAACATATTGGACAATAGCTTGCCATATTCCCCGCATAATTGTTTTTGAATACATGTACAATACATTTATAACTTTTCACATTTTCCACATTAAAGGAGTAAAATAATTTCTCCTTATTATTGCAGCGAGAAATGGCAACTAATCATTTATTTTGAGCAGTATATTGGATAAAGATGGTAACAGAAATCCAGGCCCAAAAGATACAACCTAACAAGTATATTAAATGCCATGGGGGTAATGGTAGGGGGAAATATCCTACAGAGGGCAATGGCAGGGGGTAAATGTCCAGGGATGGTAATGTCCTGTTCCCCATACAGAAACCAGAGAGGATTTGGATCTGCAGAACTAATGAAACACTGAGACTGACTTACAAAATAAGGAGAGCAGCCAATAAGAATCTGCAGATTAAAATTACTGATAAAAACAATCAACTTGCTTCTTGAGTTACATAATCTCCCAAGCTACAGAAAAACTTTCACTTTGATGACAAAATAAAAGCCATGCAAGATGTTAACATCAACTCACATGCAGGCCCACATGTCTACCTTTCTGGCACCAGACATGACATTCCGAAGGCTAGCAACAGTTGCATTAGCTAAGTATATTAATAGTGGATCATTAACTACCCTACAATTGCCTAACATAAGGTAAAATTTCAAGCTAGCATACTGACAACGGTCACAGAAATGTAAAACTTTAAATCCAAGCAAATTCAAAACCAAACTCAAACAAAAGACTTACAAAACAAAATGCAACAAAAAAACTCAATTAATGATCATAAAGTCAACCTGTCAAGCACATCTCCCTCTAAGACGGTCTGAACGGGCAAGTAACCGAGACGTGGATGCTTCTGAAAGTAGCGCTTTGAACGAAACTTATTCTTGAAGACTTTGGTGAAGTCGCGAACATTTTCACCAGAAGTTGTCTAACAACATAACATAAACTGTTGTAAATTTTGTAAAGTCTGTAATTGAATATCATAAAGAAACATTCAGAGCCACTCCCGACCCAAGTCACTGTGACCTAAGTCACTGACAATTGGCTCAGATAGACTTTAGAATTGGCTCAGATAGTCTTTAGAATTGGCTCAGATAGTCTTTAGAATTGGCTCAGATAGTCTTTAGAATTAAGTATCATGTTGTTAGACTGTTGTAGTTATGTTTGGTGCTTTGGCCAACAGACCTTTTCAACGTTGTTGAGGTATAGTCCAGGAAATCTAGCTCAAATATGTGGTGAACCTGGGCAAAATTGCAACAGAAGCTTTTAAGACGGTTTCCTGCTCAGAATTTTCTGCTGAATAACATATCCAAAATCCGACAAAATCCGACCATGGGGTCACCCCCCAAAATGGGGGTCAAAATATAATGGGTTTCCGTGCTTTTTTACATTGAATATCGGGCTGCTAGTATTGCGGCCTGATTAAAAATTGTTCACTTTGGGATACAAGCATAAAATTTGGTACATTTCACGAACATGCCATAAGAAAAAGATTTCGCTATAGGGTCATCGCATATTTGACCCCTGGCCCCAATGGCAGCCATTTTTCAAAATGGCCCCCGGTTTACAGATTTTAAATTATCTCAGCTTCCAGTACACTTAGAATCGTCATCTTGGTGTCTAAACATACATAGTTAAGGACGAGGATTCCATCAGAGCCATTGCAAATGTTCCCACTGGCTTTAATGGTGGCCATTTTCCAAAATGGCCGACCGAAAATCGGAATATTCAATATCTCAGCTTCCAGTACACCTAGAAACGTCATCTTGGTGTCTAAACACACATAGTTAGGGGCGAGGATTTCAATAGAGCCATTGAAAATGTTCCCCAGGGCGTCATTTGCGGCCATTTTCCAAAATGGCCGACCAAAATACGGATTTTTAAATATCTCAGCTGCCAGTACACCTAGAAACGTCATCCTATAGTGTATAAACAATAAACCAGTGGTTCCCAACCTTTTTGACTGTAGGTCCACTTATTCTAAGTTGGAGGACACGAGGGCCACTTTTCTTAGTTAAAAGGACATTAGGGCATTTAGGGGGCAATAATGCTAAAATTTAATCAACTAGAAGCATATAAAAATTGTTATAATTAATTCAAAGTAGAATGTTTGATGTTTATAGACTTCAAAATAAAGTAATTTGTAATAGAAATAATTGTATATCCTGTCCAAATTGTCAATTTTTTCATATATTTTTGCTAATTCTTTGAGAGATGAGTGCCATTGTCAAGGCCTGGCGGGTCATTTTGTGAGGCCTCGCGGGCCACTTTGGGAACCGCTGCAATAAACATACATAGTTAGAGGGCGAGGATTCCAACAGAGCCTTTGAAAATGTTCCCCACGGCTTCAATGGCGGCCATTTTCCAAAATGGCCGATCGAAATTCGGAATTTTCAATATCTCTACCATCGTGCAGTCATAAACATCATGTGTAACCTCGAGAAAAATGGACAAGAGCAGCACGAAACACCTGTCAAGGAATGTCTTATTTAACAAATTCGGCCAGTCAATGATCCAATAAAAAGATATAATTACCCTCTCGTCAGTCGTCCACCTGTATGGGACAAGTCACGAGCAAAACAACATTTGTCATCTGTGAAGGACTGTTCATTATTCTCCTGGTTGTACATTTCCTGTCAGACACGAGAAGGAGACCTGGACGGATTTTGCGCACGAGAACCAGGCATGCCCACCATCACTCTCGAATTATGGGCTGCTTATGGCTATAAGAACTAAGTCAGACCTTGTGAGTTGCCTAGAAGAACTGATTCCTAATTCAACAAGTGAGGCTACGCGAGATATCCAACCAGGTCATTCTCTGGATGTTCCAATTTTTGACGCTCATATACTGGATGGAGCCATCATAGTCAACATACTGAAACCTGGCAATGTATGCACCTTTTCAGAGTATGCATCCCACATTTTCTTGCCGTGCATCACAAAACCGCTAGAGCGTGTGCCTAGAGTAGATGTTATATGGAATGAATATGAGGTGGCTGCTTGAAGACATGTATACAGCTGCTGAGCATTGATGAGCTGCAGTTGGTTGGCTTTTCCTCAGACAAATACTTCAGATACCTACCAACCCACGAAATGGTGCATGCCCTCGGTCCAGAAAAATGTGTAGCCGTACCCTGCCAACATGTATTCAACGGATGTGACACAGTATCATCCTCTGCTGGCCGCTGAAAAAGGACTGTCTGGGACATTTGGAAGACATTCAGCAAAGGCACCTCGTCTTCTGAACTTTAGTATCAACTACCAGCTCTGATTATGATCAGCTTGATGTAATTGAGCGTTTTGTGGTTCTGCTGTACGACTGTGCCAGTGGTGAGGAGAAGGTGAACGAGGCAAGGAACCAACTGTTTGGACAGAAAGACAGACCTATGATGGCTTTCCACCAACTCAAGCTGCTCTGGTGGGACACACAGCGAAAGCTGCCTGCTGTAACAGGCAGGTCACGTTTGGGCACAGATGTTCATAGCTGATTCTAAACTACCACGAATGAAGGTGTCTGGGACAAGAAGTGGACAAAACTTTCCGAAGCGTCTCGTGCCTGTCGTAAACTGCTCAGACGTGGCCGTGAGAAGGGATGTAGGGGACAATGCAAGTGTGTTAAAGCTTGTCTTCAGTGTACTGGTCTCTGTCTCATTAGAGGCCTATATGATACCGTGAATGACATAGATGATGTATGATTCTGTGATCAGTACTTTGTCTGGTTAAAGGTTTCCAAATGCCGACTTAAATATGTCATGATACACATTTACGAGAACAGCAATAATCGCTTGAAATGCATTTAGTCTAAAACTTGTTTTATTGCCTAATGAACATGAACACAATCACAAGTTTCAGAAATAGTGTGATTCAACAAATAGCTTGGGTTATACTATATTTATACTTGATGCAACATGAGCCGGCCCAAAACAGATAATTTTCTAATAAGTAGGACATTTCTACCTTGCTGCATCATTGACGTCTTTGGCTGCAAATCTTGTGAACAGAACCCTTTGTATTTAATTTCGCTGGATTTGGAGCATTTAATTATGATAGTGTAGACCCCATCATGACGATTCTAAGTGTGCTGGAAGCTGAGATATTGAAAAATTCGTATTTTGGTCGGCCATTTTGGAAAATGGCCGCCATTGAAGTCGTGGGGAACATTTTCAAAGGCTCTGTTGGAATCCTCGCCCTCTAACTATGTATGTTTATTGTTTACACACTATAGGATGACGTTTCTAGGTGTACTGGCAGCTGAGATATTTAAAAATCCGTATTTTGGTCGGCCATTTGGGAAAATGGCCGCAAATGACGCCCTGGAGAACATTTTCAATGGCTTTGTTGAAATCCTCGCCCCTAACTATGTGTGTTTAGACACCAAGATGACGTTTCTAGGTGTACTGGAAGCTGAGATATTGAATATTCCGATTTTCGGTCGGCCATTTTGGAAAATGGCCGCCATTAAAGCCGGTGGGAACATTTGCAATAGCTCTGATGGAATCCTCGTCCCTAACTATGTATGTTTAGACACCAAAATGATGATTCTAAGTGTACTGGAAGCTGAGATAATTTAAAATCTGTAAACCGGGGGCCATTTTGAAAAATGGCTGCCATTGGGGCCAGGGGTCAAATATGCGATGACCCTATAGCGAAATCTTTTTCTTATGGCATGTTCGTAAAATGTACCAAATTTTATGCTTGTATCCCAAAGTGAACAATTTTTAATCAGGCCGCTGTACTAGCAGCCCTATATTCATTGTAAAAAAGCACGGAAACCCATTGTATTTTGACCCCCATTTTGGGGGGTGACCCCATGGTCGGATTTTGTCGGATTTTGGATATGTTATTCGGCAGAAAATTCTGAGCAGGAAACCGTCTTAGAAGCTTCTGTTGCAATTTTGCCCAGGTGAAACTGTAAATACCCTGGACTAGTAGCTCATGTGTTATGTATATTGTATAATTGTATAATTGTATATGGTGTGAATTGCATGGCTTATTCTGTCTTTACCTTTTCTTACAATACGACAGTTTTGGCTTAAAGTGTGTAAGATCGATCAACCCTTGCAGACCAATCATTTGTGACGCCGGCGTTCGAAACCCGTCGCATGAAGGAACCTAGATATTGCGCTAGATGCCGAAATAGGCGAGAGGGGTCAAGAATGCAGTTTATTTCTCAGTTCAGCAAATGATTGTAAATTCGCCCTAATTTGCGAAGTAGTGAACCGATTTTGATGCCGTTTGCGTTATCTGATTCAGAATATATGCCTCTAATGCCCAGAACAATTGCAGAATAATAACTTAGTAGGTTCAGTAGACTTGGATTACACAAATATTCAGTAACTTTTTGTTTGGTTTTCTCGCTATAAACTAATGAAAGAATCAAAAGATCATAACTTCAGTTAGAAGAAAGATATTTTCATTCTGTTAAAAGCATTTTAGAGCTTGTTCATTGTAGCATATGACTAAATCAAAAGGTCAAAATCCGACATGTGACGGGTTTTGAACCCCTGTGTCACATTTCATTTGCAGCAGTGATAAAAAATATTTAAGTGTTCAGTTGTTTCTTTAAGAAATCAAGTTCTGCGTGATGACTGATGATGGAGGCGTTGACCGCATGCAACTGAGAAGTAAGTCATCTACTAACTGCACTGCTGTACTCCTGCATAGGATGGCTAAGCTTGTGACTGCATGCAACTGAGAAGTAAGTCATCTACTGACCGCACTGCTGTACTCCTGCATAGGGTGGCTAAGCTTGTGACTTTTCGCTGTTACACCGGAGAAGAAACACGTCTGACAAAGGTCAAAGTTGAAACACTTGAGACATCGATATCTGCAAGAAACAACAACATACACTACAGTAGCAATACACACAACCATCATCATATCCATCTGCACAGCTATTTCAATGATTTCAAAATTAAATTTACTGTTCACATCAAATGAGCTGCATGTAAAGTATGTAAAAATTGGCCAATGCATTGATTACATATGGATAATGATGAATATTTAATAATTTTAATATCCATGGTTCCACAATTCATGACTTATGAAAGCAAAGATCCAGACAGATACACAGTAAGAGGGAAGTATATAAAGAAAGTCTGGATGAGTCAAATGAAAAGATATGCATGCAAGAAAGAGTTTGAAGACCGAAGAACCAACTGTCTAGTGAATAACAGTCAATATCATAAATAGCCTCATTGAGACTCATTGCTAAGAAGAAGCCTGGTTTCTTAGAAAGGTCAACGAGAAAGCTGCAGCTACCTGAGACCTGGAATTGGTGTCAGTCTGCAGATGGCACACTTCGCCTGATGCACAGCCCCTTCGGCTGATAACAAACGATGCATGACAGGAATCCAGACAACGGACTGCGGCTCAAGTTTCATCCAATCCATGAAATGTGTCACTTCAATCGATGACCGATTGCCAGCCTTCTCACAACAACAACAACAACAACAACAACACATAGGAATAACGAACTAACAAAGGAAACATACAATTCCACAATAATTCAGCATGAGACATCTCATGCCATCTCATGTGTTGGACAAACCTTCAATTAAATTCCTGTACTAATTCATTTGACCTTGTTTTGCAAACATTATTAAGCTATCTAACACTTGTTTAGATCATATTGATGTGTGCAGCACATTAGCAAAGTACTTAAAGACCTGTACTAACAGTACAATAATTGTCCTGATACATGTGTCCACACACAACTACTATAAGATCCAAGGATTTTATAGTCTTTTTTAGAGCTGCAATTATATATTAAACTTAGTAATCAGGTCAGAACTTCTACATAAGATGTTATCCTTTGACTGTCATAAAAACCTGCAACTTATATTTAAAAATATACCTTCTCGAAACAACTTCTCACACTCGGCTCAACATTGCTGCCACCAAAAGCAGCCACTTCCCCAAGTTGTTTAGGAATCTGAATGCAGTCATGAAGCAGGAGACCTAGTCTTCTTTGGTCCACAAGACCATGTGCATCAGCAATTAAACGAAACAAATCTTGAACAGAACACAGAAGTTGGATCAAAGCACAAAATTACTTTCATTACTAATTCTTGAATCTTATAATAATAATAATCTTTGTTTAATTAGTAAATTAGATACATCGGGGTGACACATCGCACCCAGTTACACATCAAAGCACATTAAATATAAACAACAACAAAAATAATGTGAACATAACAATGTCATTAATGGGCTTGCAATAAAGTTTCTATACTACACTAAAATGCTCAAAGGATTAAACTACGTGAGTAACAATATATTTTTGGTAAGGATGTGAGATAAGAACTTTGATAAAACTTAGATGAATTTCAGTATCCAGTAGCAAGAAAAATAAAATAACTAATTTTTATGAATAATGAGTATGAAAAACGAGAATTCAAGCATACATCTGTATTTCTCTTCGAAATGAGCGTTGCACATGAGCACAATGGCCACCTTGAAAGATAAGAGTCGCACCTGACCAGAGCGCCCACTACGAGTATAAACACACAAGCAGTACTTGAATTAAACAACCATTTGAATCATGGCAAAACCAGCTCAAACTTACAGAAATCTCAGAACTAGCCAAAAATTATGATGAAAATGATAAACAAGCCATTTTTCGCATTCAGGAGAATTTGTTAGATCTTTCTATTTCCAAATCAGAATTACTAGAAGTGCACATCTGTGTTTTTCTCACAGAAATTGTTGTTCTGCTGTAAACAATGCTTCATAAGCGTAAGCAAAACAAAGCTCTAACTTGAATTTGAAATGAAAATCTAGCAAAATGTAATGTTTTGAGAGAAAGGAAAACGAGTAGACACAAAGAGAAATGAGACAAACCTGTCATAGACATTTAGAATCCAGTTGAGAAGAAGATCAACCGTCAGAGGTAGAAGGAGAGAAGTGGTGGCATGACCTTCAAACAATGACAGAAGGCAAGTGATCATATCCATTGTGCCAATCACGCAATCGATGTGACCTTTGAGACCATCGACATTCTCAAATGCAGCGATGACGCTCTCTAGACTGAGTACATCAACTGCAAACAAAACAATAAACAATGCAGTTACATGTATAATCAACATAAAATCTCATCCATTACTTTTCACCACCTGCTGTTTTTAAAAATTAAATGAAAGTTAAGCTTTGCTATGCTGTAATAATGAGTCTATTTGGTGGACTGCCCATTGATGCATGACTGGCCCCTTTTGGGTCTCCTGAGTCAACTGACAAATTTCAATAAAAAATTGATGTGATTACCACCTGCAATTATGGTTATCAAATAAAACATGCTGTGTATGTTATGGTCAGTATTTTACAGAGACATGATGATAACATGGATCTAGGGGAGAGAACACTGTTGGGCAGATTTAAATATCCCAACAGATTTTTTCTCTGGACGGATGGATGGATGGAAGGGGAGAAAAAACTAAAGAATGATGCTCAGTTGCTCACATTGTGTAGGTCAAGAACTGACTGAAATATCATAAGTTCAAAATTGTCTACTGTATAGCCGTTAAACTATAAAATCATTTGTCGTCAGGTTTATGTGATAAAAAATCATGCTCATCATTTAATGGTTACACCAACTCCAGCACTTAGTGTACTAACGATGTAACTGCTTCTGTAGCCGACAAAGCTTCATTGCGGTTCGATAAGCAGAGAAACGAACGTTGTTAAATTCACCTAAATTCAAAAACATTATTCAGTGTCAGCAAGAAATTCCAAAGTGCAACAAAGCACACTGATTAATTTTTTACCTTTCAGGATGTCATGAATCGATTCTGAATTCATAAAAAACTAGCAGGCACACTCAATTACTGAGGGATAATAACTATTCTGTATCTGACAATGACAAATACTCAAAACAAACTCAAGCAAATGATTGACATCAACGTTAGGGTGGCAACTGATATTTACAGTATATGGCAGCATATAAATGTAGAGCAAGATGTTCCTTTTATAAAAACATGCTATGTCAATATTCCGAGCAAAAATAAATTAATATTTACAGGTGGCTTAAAAGACCTTAAAGTCCAAATATAGCATATAATGAAAGAAGAAATCAAGTCTATGTCATTACGTTCACTAAGTCGTGCATGAAATCAATTTGCAATGAAAACAGCCATTTAATTAATAGTCTCAAAGCAATACAGAACAGTTCTAAAAATCAAACTATGCAGTATAATATAATAAACTTTTATGGTTTTACGTATCATTAATTTGATAGCTTGAAGAGATACTGCAACAATTCTTCACTTTTAAAATATGTTATATGTCTGTGCTATGTCCTCGATCATGGCTGCTAAGTAATCGTAATCGTAACCATTATTTTATATCGCATCACTTCAACAGAAACTCCTCAGAGGCGCTCTCGACCTGGCAGCATCAAACCAAAATCAAAAAGAATGGTTTTCAAATGTTTGTGGAAAGTAGTTAGACGTTATTAGATAGGAAGAAGTGCTTTAGCAGCGCTATACTGTACGAAAAGTGTACCATGCAGCAGGTGATACTAAAAAATCACCAGAAACTTTTAAAACCAATGTTAGCCTATTTCTTCATACAAGGTAGCCAGGAAATCCTTGTAAGAAGTGTGTAACATCCAAACTCTAAAATACAGACAAGCTGGTGAAAGCAGCATGACAGGGGAACCGATTAAAACAAGCGCTCTTTTGAGCTAAACTAAAGTGATGCGGTGGTATAGAGGTATGCTGAGCCTCGATGTAGAACAGTTCTGGGCTGTGCATGTATTCAATGCCTCTGCTCCAAGGGAATGGACTCGACTTTCACTCTCGCTTCGTTTCATTCACTTCCTTCCTTCAAAAAGCAGCTCAAAACTCAAAACTCACTACTTCTCCTTGGCTTTCAGCACATGGATCTCTAACTGCTTCTTCTCTTTGCGACTGACTACATGTTGATGCAGATTCACATTTCGGTGTAACCTTATGCCCATTACAAATTGATTTTTTAATAATAGTTTAACAGTTTCATCCGCGAGGTGCAACCTTTCTCTTCCAGCGCATTTCCATCTGTCTGCAGCGCTACAATGCCATCGCTTTCCGTGGTACTTTTAACATTGTTGCGAAGGACGAGGCCTGATTTTCTAGACATGCTCTCCAAACTAATTTTTTGAAATCCCTAGAGATCCTAGGTACCTCGGGTAAAAAATAAAAAAAATTAAAAAAATAAATAAATAAATAAAAATAATAATAATAGTAGTAATTATAATAGCAATAATAATAATAATAATAGTGAAGCCTTGCACATCATAAAATTAACAGAAAAATACACTATAATTAATTGAATTGAGTTTGACATCTACATGGCTATAAGAAAATTCTGACCAAGTGAGTTCATAAAGTTCGTCATCTCAGGATGGTCCCAGAATGTCTTCTTAGATTCGTGGCTGCAAATGAAAACAGAATAACAGAAGAGAATGCAAAGCAACAGAATAGAATGCAGAATAATAGAAGAGAATGCAGAATAACAGAAGAGCATGGAGAATTACAGAATAGAATGCAGAATAACAGAATAGAATGCAGAATAACAGAATAGAATGCAGAATAACAGAAGAGAATGAAGAATAACAGAAGAGAATGAAGAATAACAAAAGAGAATGAAGAATAACAGAAGAGAATGCAGAATAACAGAAGATAATGCAGAATAACAGAATAGAATGCAGAATAACAGAATAGAATGCAGAATAACATAATAGAATGCAAAACAGCAGAATAGAATGCAGAATAACAGAAGAGCATGGAGAATTACAGAAGAGAATGAAGAATAACAGAAGATAATGCAAAACAACAGAATAGAATGCAAAACAACAGAATAGAATGCAGAATAACAGAATAGAATGCAGAATAACAGAAGAGAATGAAGAATAACAGAAGAGAATGCAGAATAACAGAAGATAATGCAGAATAACAGAATAGAATGCAGAATAACAGAACAGAATGCAGAATAACATAATAGAATGCAGAATAACATAATAGAATGCAAAACAGCAGAGTAGAATGCAGAATAACAGAAGAGCATGGAGAATTACAGAAGAGAATGAAGAATAACAGAAGATAATGCAAAACAACAGAATAGAATGCAAAACAACAGAATAGAATGCAGAATAACAGAATAGAATGCAGAATAACAGAAGAGAATGAAGAATAACAGAAGAGAATGCAGAATAACAGAAGATAATGCAGAATAACAGAATAGAATGCAGAATAACAGAATTGAATGCAGAATAACATAATAGAATGCAGAATAACACAATATATTGCAAAACAACAGAATAGAATGCAGAATAACATAATAGAATGCAGAATAACACAATATATTGCAAAACAACAGAATAGAATGCAGAATAACATAATAGAATGCAGAATAACACAATATATTGCAAAACAACAGAATAGAATGCAGAATAACATAATAGAATGCAGAATAACACAATATATTGCAAAACAACAGAATAGAATGCAGAATAACATAATAGAATGCAGAATAACACAATATATTGCAAAACAACAGAATAGAATGCAGAATAACATAATAGAATGCAGAATAACACAATATATTGCAAAACAACAGAATAGAATGCAGAATAACATAATAGAATGCAGAATAACACAATATATTGCAAAACAACAGAATAGAATGCAGAATAACAGAAGAGCATGGAGAATTACAGAAGAGAATGAATCTGAGTAACAGAAGAGAAGGCAAAACAATATACAAGAATGCAGAATAAAATAAGAGAATGCAGAATAACAAAAGACAGACGACAAGAATGCAGAAGAATAAAATGGAATGCAAGTGCCAGCTGGTCAGCACAACCGCATACTGCCATTGCTTTATTTGGCTCTTGTTTTACCAGCACAACCTGAACCAGGAATTCTGGTTTACACTGACTCTGGATGGTGCTTCTGTTTATGCACCGAGAGTAGTACAACAGTGGTCACATTTTTCTGCTATTTAAGCATCATTCCCCAGAAAAGACCAGTAGTATACTTCTATTAGTTAATCAGCGCAATTCTAGGTGTAAAGCAAATGCAAATAGTTTTTGACTTCCACTAAAAATGATTTAAGACCAGATAATTTTCTAATTCCTGAAGAGAAATGAATCAAAGCTTCACAAATTTATCCACAACAATAATTTATGAAAACTTAAGAGTTAAAACCCACAAAGAGTAAAGTTATTAACTCATAACTTACTGAATGTAGTAAGGCACTTTATGCGAAGCAACACTACGCTCCCATGGCAATGACACAGATGCTACAAAGTAGAATCATAAGAAACTGTTAGACAGAATCAAGAATGGTATGTGACAACTGCACTGATGTCTCACTATAACACGACTCTTTGCCTGACGTACATGTTAGTTGGGATCCAGTAACAACATAACAGATGATCATCAAGAAGTTTGCTCTTGTTAATAAGAAGCTTGTTTCTATTGACTGTAAAAAACCTCATTTCATCGGACACCCTAAGGTACATATGACCTGTCATTGCTGAAAAAATGCCAGACATAAATTTTTTTCTTGCTTTTGCTCTTGTTCAGTCAAGAATAGATTATGCTCAATCCATTTTTTATCACACCTCTTCTTATTATAATAAAAAAACCCTGATGACTGCCCATTGTAAGTCAGTGTAAATCAAATTGAAAATGTGAAGAGACATGTGATTGACTTCAGCATACTCGCTCACCTCTCCCTCTGTCTCTTCCATCCTATCTCTAACTATCCCCCTCACCCTTCCCTCACCTAACCTCCTCCCTCTCAGCACCTTTCAATGTCTGCAATAACATGCCTTTCTGTTAAATGGTCAGCCCCCAACAACCTCATCCTTCCAGTGGTCACTTCAGTTATTTGTTTATTAACTTGCATGTCACATGTCACATCAAGGTTCACATAACAGTAATATACCCTAGTCACTTGGCACTCCTGGCTCTCCCTCCCCTTAGTGACAGACCTGTGCCTCTGATTCAAGTAATGCCTGGCACATAAATTTAATTAATTAATTCATCAATTCATTCAAACATTTATTCATTCATTTGTTCATTCACTCGTTTGAACTGCTTGCAAACACAATTCAACTCTTAAGGCCTACATACCAATCACAAGACAAAATCAAATTAGATAAGCCAATCAAATTTTTAGATAACTAATTGAGAATTTAAAAACTTTTCTACTGTGGTATCTAGTTCATACATCTGTAGACCATAAATATAAAATGAATTGATTTAATTAAATTAAGATAGCTCTAATGGGGCTTGCTAATGAGATGCAAAGGTTTGAGACGGACATGAGACCTTGGTCATTCCCTGTACATTTTCAATCCTGATGAGAACAAACGTAGAACTGTTTGACATCCTGTTCAGTCAATTCTTACCTGACAGTATGTGCTGTGAATCTGGTCCAAAGTCACGCAACGCTTCCTTTAATTTCATCAGCCGAGTTTCAACAGCTTGCTGTAGATAGCGCCATCTGGCAATCAACGAGAATATCATTCAGAAATACTTCACCAGTTTATGACAGAAAGATTCACTAAATCAAACCTTTTTTAGTGGCGGGCCAGTGTGAACATCTTCTAACAAGTGGCAGGCCAGGGTGTCGAAGCTCCTGTAGCAATGTGTTTTTTTGTTTCTATCAATCCATTTATAAAACGGAGTCATACTCTAACATGATAGGCCTACAATATAGGTTTGCATAAACTAAACAATGAAGATTTTAAAGATATTTGGTGCTGATTGTAAAATAAAAAAATTTGAACTTTTACCTTCTAATTTTGTAACCTTTAGGGAAGGCAGGCCAAAAATGGCCCGTGGGCCAGCTTTTTGACACCCCTGCACTAAATGCTTAACTCTTTGGTAGCTACACTGTTTGATCAATTTGAACATAACGAGTTCATAAACAATTCTCACTCGTAAAAAAAGAGATTTACAAGCAGACTGACCTTTTCACAAGGTCATCAAGGTTCTGGAACTTCTTATCAGGAAACTGTGTAGCGATATCAATGCATTGGTCGACTTCACCTTGGATTGGAGCAGTCTTCTGCTGAAACATCTACAACATTCACGTAAACACCAAAATAACGACTTTATTCCAGAGGGACACAACAACAACAACAACAACAACAACAACAACAACAACAACAATAATAATCCTAAAATCACATAGTAATAATAACAATGGCAAATAATAATTATAATAACAAATGCGCCAACAAATATGTGAGAGACCAAGCAGCAGCTTATCTACCACCAAAGTCATTGGTAGTTGCAGGTGGATGTGAGGCAGCGGTGCATGTCATCGTCGGCCACATCTCTGATCCATATAGTAATGTAGTGCTCAAGATTATGGCACCGTGCAGTTGTATCTTAGTTCTTTCAGCGGTTTTTCAACGTATTATTTATTAATCCAAACATGAAGAGGTCTATTATCATCGCTTAAGGTTACTCTTATAACAATTTAAGTTTTGAATTGGCCTGTTCGACCTACAAATCCCTCAGCACCAACACACTTCCCTAAGTTTAGTCACAACTAACTCTCTACAGAAGTTGCCATCTCATGGCGGAACATCTCATCATCATCATCAATATCATTGGGCTCAATGCCCGTAAGAGTCCGACGCCACTCTCTGTTTGAGTCTGTCTCGTGTCATGCTGCCCAGCTTCAACCGGTCCGGTCAGCAGGTCTGCTCCATACCATTAACATCTTGGAGCATCTAGACCACATTGTCCGATTGAAGAGAATCGTGGAAAAGAGGCATGAAGGACAACATGGGTCAATGCCCGTATGTGTCCCACGCTCTCTCCTCCAACTCTCTCCACCGGTCTGTCCGGCGGAACATCTGGTGGCTGCCAAATTTCGCTCAGAGAGAGTGTGCAGTTTTATTGACTTTTTAAGCTGCGTGCTTGCAAATGATTCGTCTATTCGTGGATATAATTGTTGCGTCCGAATCTGCATCCATTCAACTGAGCATGATATAGAGTAGAGCAATAATTATAATTTCTCAGACACCTGCAAGAGGAGATGAGCACAAATGCTCTGACATTGCGACAGGCAACATATCAATCAGACTTTTGTGTGAGACACTTTCAGATTTAGAGCAGCATACCTGAGTAAGATCAACCTGTTGCTGAAGGTTTTCAAGGAGGATGTCACTGACTGGTTGCCATGGTGACATATCTTTTTCCATTTCATTCAGATGATTAGTCAAGTCATCTAAAGCCTCTTGCATGATCATCATTTTCTGCAAAGAAGTCAACCAAATATCTTCAACTTTAAGCAGGGGCGGACACAGAAATTGTTGACGGGGGCAAAAAATTTTGGTCTTGGGCTAAAAAAATGTCATTGGCTCTGATTACCATTTTTAGTCATATAATCTCTCTCACCTTTTCCCGGTGCATCGATTGAAAGTTTTCCTGGGAAAACTCTGAATGAGCGGGAAGGGTCATCGCTGGATTGGCCTCCCTGGATCCGCCCCTGACTTTAAGAACATACAGAGTCTGGAATTTATTTAATCGCATAATAGATATATTCCCTCATAACTATTTCACTTCAAAAGATACAAATATTCTGTTTTAACCAGATTGATCAACTGTATCTGCAGCATTTAAAACAAATTAAACTCATTTAATGAAATTTCTTACTTAGGCCGGTTTTGGTATAGTTTACAAATCCCAAGGCTGCAAGTAATTTTACTTTAAATGAGAAGATTAGAATGATGCAAATAGCAGAACTTTGCTGTGTCCATAAAACACTCGTGTTGTCGTGTCATAATGGAGATGAGCTTGAAGAAGTGAAAAATACCTCAAGTGATTCATCTAATTCATTCTGCCATATCTCTGAACTCTTGTTTACTTCGTCCCATTTCCTTTTCAGATACTCTGCCATCGATTTCACATTGCTCAACTTCTGTGTACATGCATCTGCAAACAAAACAATGAACATTCATGTATCTTATCTCCTAACGACGTATCTTATGTCATATCTTACGTTGCAGCAATGAGGCTTCATTATCGAGAAACAGACAGACCTGCATCCATATAGCAAGTATATTTCTGCCTAATTAAGCAGAAGATTTCCAGGCAATCAAGACAATGGAACTAAAACACAGCTCTATTTAAGAGATCAACAGTGAGTGTGACTATTTGATTAATTCAAAATCATTCTTAGCAGAATATCTATAATAATAAAGAAGAAACTATGTGTGTGTGTGTGTGTGTGTCTGTCTGTCTGTTTGACCGGAATGCATTTCCACAGTTTTCGAGCTTTTCACTCCAAACCTTCACTACTGTGTCCGTATGGGCATGAGACGCAAAGATGGGGGGTTTTCGAATCTCCCCCACCATGGGGGCCAAAATGGGGGGCGAAACCCCCCAAATTTTTTTCCATAAAATGCAGGTATTGATCTCAAACTTTGCACCTAGACAGAGGGCCATCCGAACCATCCAGTGGAGTGGTTGGCGAATCTCCCCCACCATGGGGGCCACGGTGGGGGGCAAAAAGGAAACCTTTTGCAATATCGATTTCGTCACCTTAGTTTCACAGCTATTCATCTGAAACGTTGCAGCTAGACCGAATGCAACCAGGCTGACCTCGCCCCCACCCAACACGCACCTCACACCACAGGGGCCGGGTAAGGCAGGGTATTATTGGGGGGGGGAAGAAAAAATTTGTCACCCCAATCTTTCCCCGGTAACATACGGGTTTTGGTTTCAAACTTTGCACCTGGACAGAGGGCCATCAGAACCACCCAGTGGAGGGGTTGACGAATCTTCCCCACCATGGGGGCCACGGTGGGGGCGAAAACAAAATTTTTTGCCAAATCCATTCCGTCGGCATAGTTTCACATATATTCACCTGAAACGTTGTAGTTAGACCGAATGCTACCGAGCTCACCTCGCCCCTACCCAACACGCACCACGCCCCGCAGAGGCCCGGTGGGGCAGGGTATTATTGGAGGGGGGGAGAAAATTTTTTAACCCCAAATCTTTCCCCGGTAACATACGGGTTTTGGTTTCAAACTTTGCACATGGACAGAGGGCCATCAGAACCACCAAATGGAGACGTTGACGAATCTTCCCCACCATGGGGGCCACGGTGGGGGCGAAAACAAAATATTTTGCAAAATCTATTCCGTCGCCATAGTTTCACATATATTCACCTGAAACGTTGCAGTTAGACCGAATTCTACCGGGCTCCCCTCGCCCCACCAAACGCACATCTCACCCGGCAGGGGCCGGGTGGAGGCAGGGTATTATTGGGGGGAGAGAAAGACATTTTTTCGATAAAATGCAGCTGTTGATCTGAAACCGTACCTAAACAGAGAGCGATCAGATCCACCTGGTGGAGGGGTTGGCGAATCTCTACCACCATGGGGGGGGGGGGGCAGAGTGGGGGGGGGGGTAACAAACTCCTAATTTTTGCTGTTTCACCGGTATGGATTTCACAGTTTTCACCTTTTCACTCCAAACCTTCACGACTGTGTCGGTGTCGGCATGGGACACCCGATCGAGGGGTGTAAGAGAGGGGTGGGGTGCGTGAGGTGGTGGGAAGAGGGGTGGCGGAGGGATAGAGGAGGGAGTGGGTGGTGGGCATGGGTTGGTGTGGGGAGGTGGGGTGGAGGGGTGGGTGGGAGGTCAGGCGGGGTAAGGACGGGTGAAGGGGTGGGTGGGGTGATGAGGGGACGGGGTGGTGTGTGGAGGTGGAGGAGTGGGATGGAGGCAGGGGCGGATCCAGGGGGGGCAATCCGGCCATGGCCCCCCCCATTTAGAAATGCCATGTATCGTGGCCCCCCCCCCCATTTGGTTTCAGCGGCTGCTGAAATGGTATGATTTTCCCGAAATTTTGGCCGGATGACTAAAAAAAAAATTTTAAAAAAGTTCATCAACTTTTTTGGCGAATGCGAATTTTTTTTCCCAGACCCCCATGGTGTCAAGAATTTTTTGGCCCCCCCCGTCCAAAATTTCTGTATCCGCCCTTGGATGGAGGGGTGGGTGGGAGGTGGGGTTGGGAGGGGTGGGGCTGGTGGATCGGTGGGTAGATGGTGGTGGAAAGGGTGTAGTGAGGGGAGTGGAGAGGGGTGGGGTGGGCAGCGGGCGGTTGGGGAACCGGCAGTGAGGGTGGAGAAGTAACGAATTGGCCGGGAGCGGGGTGAATCATAAATTTCCCGGGCAACGCCGGGTACCCCTGCTATATAGAATAAATCAAGTCATAGAAATGTACGTACTTTCGTAGACAGACTCCTGAACGCTATTTTCAATCTTCCTTTCAGACACAGCAAAAGCGTTTTTCAAAGTTTTATCCACCTGCTGACATCGGTTGACTAAATCTTTTCTTATGACCTAGATGAATAATAATAATACTCAGATGCTTCATTGGCAATTCAGATCTCTTTAGCTTAAAACCAAAACAGAAGGTCTTAGCATATAGCACCTCAGAACAGCAATCTTCTGACAACATATAATATATATATATATTTATATATATATATATATATTATAATCGTTTAATTCATGGAACAGGCTGACACATCGCAATCTGGCACATAGTAGTCTAAAGTAAACAAAATGAAAATTAATGCGTCTTCATTAATAGATAATTGTTTATTGGATTTGTAGATGATTTGCGCTCTTGTAGAGGACTCTGGAAATAAAGTTTATATTGTCCTTGGGCAGGAATCGAAAGTTATGGCATGTACAATGAAAGATTGACAAGAAAAGTTGTGCACAGAGCTTGAATAATGAATATGGCATAATGCATATATAAGACTTCACTTCAAATTCATAGCACCGCGTAACGCAATACTTGATACTTGTGGCAATATAATTTTTCTAGTCCAACTTCATGCCAATAACATTCCGGTTTAAATCATTGCCAAAATAATACTAGATATCTCCTGCATGGACATAACATTTTGGTTCAGATTCATGGCTAATTGGCTGCAATACCTTTTTCATGTTAATAGCAACACTGGAATATTACATAACAACCTCAACAGAAATAGTTTAGTTCACATTCATAGCAATAACAGCCTAGTTCATGTTCACAGTGCTCAGTAATATTTGTGGCTTATATTCAAGGCAATAAATGATATTACCTATTTCTGGTTAAAATTGATCACATCAGTGTTCGGACAACAAAGGTAATATGGTACATACTGTCTGACTCTCACACAGGATTAGATCTAGTCAGGAACTGATGACAACAATGATGATGATGATGATTAGATCTGCTAATGCCCTGAAGAAGTGATCAAATGGTCATACAACATAGCAATGCTCTTCTCTCACCTGATGCAAGTCATTCTGTCGTCGCACTGCAGATAAATCATTTCCAGTTGGTCGTTGATTCTTCAGCTCTTCATTCTTCTGCTCCGTCCAATCAATGAGTTCAGCCAAACTTTTCATCAGCTTGTCTTCGTCTGATGATATCTGCTCATCGCTTCCAATACCAAGTCTCTTCCTACAGAAGAGAGCAAATGAATATACAAGACAACAAGGAACACATATCACCTATTTCCTGAGGTGAACCCCCCTCTGTACTCTAGGCCATTTCAAAAAATTTTTTTTAGATTGTTACTTGTGCCCCCCTGCCATATTGTTTCTATTACTGAAACATAATTGCCTGCAAATTTCCAGGTCTGTAGGCCATGTTTTGACCCCCGCCCACCTCAAAAGTAGTTTTATGTTCAAAATGGACATTGACAACATGGTAGCAAATTGTAAACTTTTTGCATTATCTTTATTAGGTTGTAATCAACTAACCATGGCAGCAAGGAGTGAAAATATGGAGAAAGTACCACCTCAAGAAGTAGTTCCTTTAATTTAATCCATACCAAACCACCCGGTAGGCTATACTTAGAAAATATGATATCTAGAGAAGTGCCTATTCTACGTTGGAAACTGGCTCTCTTCATCCATTGAGGCTGATGCAGCGTATATTGATCTCAAGCTATGGCATGACTTAAACAAGTATTGCAAGCATGATCCACAAGTTGCAAATGCAGACATAAAAGCCATGGAAAAGCACTTATGGTACCTATTAACTGAGTAATGTGCTGTGTTCTCTCTACTTTGAAACAGACTCTTCTATTCAGAACGACAGCAGATTGCTTGAACATTGCTCCGAATTCCTAGACCAAGAGAGTGTGAAAGAGGCCATCCAACTTTTCCTCTTCTGAGTCACAATTTAAAAGAGCTATCATCCCTTATTGAGTCTAAATCCTGGTTCTTGCTTCACAGCATGGGAATTGGCGCCGACTGGCTAGGAAAATCTGTTAGTGAATGGCATAATGATCCCAATTACCAAGAAACAGACATATGTGCAGCCAGAGGCGGATCCAGGGCCAATCCGGCCATTCCCTCGTCAGAATTCAGAAATGTCCATAGGACGTTTCCCCCCCCCCCCCCCCCCCATCAGGTGTCAAGAAGTTTTTGATCAATGGAGCGGACAAAGGTGAAAGTAAGATAGGCCTATGACTAAAAAAACCAGATGATCATTGTAATATTGGCTTGGAAAAAGATACATGCCCAAGGCAGTTGATTGATTAAATGACTAAAAAAAGGTCATCAGCTATTTGGCAGGAAAATTTGGTATTTCAAGACATTTAGACCGAATGACGTAAAAAAAGGGCATCAGTTTTTTTGTGTCAAAGATCAACGAAAATTTTTCCGACGTAAGGTCAAAAAAGTCTGGCCCCTCGAAAATTTCTGTATCCATCCACGTATGTGGCATGTCAAAGTGGTGAATGATCTGTCGGAATTGGCTGTGAAACTTATCCAAGACTTCTGAACTAGTGTTACCAATGATGAAACACAAAAACAGTTTTATTGAAAATGGTCGATTATCAACGCAACAGAATTCCCAACTTTCAAAAAGATACATTAAAGAAACCTTCTCCTCCATAAAACCTTTAATCTAGTAAAGTGATATGACATAAAAAGTGTACACTATTACCAAACTACTATAATTATATGTAGTTTGTCTTCTCTGTATAATATACTGTCTTTATAGCCTATTACAACGTTTTCGTCATGATTATAGTGTAGGAAAACAATGATTTATCAACTAAATCAGTTGATCGCGTTGGGCGAGGGTCAAAACACCATGAAATGACCTAAAATTTGGTATACAATCATATTTTGCCATTAGAAACAACATAGGAGGGGGGCACCATGCAATTTTAAAAAATATTTTTCTCCCATGCATTTTTGAAATGGCCTACTGTACTCTCACCATCACTGTCTGTTAAATTATTATATAGGCTTCTTATCAACCTTCTATCCTTCCAATCTACTTCAATGTTTTCAGTATTTCCATGAGTTTACACCAATTCATTCTGTCAAAGGACTTTCATAATTCACAAAGCAGATGCACAGGTCCTTCCCATGCTGCAGACATCTCTCTGCCAGTGATCTCAGAACTTCAATTGCATCTCTCGTTCCTCTTCGTCTTCTCAACTAATATTAACGTGAAGGATGGAGGGCATAGTAGAGTCAACAAAAGTTAACTTTGTTGCCTCTACTATGCCCTCCATCCTTCATAATCCATAAAGATGAAAGCGCGCATGCATAATCATGCTGTTTATGCGTAGTGAAGGACTGTGCATTCGATCATGGTTTCAAATTTCTTGATATAATTCTTATTTCAATTTAAAGAATCTGGTCGGTAAAACTAAGAAACAACGGGGTTTCGAGATGTATGGCATTTTTAACAAGCACTACCCGAATGAAAATTCAACGGATTTGAACAAATTTGGTGGGTCTTATTTTTCAGAGTTAGGCGGTTCAAACCACCCCAAACCACCTCATAAGAAAGCAATGGACAAGAGGTAGTGCTATAACTGACCGCAACTCATGAAAGCTCGTGTTAATCGCTTTCCATTGATGATTTAATTGGTCGAGGTTGCACTGCAAGATGATGGCCTCGTCTGGATCAGATCCTTGCATCATCTGGTTCCCTGTTGCGTTCAAAGAGTTCAGAAGTCCATGTTGTGACTCAATTTCCACCTCAAGATGCTAAAATCAAAACAGATTAAAGATAGTACCTAATCATGATGCTCCTTCAATTCCATTTTTGGGTCTGGCCATCATTTGTCCACTGAATGCACAAGCAAAGCAACAATCACACAAAGAAACACAATTCATGAGCAACATTATTCATCTATTAGTTGCCAATTCAACAAAAAATGCACTGCTCACAAGTAGCATTGGAATGAAGATGTCTGGTAATTGAGAATTTAGCAACTTTTTTCAAAGAAACTTCTCACATGCGTTGTGATAAGAACATTGACAACCAGCCATGGAAACAGTCGCAAACATGACCAGATAGACTAAGATAGCGGTGTCCTGTCCTTATGAGAGCACAAGTCTCTGATGATTAGTGTTGACAGATGCATTGCATGTACTAGATTAGTCAATGATCATCATATATCTTGGGCTTACCTTAGCTGCATCAATGAGTCCCTTAAGCTTTTCATTGTTCTGATTATCGCCATCGTCTGGCGTTGAATTAAGTTTGGCTAGAATGGACTCTTGCTGGACAATAAGATGCTGCACTTTGGTCAACCAGAGCTGAAACCTCTCACAATCTGGATTGAAACGATATGTTGCATTGGCCATATTCTGAAGACTCTTCTCACTTTCAGTCAATCTGTTTCATACAAACATCAAAGTTGTCAATTCAAACCAATTAATACAGTGCTGCATTAACACCTGAAGGCATACAGAGGACAGGCACTGACAGAAAAATGGCATCTGGGCCTTGAATGCACAAAACCAGGCTACAGAAGGATCAGCAATTATTTTTACAATGATTAAGTATTGAAAAATGGATTCATGGCTTAGTAACTTACAGTAGTCTGAGGCAAGCACAATTATGGATTGGCTGAAAGATATCATGGCCCTACCAGTAGGAAGACTATTTAACTAACCTTGAATAAAACCATCGAATGGCAAGAGAATCACCCATGAGATTTTCAAAACCTTCCATGCATGGAATTGAAGAAGACATTGGCCTAAAATGCTTTGAGAAACGTCAAGTGATGTACTTAGCAGAATCAGGCAAGTGTGCACCATGAAGCTTGCCTTTAAGACAAAGGTGGGCATTTTATACACACATTGTAGCCTAGTATCATCCAAATTTAAAAGTAAAATTAAGCCCAAATCAATTATAAATAAATAGTATTTTAAAATGATATTGAAATTTTGGATAATTTTGCATATTACCCTCAACATTTGAAGTTTGATGCAAATAATGTCATGATGACATCTTTACTGCAGGAACTGAACATTTATATTTTAACAAGTATTAGCTAATCATGTCAGGATCAAAATGGTTTTGTGATTTAAAAAATCGATCAATATTTACTATTTATTTCCACATTTACAAAAGGGTTGGTATTTTTTCGGACACAGTGTACATACATACATGCATCACGTATTTGTAGCCTAGAGCCTACATGTATATTTATTAGTCAAAAAATTAATGGGTAACCAACCATCTGACCAATGAAAATTCAGTGCATGGTAACATGCAACTATTTAATGGTTTACGCATCTATCCAATAATGGAGTGGCAGATACTTGAGTAGCATTGAAAAAGGATGAAAACAACTGAGGTCAAATTTGACTAAATTTTGGCTCCTGCGATCATCTGTCAATGTCCAGATAACCAACCTCATATAAAATGTATCGTTAGTTGTAGAAATGTCTTGTACTCACACCATCAACATTTCTATCAGTACCTTTTCATCAATAAATCCCTCTGATCAAAGGCACAATAATGCTACGTCTCATTAGGAACATAGTCTTAATCCATAATTTATATCTAATAATGCAACCAAAGTCACCAGGTCTTGGCTTTTGAGCATACAATTTACTTTTAACTTTCAGCCCCTCTCAGCCATGTTAATCCTTCAATGGCAAAAAACAGGAGAGTGTACAGTGATTGAAACAATGAGATGTTATTTCTGCCACCTGTTGACGATGTCCAGCCATCTCTGCCTCAAATCATCTGTCTGCAACTGAATTCTGCTTGGATCATCAGTTGAGTAGACATGGACCAAATTCTGAGCTGACCGACTTAAATGGTCAAAAGATTCACTTCTACCATTCATTTCCAAATGCAAGCCCTAAAACAAGAAGAGACAACAACAACAACAATTCCATCACGATTCAGAAATATCATGCGCAAACAAACCCAAATAGTAATTATGACAGCATAATTAGAGGATTTACGATACAGAAAAATCATTTATTGTCTAATGAACACAGCACAAAAATATATAAATGTAAAGAACAGTGTGCAGTGCACACACAGGCAGAAAGAGACATGGACAGACAGAGACAGACACACAGAGTGAGACATACAGTTAGGCACACAACAATGACAGAAACAGTCAGCCAGACAGACAGACTGATGCATGCTCTATTGCTCAGGCACAGTGGCAGAAAGACAGACAGGCAGACAGAATGAGCACTGTGCTATGCATAGGCTTGACACAAAGGCACTAGTGCATATGACCAAGGTACAGGAATCATGCCTATGGCCAGCCACCTGGCTGAAGAGTGAGGTGAGATAAAAGGTGATTGGCTGACGAGAAGAACAAAGGGGCAGGCATTGGTGCCTGACGAGAGAAAAAGGCATCTGTCAGAAAGGAAATTTTCAGAGGTTGACTGGGAAGACAAGCGGTTGTCGAATAGTGATGTAGCTTTTCCGGAAAGATATTTTTCCGGAAACTTTCCGGAAACTTTCCGGAAACTTTCCAGAAACTTTCCGGAAACTTTCCGTAGACCGAAAAATACATCTGACACACAATGTCACATTTTCCCTATCAGAAAACATATGAAAATTTGAGTTTTTAAAGTTCCTTTTATTGGCAATGTGGGAAATGTTCACCTTAAAGAATTAAAATGACCATTAAATGCTTTCATTAGCAGTTCAGAATATCTGACAATTTACATTTTGGCAGCTGCTTTGAGCCTGCTCAATTATTTCTTTCACTGTGCTATTTAGGATTATATTGCAACAGTTAAATGGTGATGTAAATTAGCTGAATCCTTGAAAGTTAGGAAAGAATGTAAGGAATTTCAGAAGTAATAAATTAAAGAAAATAATTATGGACAGTAAATAAATAAATAAGGTTACATAAGATAATAAAAAAGACTTTTCCTTAGTCCGTGCACCACTCCTACTCAAGGCAACAACTCATAGATAGAAAATTTAAACCAAAACATATTCTTTGCTGCTTACCGAGAAAAGCAGATTTGAAAATAGATTAGTCTCACCCTGCAATGGCATTGCCAATAACATCATATTTCAAGCATAAAATAATTGTATGTAGGAATTAATCTGTTGCAGTACTTATTAAAACATTTGGTGTTTATAGTGTACTGAATCAATTGCTGTTTTTGTTTCATATTTTCAGAAGTAAAAAAATAAGAAGAGTTAGGTGACCAAATCATAAAATTTTCTTCATAATAACAGTGAAGTCTGATTGCAATTAATTCTTAAATGTATTGTCGGTGTGTACACTAAACAGTAAGCAATAAGTGTTGTTTATTGAATGAAAAAATCAGCAATGACTAAATAATATAGCTTACAGTGATTGATGTTTAAGCATATTTATGGATATAAATTGTTATTTAGTAATATTGTATTGATGGAAAAATATTGGAAATTTTTCGGAAAGTTTCCGGAAAGATACGTCGGAAAGTTTCCGAAAGTTTCCGGAAAGATATGAAACTTTCCGGGAAAGATTTCCGCCTCACAACACTATTGTCGAAGGTGAAGAGAAGAGTTAGAAGTGCGAGAAGAGAACAGCAAGAGAGGCGTCTGAGTCACGAGTAAGAGCCCAAAGAAATCCTGGTAGTTACAATATAAAATGGGTGTTGCTTACAGGGCAGAGAGCGCCAAGAGTAAGAGAAACCATCCACTTTGTTTAACCTGCTCAATATGAAAGAGACCTGATTTGAAGTAGATGCCTTAGTATGCTTACGATGAAGCCAGTGCACTCTGCCTGTCTCTTAAACACATTGAAATGAATAGATAAGAAACTTCTTCTTCTCTTGCCTTAATTGCATCGAGTTGAGAGTTGACAGGAACTGAATTTAGACGACGTGAACTGACGGCTTTGTTGATTTCTAACAACCAAGCGACAAAGTCTAATCTCATCTCGTCAAAGTTTTGACAGTCGACGAGCATTTGCTCGAGTTGTCTCAGCCGTGAATCAACGCTCGTCACAGATGATTCCCATTCATCGCTCAGCCGCTCAACTGAATCACAGTTACACATCAACTCGTATATAATAATAATAATATGAAACTCAGTCAAAACAGGAATCTATGGTGGAGCATTGTTAATGAGCATGCTTACAATGAATTGAAATCATGTCATCAGTGTTTTCAAAGCTCTGGAACTAAGATGGGATGGAACTTTGAAATTAAACCGCCATTAATTTCTTCTTCATGTCAAGATTAGAATGTCATGCATCGGGCTGTGAGGTCAAAAGAGGTTACAGTCTGCAGCTTGTAGCTTCTCTTCTTCGCATGAAGCTACAGTGCAGCATAAACATTTAGATATATAATAAGATCATCGAATCTGAGCAATCTGAATGTCGTCATCGTTTTTCTTACCATTTTGTGTGAGAAGCGTCTGATGTTGTTCTGTTGCGTCTCTTCGAAATATCTCTGACTTCTTCACCAATGCTCCAATGTGAGGCTTCATTGCCTCCAGTTCAATCAACTTCACCTAAAATAAACACGCAATTCAAACGCAAGTAAGTATGATCGCATGGTAAGAACAAAAATGACAATAATGTTAATATCGTATCGTATCCAAACATTTCTAAAGCGCCTCTTCCCCAAAAAACGGATACAGTAATTAGAGTTTGAACGATGATTGCATGCTAAGAAACCTTGCAACTCGACAGACGGGGCTGGGTTAGGGCAGGGTGAAAAGGTGCGGTGGGCCAGGTTGGGGGCTGTGCGGGGCGGTGCGCAGGATACATGAGTAGGGTCGGGCTGGGCTGGAGGCTGTGATGAAAGAGGGTGGTGGAGTGGAAGCGGGTTCAGGCGCGGTGGGGAGTGGAAAAAAGAAATTTCTCTGGAAACACTGGGTAATATTTAGCCAGTCAACTATACACACACTTATTAGCTGAACCATCAATTATGACAAACATCCTTGCAATGCTTTCAAAAACAATAGAGGCAGTTGTAACTTAATCATTTGAAGAAGAAAATTGTATCAATTTTCACTTGTCAAGTTTTCATGTGATGACACAAACTTTTTAGAAGTAACTGTAAATGAAACTGACCTTCTCCTTTTTAATGGTTTCTTGAATTTCTGTGAAATTTCCTATGAGGACTTGCTGTGGTTTAGCTTTGTCAGCCATTAGGCCCATAAAGCTGTGCAGGTTGGCTACAAATCTGGCTAGGTTGGGAACCACTGTCTTGGACGAACTCTGACCCTGATCTTCAATTGAGTGATCACGTCTTTCTGAAGCAGCAGCCAAATCCTCTTCCATCTTCTTCACACGCTCCTCCTCCTCTTCCTCCTCCTCCTCTTCATTCATTGCTCCGACTAACTCAGCCTTTGATGTCTTCACTGCAACTTCCCTCAGCACTTCATCTGTGAAGGACTTCTCAGCAGAAGTCTCAAAGCAGCCTGCACTGGTAAAGACAGAGTTGGTCGTCATTGTTGTCATCTTCATTGGTGCACCTAAAAGCATCATTGTCCAAATTAGAAAAAAACACAATACATAGAAGTCTATCTAGTGATCAACATAAGTGCTTTCATTTTCATTGCGCTGAACGTATAAAAAGAGCATCTGTCTGTACACTTCAGAATTACGCAAACACGTTAACAAGACTCTCTTAACGCTTACCACTCAAATTAATAATTCATCAGCCGAAATTTGTTCGGTTAGAGTGGACTCAAGAGTGGTAAAGGTTAATGATTGGAAACATGATGAACAATTCACATGAAATCTTTAAAAAATAGAATATGATGACCAGTAGTGAACTACAAATCATTCCTTGCGTTCAGCTGAACCTGATTAACTTTAGTCCCAGCACCGAGAAAAATTCTGCACCTTCAACATTTACAGGGTCCAAGGGTTTCAAAGGCAATGAGAACAAACATGTGGGTTGCAGGCAGCAATGCATATTATTACTATATTATTATCATCATTATTATTATTAAAATTATTATTATTATTATTATTATTATGTTATTGTTATTGAAAGGCTACCCCTTTTCCAAATCGAGCATAGGGTTAGCAAAAGAGAGCATGAAGGACTGAAGGTCACAGCGTTAAAATGCTGAATAACAATAGAAAGTCTTTGGAAGAGGAAGGACGTCTCCTCAGATTGTCTAACGCTTGTGTGACAAGTGACGACCCAAATCAGACAACAGAGAAATTCCTCTTGAATTGATGGGTCCAAGCGTCTCCAGGGCCAGTGGGATAAAGTCATGTGAGAAAATAATAATAATAATAATTATTATTATTATTATTATTATTATTATTATGTGACAAATGTATAATACTGGCAGACAAAAAAATCAATTACTGGAAAATAACTATAAAGGATGAAGCAAAGTTTAATTAAGGTCTCAACGGGTCTGGCTCTCGATATAATCAGATAATGGCGACTGACCTTGCAACTGCTCTTTTGTCATCGCTCTTAACTTTAACCAATCACAATTCAGTCGTATGACGTTCTGTCGCACATTCTCAGGAATCTCCGAGTCGAGCTTTTGAGTCTCAGCCTCGGCTGACTCGTAGAAACTCTGAATGCGATCCATCTGACGTTGTCGTGAGTTCATCGCTTCAGCCAAAGACTGACAGAGAAAACACACACAAAAAAACATCAATCATGACTGAAAGAAACGATACATCATATGCAATATGTCATAGGTAGGTAGCTAGGCATAGATATATATGGACACATATATATTATATATAGCAGGGGTACCCGGCGTTGCCCGGGAAATTTATGATTCACCCCGCTCCCGGCCAATTCGTTACTTCTCCACCCTCACTGCCGGTTCCCCAACCGCCCGCTGCCCACCCCACCCCTCTCCACTCCCCTCACTACACCCTTTCCACCACCATCTACCCACCGATCCACCAGCCCCACCCCTCCCAACCCCACCTCCCACCCACCCCTCCATCCAAGGGCGGATACAGAAATTTTGGACGGGGGGGGCCAAAAAATTCTTGACACCATGGGGGTCTGGGAAAAAAAATTCGCATTCGCCAAAAAAGTTGATGAACTTTTAAAAAATTTTTTTTTTAGTCATCCGGCCAAAATTTCGGGAAAATCATACCATTTCAGCAGCCGCTGAAACCAAATGGGGGGGGGGCCACGATACATGGCATTTCTAAATGGGGGAGGCCATGGCCGGATTGCCCCCCCTGGATCCGCCCCTGCCTCCATCCCACTCCTCCACCTCCACACACCACCCCGTCCCCTCATCACCCCACCCACCCCTTCACCCGTCCTTACCCCGCCTGACCTCCCACCCACCCCTCCACCCCACCTCCCCACACCAACCCATGCCCACCACCCACTCCCTCCTCTATCCCTCCGCCACCCCTCTTCCCACCACCTCACGCACCCCACCCCTCTCTTACACCCCTCGATCGGGTGTCCCATGCCGACACCGACACAGTCGTGAAGGTTTGGAGTGAAAAGGTGAAAACTGTGAAATCCATACCGGTGAAACAGCAAAAATTAGGAGTTTCTTGCCCCCCCCCCCCCCCCCCCCCCCCCCCCCCCCCATGGTGGTAGAGATTCGCCAACCCCTCCACCAGGTGGATCTGATCGCTCTCTGTTTAGGTACGGTTTCAGATCAACAGCTGCATTTTATCGAAAAAATGTCTTTCTCTCCCCCCAATAATACCCTGCCTCCACCCGGCCCCTGCCGGGTGAGATGTGCGTTTGGTGGGGCGAGGGGAGCCCGGTAGAATTCGGTCTAACTGCAACGTTTCAGGTGAATATATGTGAAACTATGGCGACGGAATAGATTTTGCAAAATATTTTGTTTTCGCCCCCACCGTGGCCCCCATGGTGGGGAAGATTCGTCAACGTCTCCATTTGGTGGTTCTGATGGCCCTCTGTCCATGTGCAAAGTTTGAAACCAAAACCCGTATGTTACCGGGGAAAGATTTGGGGTTAAAAAATTTTCTCCCCCCCTCCAATAATACCCTGCCCCACCGGGCCTCTGCGGGGCGTGGTGCGTGTTGGGTAGGGGCGAGGTGAGCTCGGTAGCATTCGGTCTAACTACAACGTTTCAGGTGAATATATGTGAAACTATGCCGACGGAATGGATTTGGCAAAAAATTTTGTTTTCGCCCCCACCGTGGCCCCCATGGTGGGGAAGATTCGTCAACCCCTCCACTGGGTGGTTCTGATGGCCCTCTGTCCAGGTGCAAAGTTTGAAACCAAAACCCGTATGTTACCGGGGAAAGATTGGGGTGACAAATTTTTTCTTCCCCCCCCCAATAATACCCTGCCTTACCCGGCCCCTGTGGTGTGAGGTGCGTGTTGGGTGGGGGCGAGGTCAGCCTGGTTGCATTCGGTCTAGCTGCAACGTTTCAGATGAATAGCTGTGAAACTAAGGTGACGAAATCGATATTGCAAAAGGTTTCCTTTTTGCCCCCCACCGTGGCCCCCATGGTGGGGGAGATTCGCCAACCACTCCACTGGATGGTTCGGATGGCCCTCTGTCTAGGTGCAAAGTTTGAGATCAATACCTGCATTTTATGGAAAAAAATTTGGGGGGTTTCGCCCCCCATTTTGGCCCCCATGGTGGGGGAGATTCGAAAACCCCCCATCTTTGCGTCTCATGCCCATACGGACACAGTAGTGAAGGTTTGGAGTGAAAAGCTCGAAAACTGTGGAAATGCATTCCGGTCAAACAGACAGACAGACACACACACACACACACATAGTTTCTTCTTTATTATTATGCATAGATATATATGGACACATATATATTATATATTTATTAAATGGAACTATGAACTGTCAATCATGAACTTTGACAGGACACACTGTGTCCTGATTGGACAATCTGAACATTATAGGCGTAGCTTATTTTTGTAGTTGTATATAAATGTGTGAATATCATTAATAAAGTTAGTTGTACTGGAAACTTTTGAGTCAACTCGTGGCCTGTGGCCAACTACAAGTGAAGGCAGTTTACATTTGGTGGCAGCGGTGGGATACGAATGATCCCTGGCCACTCAAACCGAAGAGACTGTTGGAGATACTGTTGGAGTGTTGGAGAGACAGATTAGCAGCAAATTGTTATCTTGTCCGAGTCGTATACATGAGAGCCGTGTTGTGTCAACTACGTTGGTTACATAACAGGGAGACGGCAACAGCAGGAGACGTCAACGAGTTCTGACGGAAAGAGAGACAATTTAAAGTCAACAAGTTGTCTAGTTTGAGTGGTCGGGTGGGACGATCCACAGAGCCGAACTCAGACAGGGGTGGTCAATCAGTTGTTGTTTGACGGGTGTTAGAAGGGCTGATCATATCTAGGTCTGACTAACACTTCGTCTAGACTTCTGTTGACGTGGGTTTGATTGCGGAGATCGAGCTGATCAAGAAGATTCCGGAGGCCAAGCTGATCAAGAAGATTCAGACGAAGCCGAGCAGACGGATCGTTCCTAGTCAACCGTGCCAGCAGAACCAAGGAGACAGACGATTCCGGAGTGCAGAGGACCAGTTCAACGACGATCCTACTTGAAGGACAGGTCGAGGACAAGTCAAGTCGATTCTTAGACGGGACGGAGCTACGACAAGAGTCAAGAACGTGAAGTTAATCTGCTGCCTGAGTGTGTACGAAAAGAGTTTTCTGCCTATCACATACCACTGATGTATCGGTCGGAAGTCGAGAGACAGATTTCTGAACTCATCGCTACGGACATCGTGAAGCAATCAAGCAGTCCATTCGATGACATGGGATGAACGATGACCATCTCAAGCATATTAGGCTTATTGTGCTATTTTAATGTAGAATGATGAGAACATATAATCTGACTCTCAGTTTAAATAAGAGTGAATTTGATAAACATGAAGTCAAATTTAGTGGTAATGTGATTGGTTTAGGTCAAGAGAAAATAAACCTGACAAAACAAAGGCAATGTTAGATAGGTCTAGACTGTACGTAGAGAAGTAATGTAATGTAAGGTACATATGGATCCAGGGAAAACATATGTAGTAGATGATTAGTTTTTATTTTAATTATTATTGTGTTGATTTTGTATATTATATTTAAGTTTACAAATTGTTATGATTTGCAAACTTAAAAAAAAGAAAGATTAGAGGTAATGTCATAGGTAGGTAGCTAGGCATAGATATATATGGACACATATATATTATATATTTATTAAATTGAACTATGAACTGTCAATCATGAACTTTGACAGGACACACTGTGTCCTGATTGGACAATCTGAACATTATAGGCGTAGCTTATTTTTGTAGTTGTATATAAATGTGTGAATATCATTAATAAAGTTAGTTGTACTGGAAACTTTTGAGTCAACTCGTGGCCTGTGGCCAACTACAAGTGAAGGCAGTTTACACAATACTAAGCACTTCTCCAAATCAAAGAGCATTTCCCAGTCCTATAACCATCTGAACAGTCTTCTTAGATCATCCCGCATTATCTCTCTTTTCTTCATTATTACTAAGACTAGCAATAAAAGAAGAAACGCACCTTGGCATCGATGGCACGACGATTCGCATGAGATGGGTCAAACTGAAGGAGCTGACCAAAGGCCGATGTCACCCATGACGTCAGAACCTCAATCTCCTTCACGAAGACATTGCATGCAGTCAGCTTCTCCTCCGAAAGGCGGCGCTTCTTTGTCACTTCAGACACAACCTGTCAAAAACGTCATTCTAGAGTTCAATGATAACGATTGGCAAAATCTATTAATAGATTATCATAAATCAATGTCAGCATACTTTCTCTAGAAACTGACCTTTTCAACCACGCCATAAAACGTAAGCAACACCCAGCAGACAGTGAGTGGTGTGGTGGTGCCACAATAGGTCGTAGCAGGTCTTTTGAATTCTTAAAGTCTTCTTTAAACTTAATTTCTTTTATCTGCTAAATAACGTCCATGAATTTGACACAACCTGTTGAAATTGTATGGCTGGCGCCACCGCTGCCAATAGATTACTTTAATGTATTGAAAAGACATCTAACAAAGTGGCAACATGAAAATTAATAATCCAGCTATGAAAACTATCTACTACGTTCAATAACCAGGGCAATATATATAATGGACCAGAGGCATAACTTTTGCTGAAGGGTGCTAGCATCATATCTCATAGTTGAGGCTCTAGTGTCCAATTCTGCAAAAGTACTTTCAACTACAGAGTATGCAGAACTTCCGTGATGTATGTCAGTAGTGATACCAACCAAAGAGGGGGGATGTGATATCAACCAAAGAGGCAGAGGGTGATCTTGAATTTTATAATCCTGGTGTAGGGTTACTCTCAAATAAACCCCCTCCACCCGTAAGAGTGAACAAGACGATATAGTTTAGGATGCAATAAACCCACTGGATTTTCAACAGGCCTGCATGGTTGAAATTCTTCTTCAGTCTTCCGTTATTGAATTTAGAGACCTTGAACAAGTTCTTCACTCACATTTGCTCAGCATCACTTATTGATACCTTATGAATTTCTTTATTCAGAGATTGGATAATCCGAAAGTAAACTCGAATATCTGCCTTTTTAAAACAACTTCCAATTACTACTTGTTGCATGTGCCTTATGCTAACAGTATTCTTCAAACAGCAATCAAGTTAAAATGTATGCATAATATGATTTCTTACATTGTCCCACCTTCCACCAATGCTACTGCTACTGCTCGTCCCATCTGCTTGCGATTCAGCCGGTGATCGGTCAGCGGAGCAAACAACGAAAACTGATTTCTGCTTCTCTGGAATTTCATCCTCACAATTCTGTCGAGAAAATATCACGAAATTTGTAAATGAACGTCAAAAAGTAATGTCATCACTTCATCTGACAACCTAATTGCAAGGTTCTGGTATATGACCAAAAATCAGTAATAACAGATTAAACATTTGGAATGAAAGTTCGACCAGTCCTACGTGTAAACGATTTAAACTGGCTACTTGATTAGCTCACTAACTTGACTCAACTCGATAGCAGAAGAGCTGTGACTTGTAATGTAAATGATAATCTGCCTGGTTTGATTAATTATCAGAGTGCTGACAGAGTTTTCATCATTCACCTTCAGCTGATGCAGCAGATGTTGAAGACCATCTCTATCAGTCGAATTGACTTGCTTCTTAAGAAGGTCTTCAGTGTGCGTCAACCACTGTTTCAATTCATCGAATGGCTCTCGAAATCGACTGAAAGCATCAACGCAAAACCATCGCAAATCTATCAATTTCACAACAACAGGTAAACAATCCAATCGCCATAAAACCACCACAGCATTGATCCGAGCAAGCAGCAAAAACAAATCAAATTTATCATCACAGAAGCCAATGTTGCTTTATCGAAAGCAGTTAATAGAGTCGTTGAAAGAGAAAGATTGCAACTTGAACTGTATTGATGCGCATTACGTAAGATAACTCCACCAATAATCCAGTTATCATAAGATATTGTTTTTGATGGCTGATAGCAACAAAGCAAATGACAGCATCGCAACAAAACTGTATTGATAATTATAACAGGCAGCAAGAAATTGATTTCAACAAGATTGCACCAGTTGGTTGACTGTTGATGTTTGGGTTGGAAGCGTTAATCGATAAATTTTCTCAAAAGACCATTAACACGTTGGGTGCGAGGGACGTGTATACACGTCCCCCATTGAGTCATTTAACACAGCAAATAAGCAGTCAACGTGTTAAGGTGATTATGCTCTCCCACATTAGCAAATCTTCCACAGAGGAGTGTAGTAATTTGAACAATTGCAAACAGACGTTGACTGCGGAGACTGTGGCAAACCAAAATACTTCAAGCGAACATGAAACAACATATTACGTTGTCAGCATGTGCCTCACGGCCAATCTGATCAAAGATTGCGACAACCAAAATGCATTCTTTCTTATGTAGCCTTTCAACACCTTGGATGATAGAAGAGACAGGCAATTGGCTAAGACAATAGGAACATTAAAATTAAAATAATATTAAACAATAGTGACAAATAGATTTTTAAAAGGTAATCAGGCCTATAATTAAGTGTGCCACGGAAATTTTTATTTTTTCTTAGTGTGCCGCAAGCCAAAAAAGGTTGGGAATCACTGACTAAGACAGATAATATATGGTGAAGCACTCTAGTGCTGTCAATGCAGGAAGCAGAGAGCAGCAACTAGATAATTATCGTCAACATATTTAGGGAGATGGTTTGAACTATGTTTTGGTTTAAGGTTGGAATTGGCCATGACAAAGATAATATACTTTCTAATAATAATAATCCAGCATGGCTTGAAGTTCACAGAGTAATGATAAAAGCATAGCAGATGTGGACCAGAAATGGTGGAAAGCGTATTGGTCCATAAAGATTCTGTTGGATCTGAGGTCGGTGATAAATGGGTAAACGATATCTATGTACAATCATTTTTCCAAGATGCATGAGAGGATGGATGGAATGTATTTAACACTGCTATTCCTATAATATTAATTAAACGAGTGAAATGAAATCTGGAATGTTAAAAAGTCTTACCATTGCAGTTTGTAGTATTCATCACTTGCCCAATCGAATTGCTTATGAAGACCAAACAACGTCTTATTAATCAAACTCTGCTGTTCCTTGGTGGCTGCTGCCAGCACAGAATCCTTCATCAGCTCAGCAGTGTTCAGAAACACTGACGCATCATCTAGCAATCTTTTCAAGGCCTACCAAAACAAACCAGGAATGAAACATTTTTAACATAAAACAACTAATTACTCTGAATCAATTTCTATGGAGATGAAGTCAAGTATTAACCTGTTTGAAATTTTAAGTCAACTCAGGTAGAGGCTTTACACCTGTAAGGGAATCAAAATATGCAATTTTTTACACTTAATAATGTCCAATCACAAAAAGCAACTGAAGGAATGTGGACCTGAGCATTAGCTAACACATGCTTTATGAGATGAGAAATTTTATTATGTTATGAAATTGAACAATTAACCTTTTGTGTTGATGCACTTTGTTACACCAGATGTTACCGTAAAACACACAGACAGTCACTCTTTGAAGTATTAGCAATGCATGGTCACAGCTCTGTTTGTCATTAAAAAAAGTTTAAAAACACTGACCACAGTCTATTTAGCTGCTCTATAGCCAAACACCGAGAAATGAGAAAATGCAATAGTACCGTGAGATGGTCGTTGAGCTGCTGACTTCTAGTGAGACTTGATGCCTTAACTTCTTCCCTTTCGATCTCTATCAGCTTGTCTTGTAGGATCTCCAGATCAGAAATATAGTCAGAAGGTTCACTCGTTAACACAGGACCATGCGTCTGTGTTGTGGCAGTGAATCTTGCTCCTGCTACAGATTGATTGAAATCAATGAACTTCCTCTGCTCTGCTGGGCTGAACACCCTAAGGTCGTCTGCTGTCACATCTTCCGCTTCCGTTGTAGCTGCTGCTGCTGCTGGTGAACAGATGACTGGAGAAACGTGACACGACTCGGCAAGCTTCTTTTCGATTTGTCGAAGGTGAGCGCTGAGCTGGACGAGCGTTGGAGCAGACATCGTGAAAGTTCCATGCGTACGAAGCACTTCCACTTGCTCATTCAACCGCTCCAGCTCCTTCTGACGTCGGCCAACTTCATTTTTCAGCACCTGCAAATGCAACAGAACACTTCATAATGTTCAACGAGTTTCGCTCTAACTGTTTCTTCTAAAATCAAGAAACTCTTGATGCTTCTATATACTTGTTGACCTTATCATTGTTGTTATTCCTGCAACTATAAATATTACAATGTTACCACGTTTTATCACAACTAGTTTGTACAAACAATCAGATATTCATTCATCATTCTACTGCATGATTTTTTAAAACTCTAAGCATGGTTAAACAAACGCAAAGAAATAGGCTTTGTCTGATATGGAAGCACTTGCAATGCTCATTGTAATCAGATGAAATTGTCCAACTACTGTGAAAGACCACATTGCTAATTCAATACAATATTTTTTCTATTCGCATTAATATCTAATGCTTTCAGACATTATTTCAACATGTGAAAGCGTGGGTCAAACTAGCAAGTATGTGGGTTTTTCATGGAAAAAATTGTGGAAATTACATCAAAATAGCAATTTTAGAAAAGTTTAGATAGGCCACACATATTCTGCTATTTGGGTGGTATAACTTAGAAGCCTCAGACTGCCTAAATTGCATTCCTAGCATGCTGAAGCATACGTAAAACACACATAAACTGATACATAGGTCACTGACTTCCCTTTCCTTATTGAAGATCAAAAATTAATCCATGACCTTAATATATGGTCATGGTTTGACTCTGAACATCCATGAAGAAAAGCAGAAGAGTTCCGTTTCACTTGATACATATATAAAAAGTAAAAGTAAAGTCCCATCCCATTCCATGAGGAACACAGGGAGGCGCTCATCTCCTTTTCCATAGCCCTGAGCCAGCAATGGACGAATCCCAAGGTCCTGGACACGGGGCCAGTGTATCGCAGGACTTGCTGATACATATATAATTATATATATTTATATTTTATATATATATATATATGTGTGTGTGTGTGTGTGTGTGTGTGTTTGTATATATATATATATGTGTGTGTGTGTATGTTCAGATGCACAATGCATATACACAGAGACAAGCAGGTGCACATAAAGAGAACATTAAGCTGTGCGCACACACACACAAAAGCATGAAGGCATGCATACAAAACACATACAAACAACTACCGATAGACAATAATACATATAGGTAGACAGTTATATATGAACTGATCAGATCATATGTTTAGAACTAGAAAATGGTGATTCTGAAAGAAGCAAGTATCAGTGAATGACAGACATTGACTGTGGGTCTCACTCTCGACTGCAGCCTCGCTCTCGATAGATCAGTAACTGATCAGAGCAGAACTTTCTGCTGTTAAGCACTGGCATGTATATGTCATGTAACGACAACAACAACAACAGCAGCAGCACTGCAGCTAGTCTGCTTACTTTCCAATTGTCAGTCAGTCTCTTCAGCTCAAAAAAATTCATTGGCAGTCAAATAAAGAAAAACAGTTGACGACTAAGAAGTGCATCAGGAGGAGGTGACTCTCAATTCACAGACAAGAAGCCTTAACTAAATCAGATTAATACCTCATTTTCTACTCTCTGTCGAAGCTATTAATGGCCTACGAATTAGCAATAATTGATTAGTCAAAATACACAAATTGATGCAGAAATGCACATGTATAGTTCAAGACTTGGCTGTTCTAGCACATCAGAAAAATGTCCATTACTTTCATCAAGCATAAACCTTAAAAAACTATTGTTCACGCTTAGTACAGAGAGGACAACTGAGAGAAAGACAACCATGATTTAGAATCATCTGTGTCTTAAGAAAACTTCTGTTTCACAGAAACTTTCCAGCCAAATTTTATTTCCTGCAGCAGTTCTGAATTTCGAATTTCTCATGAATAATCTTCATACTCTTACCCAACAGAAAGTTTTCTTATTTCTTAGGGATCAGAATTGGTTCTGTGAACCTGAGTATAAATTTTATTTGGGCTTCATTCATGCTAATTGATGAAGAAAGTACAAACCAAATCAACTGGCAAATATGCTATGAATTCTTCAAGAAATAATCATTTACTTATACAGGGGATTTAAAACAAAAGCTCATTAACTCTTGAAGCTCTACAGTAAAATGCAACATTTAAAAATAAACAAAATAAACATTGTTGTGGTTGATTCAATAATATTTTCTCAAACAGCTCCTGTGTTTATTGGCAAAACATTTTCTACGACAAACAATTATTGATAAAGAGAGACGACATGCACTAGAAAATCAATTCACAGCCAGAAACATGTAAAATAGAACAAAAGTTCTACACAAAGCACAATCATTACCTACCTCTCTTTTCCATTCTGCATTGCTTTAAGCAAGCAAAGTTTTAAGCTTTAAGTAAGCCACAAATTCCTCATCAATTAAACTACAGCCAACAATTAGCACCTCTCTGAATAACAAGCTCATGAAAGCACTATAAAGACCAAAGGCAAGACTCAAGGCATTCAAAATTAAACAACAGATTCTCTGACTGAGAGGAGAAGACAAATGGTGTTGGAGATCACCAGAGTGGAAAGGAGTGTGTTTTGACAGAAACAACCTTCACATTTTGATCATATTATATTGTGGAAGAGAGGAGGAGCCCAGCATGACGTTGATGACACTGACTAATAACATGAAGTTGTGGACTGATTTCTCATTTGATCAGTCATTGGCAGAGATGAGAGACAGAAGCACATGGAACAAAGTTGTTTGGGCTGCAGATAATTAATTCATCAAGGATGGTTGAAGGCAAGACAATGCAAAACACATGCCAAGTGGTTAAATCACAGTGTTTCTTTATTCTTAAAATACCTAAAATATTTAACAGATATCCCTCATCTTCGGCTGTTTTCTGAAAAATGCAACCATGCTATACATGCAAACTGTAATTGTATGCAAATTAAAATTAAGCGTATTAAAGCACACCAACAAATTTATCCAAATAGCAGAGCATGTATTTGGCAAATGGTAGTTAGATTGTCTATCTAAATTGATGTTGAATGGGAATCAATGGCGCTGAAATAATAGAATACGTCTGCAAATGACCAGTGATCTTCAGCAACATTATTTATCGTAGTCTAGTTGATGCAAGTGTTTCACCTGTGTGTGTTGTGTGAAACAGATCACATTGTTAAGATCCAATGTTCAGAGCATATTTCGAAAATTAGTTGTGTCATCGCTAAACAGGGGTTATTCCAAATGCAACAAGTCTCTCCAACAGAATTTTACCATCACTCTTAGATATGATCATTTACCTTAAAACTAATCCATGCTATTCTGGAATGACACTCAATATTAGAAAGATAAAGAAGACTGGCTTTAAATGAGATGAAATCTAATTCTATTGTATGTGCTCTGAGGTAGATGATAATGATCATGCCACACCTGCTTATGCTTATTAATTTATTATAGCAATACTACTACAGTCTGATATATATATTTGTAAGGTCATGACAATTAAACTAACAAAGATGAGAGATACATTTAAGTGAATCATTTCTTACAGAACACTGCAGTGTTAACACCTTCTCGTCGTGACTTCATACAATCCTCCTCCTCCTCCTCCCCATACTGATCCTCCTCCTCCTCCTCCTCCTCCCCATACTGATCCTCCTCCTTCTCCTAATCCTCCTCCTCCTCCTTCTCTGTCTCAAAAGCCAACAAAAGGCATTATCACAACAACCAATGGTGATGCAGCAGAAGCAGCAGCAGCAGCAGCCCATGCAGGCAACACTGCATTGAATGTCAGCAGCAGAAGCAGCCACATCATTTCTGCTGCACAGATGGCAGTGTCAGCAGCATCACCCCCAGCAGCATCAACAGCAGCAGCAGCATCACCAGCATCAGCACAGATACTCGAGTGAGCTGCAGCGAGCAAAACATGTCGAGCAACAAGACCACAGCATCGTTCTGACTGACGCACAATTAATTATTTAGTATCTGGAAACCATTCTGCTGCTGCTGCTGCTGCTGCTTAAGCAGTACTGGTTCTGAACATCGTGGTACCTTAAAATGCGTGGACGACACTGTTGAGACACGCTCCTTTCAGTCTGATTGAGTCAACTTGTAACAATTGTATTATTGCTCAGTCATATATCAATTAATGTTCAGACGAATACCAGATCAACGCAGAAAGAGACATCGATGGTAAAATCAATAGAAACAACTGCATCCAACTCATAATAAATGTCATTAAATGTGATTAATCGTGATTAAACCATGTCACTGTTCGTAAGTTGACAGTGCCAGTCCCAATCCTGGGTGAAGGAGGTGGGCAGGTGGTGCTAATGATCTTTGTAATCATAGTTCTTCTCCTTTAGTGTTCTGCCCTTAGGCAGGTACAAGATTCCAAAGACACAATTCTTGTCTATTCTGTACTTTTCCCTTGATTTCTTTATATCCTCTTCCATTTTCCTTGTCCATCATCATCATCTTTCGTGGCCGTCCTGTTTGTTTCTTTCCCTCCATTCTTCCGTCAACTACTATCTTCAAGAGCGAGTCTCTCCTCAACATGTGACAAAGTCAGTTCAACTGCGTCATCCGTATTATATCGATCAAGTTCAATAGGACTTCACATTACAAGGTTTTCTTATAAGCACATCAGATGAATCCGTTAGCTTCTAGTATTAACAAAACCAGAATTATCACCAGATTACAACATCAAATCTCTTCAGCCTCTTAGTGTGATGCACAACTCTGCATGGTTCTGCTTGTCATGGATATCATTTGCTGCGCAGAAATGACTGTCAAAACCTATTATTCTGCTTAATGTGGCAGCTGCTACTGAAACTTCTTCAGAAATACGTAGGAAAAGACCAGCCATAATTCAAACATATCACGAGTCACCTAATTTCCAAAAATCACAAAGTCCCGTTTGTGTCATAAACTGAAAGTAAACATGAAGCTTGGTTTCTGAACAATCAACCATACCAAGCACATCAAAACATGCAAACCACTCAACAACTCAGGTAATATATATATGTATATATGTATTATATATACAGTTATTCATATATATATATATTATATATATAAAATTATACATAAGAAGTCATGAAGAGTTTGGACAACCGAAAACCTTAAACCATTCTGATGGGGACTTCACCAAATGATTGGGTCTTATCCTAAAATTGGGTTTCACGAGATCTGTACCATTATGTTTGAACAGCGTCATTGGCTCCCCCTCCAATGGCCTCCAGCCCTCCATGCTCACATAAATTTAAGATCCTCAATCTGATCTTAAAGATTCCATGGGGGCTTGCCCTGAAATATCTGGTTAATGTTATACTTTGGTCTCATTGAGCTTCCTTCTCCCACAGTCGTCTTTCTTCATCCAACAGACTTGACATCTTCGTCATTCCTAGAACACTGATATCACACAGTCTCAGTCATTTGCATCAACTGGTCCTTCTTTTGCGAGTCAATTCTCCTTCTGTTCACTTTAAATTCTCTCCTCTTCCTTCTCTCTTTTCAAATCCTGCCTCTTCTTGTGGAACCCTGCACACTGGGAATGCTTCTGAATGGCTCGCCACACAAGAGGCACTTAACAAGTGATTGAATATGATACAATATTATCATGAATTTTTCATGAAGTTAACGCTCATGATTAATGCGGTAAATGCTTTAACGATTAATGCGATTTCCGTGAAAGTTTCTGTTCCTGTGGTTTGATTTCGTATTACAATATTACTTTCTGGCAGTTATTGCAATCGAAAATAAAAATATTGGAGATAAACAACTGGGAAAGTCAAGCCATCTATAATGAACAGGTCTTTAACTCTTTCCCGCCGGATCAGGTCGCGGGTGACCCGATTAACCCAATAGGTATCGGAACAATTCCGGCGGGAATGGGTTAAAATGGCAGATAGGCCTGTGTTAAGCATGCAAGCACTGGAAGTAGAAATTTAGACATCATCATAGCACACCCAATGTTATGAATGCTCTTATGATTGTCTGTGTGTCAAGAAGGACGTGTGCTACTGAAGAGGTTGTGGCTGACTGTAAGTCTGGCGAATAATAAGTGCAGTACAGTTGCTGAGGAGGTTTACTGCTCCAATGGAGGACCATTGCTAAGGAATACACTCAGTACAGTTGCTATGGAGTCTGGTTACAAAATTCTTTGGTTGCTAAGAAGGCTGATTGCTCGTCAGTAAATAGCAAGTCGACAGTGAAACTAGAACCAACCTGCATCTTGTTCACATCGATTTCGCGTTCTGTCACCTGCTGTTCAAGATCTTTGAGTCGTTGCTCAAGGTCTTTGGCATTCTGCTGCACCTGAGTGAAGGCAGGTATCCCAGACACTGCCACTGATTCCTTTAATCTCTTTGCAGAAACCCACTGACCCTATTTTGAAGACAAGAGACAAACTAATATACTTAGTTATATTAATCTAACTGTAACGAATGTTAACTGTAACATGTCTACTGTTAGATACTATAATTACCATTGCCACTTGACAAACTTGCATTTACTCTATATTAAAACTATATCGAATGACATATTTTGCTATTCCGCCGAAGAAGACATTAATTCTCAGAACTTGCAGACTTTATTCTGAATTACAAACGACAATGTTATATGCAAGCATGCACATTCAAAGACATCTTGAATAAATAATCAGAATATGGCATTCGAATAAGAAATGTTCATTGCACTCGTTTGTCAGCCTTGGTTTTAGTCTCAGTTCTGATTGTTAGTCATCAATTTTAGTCTTAATTTCACTTTTTATTGCTCCTCAATTTTAGCTTTAGTTTTAGAAAGATAATTTTAGTCTTAGCTTCAGTTTCAGTAAGTCAATCTCAGTTTTACTTTTAGTACTTCTGAAATTGGGTTAACGATAATTTCATTGTTACCACAAAGTCAGGAGCCATCGTATCACGGAGATTGCATAATTGTGGAGTTATCTATGCTGAAGAGCATCAACACACATGTCATTCAATATTCTGTTTGGCATGCTCCAGTGAGAGTCCCAGGTCAAGGAATACAGGCAAAACAAGTCCATATACTATGCAGAGAATGTATTTAGCAGTGTCAATTTCTTAGAATTCATAATGTTGGACGCAGTGACCTCGTGAAAAGTAGCCTGAGGCTGGGAGGAAAAATTTCCAGTTGTGAGGTCTTAGAAAAGTAGCCCAAATGGCGCTTTCATGATAACTTGGCAAACCCTGGTAGAGGTAGGGTACGGCACACCATTTGCACATTATGCACATTACACAAGGCAGCAAGATAGAGATGGCTAATTAAGTAAGTTGTTAAAGATTGCAAAAGATTTTTTGTTTTGTTTTGGCTAATTGTCGTTTAAGTTTGATCAATTTTTCATTTAATTTCAGTTTGATAGCTACAATTTTTCTTCAGTTTCCATTATCTGTGTATTGTAGTTTTAGTCTTAGTTTTGTCAACGAGATGTTCAAATTTCATTAATTGCCATTTTCATTTTCGGTAACGAAAACACCCGTTATGAGATATACTGCTATACATACTTAGCTAGAAAGATGTTCAGTAAATAACTCAAGAGGCCTTTTTTAAGATGCAATGAATTTAGTGATGTCAGGAAGGCATGACTTAATAACCTTAAATAGTTTTATCACATCTGAGTTCTTTAATTTATCTTCGTTTGGCTGAATAACTGAAAACTTTCTCGTTTTCCAGCATTAATAACCTTATCGGGTATTTGGTTCAACATCCATAAATGGATCTGATCTGATCTAACCAAGGCTTTCCTTTCTTCATCACTATATCTGACCCTGTGAAGAGGACCCTACAATTCATGCTCATCTTTCTTGCTCTCCCCTCAATCTGCTCTCTTCCCTCCCCAACTCTAAATTCTTAGCATTTTTTCCATTCTCCTGAAATTCAGAATCAGCATTTCTGCTCAAACAACCGCTTCCTAGCCGCATGTATCTGATCGATGACACTATGCTGCACGGTCAACTCTTATCACAAGTTCCACTCTTCCTTCTGCAAACAACTCTGTGTCTTACATCATTACCACCACCACCACCACCACCACCACCACCACCACCACTTCGCTATCAAGAAGGTTGTCATCCTGATAAGCCTAATCCCACTGCTGCCAGCGTCCATTCCATCTTGAAGATTACCTGCATCTTGCGCAATGTCCTGTTCACTTTCTCTGTCTCTACATCATCTCCTTTCAGTTGAATTTCACTTGCAGCTGTTTCCAGCTCATGCATATTCTTCTTGATGTCTTCTTCCTTAGAATCCAATTCCTAGTAAATAGCAAACAGCATAAATGAAAGAAATGAATTCCAAACCATTTGTAACAAGTGTAATGCAGATGATAAAGCATAATATTAGAGCTCTATAAATTTGTCATATATTTGCTCACATGTGGAATGTCATCTGCTGGTTCCCTGTTCAGCAGTGCATTCATTGTTCCATCTCCTCCATCATCTGGCATTGTGTCCTAGGCAGTGCATCTGTCTAACTTCAGGAGCTCTTTACTTTAACTGAGGCTTGCTTTGGTCGCCGCTCTTTGTGCTCAGCCTCTACAGGCAACTCTGTGGTCCCACATATACACTGTACAGTCATTAGGTCTTCTCAATTGTGAGTCCCTCAGCTTAGCATGCGTTCCATTAATACTTTTTATAAACTACTCAAGACTTTCCTCTTTGACCGTGCCTGGATTGGGAGTGCCTCTGAATAGTTATCTTGAAGGGTTGCTATATAAATTCCTCGGATGGATGGATGGATGGATGGATGGATGGATGGATGGATGGGTGGGTAGATAGATAGATAGATAGATAGATAGATAGATAGATAGATAGATAGATAGATAGATAGATAGATAGATAGATAGATAGATAGATAGATAGATAGATAGATAGATAGATAGATAGATAGATAGATAGATAGATAGATAGATAGATAGATAGATAGATAGATAGATAGATAGATAGATAGATAGATAGATAGATAGATAGATAGATAGATAGATAGATAGATAGATAGATAGATAGATAGATAGATAGATAGATAGATAGATAGATAGATAGATAGATAGATAGATAGATAGATAGATAGATAGATAGATAGATAGATAGATAGATAGATAGATAGATAGATAGATAGATAGATAGATAGATAGATAGATAGATAGATAGATAGATAGATAGATAGATAGATAGATAGATAGATAGATAGATAGATAGAACTGCAAAAGTAAGTAAGCATGGCATAAAGTATGAGGTATTTGTGTGATCTAAGAACCAAGAAGAAGAATTCATTCAGAAACAAGGAAAGAGAATATGTTGTTCGGGATATTGCCAAGTTGTTTAGGAATAGCACATTTACAATTTGCACAACTGAATTTTATTTGGCACATAAAGGAAATGCAGAGAAATTTAGAAATAAGAGAGAGAGAGAGACAGGACAGTCCTCAGATTCAATAAGATAATATCAGTTTGAAGAAGAGTTTGACATCAACCTTTTGATTTGTTTGAGACTTTCCATTCATCAGACTCGCCTGGAACTGTCCGATGGCAAGCACAGTTGACGCAACGAGACGATCAAAGTCCGAGCCTTTCATGTCTCTATCCTGCTTTTCAATGCCACTCAGTGCAGCAGTCTGCTTAGGATGTAAAAATAAAGACAGTACTTTCATCAGAAATGTCAGATACAGCAGGAACTAAATGAAGACAACACACGGACATGACTAATGACTAGAAGGTCAGTTAAAGTAGTGCATCAATTGATAACGCAATGCAATTGTCACTCAAACGCAAATCTCCTTTCATTGAACATTGCACAATCACAAAAACAAATCGACCAATCCAAAGAAATGGTTTAGCAAAAGAACAGTAGCAACATGACTTAATAAATAACTACCTAAGCAATGTGGAGAGCAGATCAAAAAGTAATTCAACTAATCAACATGCAATCCACCTGAAGAGCAATTATTCCCCAGAAATAACCAAAATAATACAACAAATAATACACTCAAGTTCAGAAAAAACTTACAAAACAAAAATATTGATCAATTCTGACTGAAATTTGATCCAATGAATTATAGAGTGCCATTATTATTATCATAATGCCCGAGACTTCAATCATTCGTCGCCGTTTATATGGTCAAATCACAATCAAAAACATAATCCAAAATGCTAAGACAACAAGAAATGAAATGTCATGTCAAAATGCCGTCATCGCATCGCGACGGTTGGCTACAAGAATGGAGCGTAATTGTCCAAAGTCTCCTGTCACGAGCCGCGTTCAACAGGTGTGGTGTGCCCACGAGGCCAGTCCAGTGCGAGATGTTGTCCAGCCATGAAATCCTGGGTCTGCCTCGTCCTTGGACTCCCTCCATGAGACTCGTCATCAGACTACTCTCGATATTGTCGTGCGGCTGTCTAATGATGTGTCCAAAATAACACAGTTTTCTAGCTTTGGAAATGAAATGCTAACAAGTTATGATAAACACTGATGTCTACGGCTGCAAAGCAGTCTGACCTTTCCAAATCTGTCACGCAAGTTGCGCAGTCGTTGATTTATAACTGCCAGTTGTGGTTCCACTATGCTGCTGTATTTATAGCGTTTGTCGACAAGTTCAACGGCCAATCCTTGAATCTGATTAACCTGAGACGCCAGGTGAGAATCTTCACTCTCCAGATCATCCTGTACATAAAGTCACTCATATTGAAAAAGGCAATTCATTATAACCAGCCTCCTTGTTTCAACTCTTAAGCTAATATTTGTACAAATTAGCTCAGAAATATATCTTAAAATAATGCATCTTACATGTAACCAGAGTTTAATATTCTCTAAAAACCATTAATTAAGTGATTTGAAATTTGGTACGAGATTATGTTGCATATGGTATATATGCAACAGCCTAGTGGTTAGTGGACAGTTTGAGGCATGTCAAATAGGACTTTAGAACAATAAAAAAAACATTGTAAATTTGCACATGGCTTGCACATGGTAAGAAAATGACATCTATGTTAAAGATTAACTCCCACACTGCAGATTTAGATAAATCGATTATCAACCACCGTTAGCTGAACTGATGTGCACAACAAATCAAATTTGCAAAGTTGTTGACTTGTGACAAGAAGAAGGTATGTGTGGTCCTCAAAGGATTCAACATATAACTACGATTCTGAAGAACAGAAGCCCTACTTGTATGAACTGAAGATGCTCAGTGGCACTGGGGTCACGTGCATGGCTTAAAGAGTCTTCAGCATTGTCCAGCCATTTCGTTATTTCTTGCTGTTTTCTTTCAAACTCTATGAAGAGCTTTTCCAATTGACTTATCTGCTCCTGTGAAGCACACAACATTAACACCAATCTTGAGCACATATGTACAGAACATCATTAAAAACACCAATAATCACTCACTACAAAAGACTTCTTTGGTGTTCTGCCTTTAATAATAATAATGATAATTTATAGAAATTAAATCATGCCATTAGAAAGGCGACTCACAAAATAGCTGCCAGATTTAAGAAATCAACATCAACATTCATCTATGTTCCGCATCTTTTCTGTCACTTTTCTACAATCCAGACGCTACTGTTTGATTGTCTGTTCGATGATCACCTGGTCAAATAGCTGCCACTCTTCAATCAGACGCGCCCTACGGTTATCGTTGTCATGAATACGGGAACGAAAAACGTGCTACTCCGGTACATGTACCCGGATCGAGGTCTAGACTGATAGGCGGCCACAGCTGTGGATATGAAGCCGAGTGTCTTCCAGGACAGCTACTACACTACTACGTCTATGGTCGTGTGTTCGTGAGCAAAAATTACATTTTGAGCGCCATTGATAGCTGAATTTTGCTTCCTTTCAGCTTTTCCATGTTGGAAAGTTGCATTTTTCGGTGCTGCATCTCAAACGCTCTTAAATTTGGCAAACTCACGAATATTTCAAATCGGCTTTAGGATCTCATGTCAATATGGTCACTGTTGTTGTGTTTAAACTTTCAGACAAATCCTAACTGTTTTGACCAAGTTATGACACTTTATTGTTGGTTCTACTTTATCGTGGACACAGTGTATTTTTATATCACAGATTATTTAAATTTCTGATCATAATATCATAGACTTACAAACTTCACTATAGTGGCATTCTGAAAAAGCTGAAAAAGCCACAGCTAGCAGGCTCTGATGCAAAAAACCTGCCATTCACAAGAATTTCCATCATGAGTCTCATGTAGTGTGCTGTGTTACAACTTGTGTATGATGGACTGAGTACCATATAGAACGCAATCTTATCTAATGCTCATGCGTAATTGCCTAGCAGGCCAAGCTCCGATCTATCTTATGGAACTTTGTGTGCCTGTGCTATTCATTCCAGGCCGTAGATCCCTTCGCTCTGCAACTCATGGTGACCTGGTTGTTCTTATGGCTTGATCTTCCACAGTGCTGCATAGAAGTTTTGCTATGGTCAGTCCGTCTTTCTGGAATAAGTTACCTATTAGTCTCCGTAATGTTCAACTTCTTTGTCTTTCTTTGCCCCTTTTCCGCAAGCGTTTGAAAACCATTCTCTTTGATTATGGTTTGGTGTCAGGTCGGGAGCGCCTCTGAGGAGTTCTCTTGAAGTGGCGCTATATAAATGTTCGATTACAATTACAATTACAATTATCTACAACCGAAATTAGATCGTACTTTACCATAACTGATGCCTTCTGTGTATTTAACCGCTCGTTAAGTTCCATTAAACTGTCAGCAACCACTTTCACGTTGTTTTCTGGTTCGGTGAATGAATTCTCTTCGGCCAACTTGGTCAGCTGAGTGACCACATCACCAAGAGCAACTAAAGATGGCTGCCTCTGCGTAATTTCTGCTTCCGTTGCCTGAAAGTAAATTTCCTCTAGATTTGTTTCAAACGCAAGTCAACAGATACACAGTGACGCTACACACACACACAATTTCTGAAATAAACAAGTTGTTTGGATGTATGTATGTATTTCTGTAAAGATTCAACATGATACATATAAACTACCCTTCAAAAGTGCTGAGTCTACAACCCTACTACTATTACTAATCGCTACTATTACTATTACTTTACTGCACAGACTCTTTGACACAAATGCAACAAGGTGCAAAAGTACTGGTTTAAATTGTTGACTTGCTTATTGGCTACGGAGTGAATTAGAATTGAAAACTATAGAAAAAGAAAATGATTATTTAGCAAAGAATACCATAAGCACCCTTTTATCGTTCCTGACAGGTATGGTAAAATCCCGATTATGCATTTGCAGGTGTTACAGTTCATAAATAAAAACAAATTCATCTGTATTTTACGTTAGAACACTCTTTTGCATAGAAATTACAAAGATGTTCTGAATAAGTTAGAATCAACAAAGATCTATAGCAAAATAAATTAACTAAATCAGAAAATTGTGAAAAGCAAAATTTTTCTCATGAAAGCCTTGTCAGATAAAAACTGCAGTTTCATCTATTGTGCTTAACTGAATTGGACATGGACAAGACTACCATATCATGTTGTAGTTATATTGTAGTCCTTTTATTTTTGAAGGAGAAAAGTCTACAACAGGTTTGCGTGCAAGATGATGACCTACATATTACCTCCACTCTCTCTTGACAGCAGAATAATAAGACCTACTTATTTTGCAGTTTTAAATAACTGTGTAAAGTGGGTTGTCTATAAAACACTGAACTGTCAACCATAGTATACGTCTCTCAATGCATTGGTCTCAAGCTTCATAGATAGCAGCAGTAACTCGTTTCTTATTTGCATTATAAATTCAAATTTTTTGGTGATCAATAAAGTTCATGAATTGAAAAAAAATGAAGTGAAATTGAAATCTAAAGAAGTGCCATATAATACTTTGGCTACAGTGAAAACGAATACATCAAAATATGTCTATAAATACTGAACTATCAACCATAGTCCATATTCCTCCGTCATTATTATCATTGAATGTACAAGGTCATCTGACTACCATTATCTGGTCATACATAAACTTAACTCCGTTCTTTGTAAATGGGCATTTACAGCTGTTGGACGTAGCTTTTAAAAGTCCATACACGTACCTTCATTGTTCTGCTCAGTCACTGGTGCTCTTTTAATCTATACTTAAGACTCGTTTTTCAAAACTGCTTGTCAGTGTTAGAATGTCTCTGTGTTGACAAACTGACCTTCTGCAGTCAGCCAGATTCTGTTGGGCTTGGAATAGTAATTATTAATAATAACCTCTTATTATAGTAGCACTGCTATGATCAGTCCATTCTCCGTGACACAGTGAGGACCTACTAAGCCTCAATGTGAAAGATGCAACATTAATAGTTTACAAATGTTTTTCATATTTCTGCATCTATAAATAATGTGCACTTGCCTCAATCCACTCCAATTCATTGTTCAAATCTTTAGGAAACTTTGTAGTTTCCCTACGAATCAATTCACTGTGTGCGTCATCAACAAAAGATTGCAAGTTAGTCAAATCCTTGTTCAATGCTTTTGTCAACTTCAGCATCTTCTCCAGACATGATTTGCCACGAGTAACCTAAATGCAAAAACCAGAATGTAAAGATACTACAAAATATATCTTCTGTAAAATACGAAGATTCTTTATTTGAAGTTTACTAGACTACTAGCAAATTCATTCATTCATTCATTCGGAAATTTATATAGCGCCCCCTTCAAGAAAAAAACTACTCAGAGGCGCACCTGACTTCAGCGCGCCCAAAAAGAACAGTTTTCAGTTTAGTGAGAAAGGATCCTGGTAGAGTGCCAGGGTGCAGGCATAGCTCAAAAGGAAGGCCATTCCAGACCACCAGTGGGCCAACCACAGAGAAGGCTCGATTCTTCATGGTAGCAGCATGAGCAAAAGGAACTAAGAAGACTCCCTTACCCAATGTAAGGCTGCATAGATCTTGGATGTAAATTGGGGTGAGGCCCTGACAACATCGCCATACCAATGCAGCTACCCTGAACTCAATACGCTGGCAATAGGGAGCCACTGAAGTACCTCAACCATGTAGTTTGAGACATGACCATATTTTATGCACAATAGCCCACAAATTGTAGTCATGAAAGCAACAAACTAAACAAGCTAACATTATATTCATGAGGAGGGAGGGAGGGAGGAAGGGGGGAGAGAGGGACTTAAAAGAAAAAGAGTAAGTAAGTAATGCATTTATCAACACACTAACCGTATCCATCATCTGACTGAGACTGAACTTGTATTAGCCACATCAGTCAGTAAACAAGCAATGGTACAAGTGATGGTTAAGTCACTTGATGAATATGTCTAGGAAGACGCAATAACAAGTATCTATAATTCACTTGTGTCCAATTAAGCTAAGGTGACAACTGACAAACAGTAATTCTGTGTAGGCATCTAACATTTCGAAACATCAATTGTTAAGATCTGCCTCTATCAAAATGAGTTCTATTAAGGCAAAATCCTGAACATTCATTCGATCCTTAATGGCAAGAGCAACCCAACAACAGAACAAACTCTCCAAAAAATGTCATGTTTTGACAATGCATTGATAATTAATATAATTAATTTGACAAGTCAAATCATTCTTGTACCTGAGAGCAGATGTATAAGGCAAACACACACACACTTTTGTAACAACAACACACATTCGCCACAAGCTACCAAACAATCCACTACTGAGCTGCTGAAACTATGTTAATTTATGTCAGCTCATAATGAAGCCAGAGGAACAGCACAATCTGCACAATATTTGACATTGTCCGATGTACAATACTGTGGCAAGTCATATCTTTTGCTACTGCATCATTAAGGACAAAAAATTTCCTAAGAAATACTGAAAATTTAAATGGAATGTGCATAAGACATGATCTTCAATGACCTATTATTGAACTTTAGCAAGCATTAATTATTTGTAAATTACTCTTAGCGCAACATGAGATTTATGTAAAGCATATCTTTAATTAATTATCCAATCAGAAGAATCACTGAGTGCTGAGTCACAGGTCACACCTGTGATCCAAGTTTGTTGAACTGATGTTTAATTGCATCAATCTGTGAGTTGAGACGATTTGGAAAATCAATCTGCTTCTTTTCGACGATCTGTCGACCTGTTTTGATGACATATTCAACGTCCGGCTTGATCTCACTCATCGTCTTGTAGAATTTCTATTAAAATAAATAGAACAGTGCTCTGCAGTGACATTTGTCTTTCCAGCATTCTAATTGGCTGCTTGTAGCCGACAATAAGATCCAAGAAAAGTTCTTTGGTGAGAGGTGACAGAAGAAGTTTCATTCTATCTCACAACACAGTCTTTGATTATCAAGCATCAGTTTTTTTGCTGAAACATGATTGAGCACTCCCATGAATGAACTCTCCTGTATTATCTGTTGCTTACCCCGAGCACAGAACCAACTATCAATGTTTCACAGATGTTCAAACTCTTTGTCAAGATTCCTTTAAGAAATTCCTCAAATTCACTGGATTTTTAAACATATGGATATCTAACAGCTCTTTTTCACCTGAATAACTCTACCTCAGACTCACATTTCTCTGTGATCTTCCATATGTTATAAAGTTTTGTAACAACAACAATAATGATAATAATAATAATACACAATTTAAGTGTCAGTGGAAGTGTTAGCAACTATACAATGCAAAAAACTCTTGTGAAACACAATTGTTTGTTTGTTTGTATGTGCACTTGTTATAGCGCCCCTTCAAGCCTACTATTCAGAGGCACTCCCGACTGCAGCGAGGACACTGCATCGAAGTTTCACGCCGAAGCACTGAGCAATTGCGAGTGAAGGACTTGCCCAAGGTCCCTACGCGACGATTTGAGGTGGATTCGAACCTGCAACCCTCCGGCTGTAAGGCAGCGAACATACCTACTACACCACCGTGCAAGTGTCAATACATACAAACTAACATGTCGGTAAGATGACAGAGTGTGTCTTACCATGCACTGACTAAGCTGTTGTTGAATGACCTCCGGGTCATGACTCCCCATCTCAACCAGAAACTGTCGCTCAATCTCATCCAGAATTCTTTTTATATGCGTCATCTTCGACTCAAAATCCATTGGCCTCTGGAATTTCCGAAATTTGGCCGAAACCTCAACAAAATGTCTCTGAAATTGCACAGATAAAATATTAAATTAAAAAAACTTGTTACACCTGGCACAATCAATTAAGCACCAATACATCAACTGACAATTTCATAAGCTGTAAATTTGTAAAATAAGCAAGAAGAACAAATAAACATTATTACCCTTTTAATTTTGTTTACAATTATATTCCAATAATTAGTGATTAGGATGAAGGCCCTACAAGTGGTTAAAGACGTCTGTTGGAAGACCTCACAGCACATGGACAAGAATGGTGGAAGAGGACTTTGCCTACTCAACGCTGAGCTATACATGGTCTGGAGGATGGTCAAAAGTAGTGCCTAGCTGCATGTTATGGAAATGGTAATTTGCCCCAGAGGGGTAAGCATCATGATGAACTGGTAACAAAGATCCGAACTTCAGATTTTCTAGGTCACATGTAACAGAATTGAGTGTACCAAAACCCTGCTTAAACATAGAATATAATAATATAGAACAACTGTATTTGACAACGCCCTTCTTACAAACTTCAGAAGTGCACACAGGCCATATGACAGTTCATCGATGGAACTATGCAATTTTGCACAAAAGACTTGATTAAGGTTTCTATACAGTAACTAACTGGTAAGCTACCCTTTACACACCAAGTGCTCTAACCAATCAGCCACCATACAGTCACAAAATTTTAACAGGGCCAGCTACTTGAATTCAAAATTAAAATTCAAATAGCGTCAATGCCTGGTAGTGCATTGGATAACAGACTGACATGGAGAGCTACAGGTACCGAGAATGAGCCCCCGTCTATGTAGACGTGCTTTGTAGGCTGTTATTAGTGCCGTATATTGCAGGCTGTCTGCTCTGCCAGTAGTTAAGATTGATGTTAATTATTATTGTTGCACAACTTGTACATGTACAGCGCAGTGGGTTTGCAGGTGCTTCATTAAAGAAACATTATTGTTATTATTATTATTATTTCTTCATCTTTGCAACATCAGATATTATAATTATTAAGAAATGCTTAATTTGACTTTGCATGAAGAATAGGCTACCTTCAGAAGCGTTATCTGTTGCTCAAGTCGCTCAGCTGCCTCTGTCTTTGCCTCCTTCTTGAATCGAACTACATCTGCTTCCAGCTCTTTCAACAGCTGCTCCTCATGCTCAAATTCTGACTTGAGGTTCTACAAAGTTAAATTCCAACTGACCATCACAAAGTCAGAACTCAAATGCACTTGGTTCGGCCATACCATGCATTATTACTGTACTTAAATTAAACCTTTGCAAAGTTTCAACTTCATTTTAATCACTGGATTTCAGCACATACTGAACAAGAACATGGTGTCTCAATTGAATTGATACTTTTGTTTTTTGCAATAGATTTGTCAAGTTAAAAAAATTCAATAAAAACTTTTGAATTGAAAACAGGATAAATTAACAATGTCAGAAATTTGCATCAATTTCTATCAACAGCATAAAAAGTTAAGCACATTCAAAGTTGGATAAACGAATTGTGAAATTTCCGACATGTAAAATTTAATCTTTAATATTATTTAATTAAACTTTACAATTTGACTAAACATGAAAGACATGAACATTTAAATTTAATTGGCAAATGTTTACTTCAAAGTTGATCATTCACAATACACGCTATTAGCTTGAAAACATGCTCTAAGGCAGTGGTTCTCAAAGTGGTGGTGCTGTGACATTGCTAATCTGATGCTGAATACATGAGAAGAGACTTGACAGCTAACTGACTTCATATTCATTTGGAACGTCGCCAGCGAGGAGGTCAGCATCAAGACGCGACTGAATGAGGTCGTTCACTTCAACCATCCACTGAGTCATAAACAGAATCTGACCTTCACGATTCTGAGCCTTTGTTATGCTCTCCTCCAACAACTCAGTGCGCACTTTTGCCTAGAAATAGAAAACAAATATTAGAAACCATCAAATACCATATACTATGGTCAAGGCGGTGAATTCTAAGACTGCACATAGGTGAATGTATGAAGACAGTCAAAATATCATCTTTAAAAAGTTCTTCATACTAACATATCTATAATCTATGCAACTGATTGAAAGGTCTGTTTGAATGTATGATGAGGAGAGTCATATGAAATTAATCAGTAACTTCTTTCACTCAGATTGTGTCTAATGGACAACGAAGTATCAACTGATGCCAGACACCAAAGCCAGACAGAAGATCAGGTCACAAAAGTAGTTCTAGTAGATCAGTTCACTAGTGCAGACAGGAGGCAGACTCTGGTGAATTTTCAATCTCAGAAGTTGAGATGGCCCTCGTTCACTTGCAGCTGAAATTCAATATGTATATGCATTATGCAAGGGTAGGCTGCCGAAAGCATGATGCTGATGCCTAATCTGGTCAATGACTCAAGCCAGAGGACTGTATGTACGACATCTAACTTATCAGGAATCTTCTACTTAGAAAATAACTCCAATGACTCTTTGTCATTCATTCTGGGAATAGTTCCCCTTCAAAGAACCTACTCACAACCTACCCTTGCTAGTATGCTGTCATTTCTTTGACTGTAACTTCCTAAATCAACATCTATTGTCGTTGGCAGAATCTTGTTGTCAATGAGACTCTGAGCCAATTCATCTAGACGTGCTCTACTCTCAACATCCTGACCACTGAGATAATTTTCCAGCTCCTGTTTACAAAATAATGAAAGAACTGCGTTATTTCATGACATACCGGTACTGATAACAACTTGAGCAATGGTTCTAACACAATATTGCACAAACGAAACTTCAGTGATTTTTACAATTATTTGCATATATCTAACTGCATACTCTCCTGGTGACTGACTATAATTATTCAAATTTAACATGCATTACAAAATTATTCAACCCTTTGAACCCGCTGCTCTCCAGGAAATTGGCATATATTATATACCCAACGCTTCCTGGGGATTTTGGACCAAAAAATATTCTTTAAATTTTTGCTTTGAAAAGTTATAAACTCTTAGATTTTGGACTCCCAAACAAGCAAAAACACATGATTCATCACCCTCAATACAAAAGTACTGATTCTATTTATGTATAATTTACTTCCAACATGACATTGTATCGCATTATGAAAAATTAGAAAGTAACAACTTCATACTCCAGACTTCACCTTGAACATATCGCCCAGCATCTCTTACCTTTAAAGATAATTCCACACAGTGTTCATGAAAAAATAATATGGTCAGTTAACACACGAATTATAAGTGATAGATTCGTGTGACAGATCTACATGTATATGATACATGTGTGACATAGATGACTAACGTCAAGATCTTCTGAAAGTTCCTCAGCATCTTCACTTGGCCGTGGTCCTTTGGATAGCAACAGCTCCAGCTGATCCAACCACTGGTTCTCCTTCTTCAACAAAGCTATAGAAAACACAGTTCATGTACACATGTAATGTCATGCATCCAATGGCTTTAAATAAGTAGTGGAAGTCAAAGATCCTCTCGTCAGTCATGTGTGCCCACATATCCATTATCATCATTATTATTACAAACATGCTTAGTGCATGCAAAGTAACATAGAAAGGTAAATCATCAATACAGGCCAGGAGAGGTAAACGATAGGTGCTACTAGAGGATCCAAATTTTTCCATAAAATTCAAGTTTGCATCCAAAGCCAAAGTAAAAAATATGAAACCTTCTTGACGAAATGCCAATTTAAAAGACTGGCTGATTCAATATTTATTCAATGGCAAGTTTTACTATAAGAATGTAGACAACGATTCTTTTCTGGAAGCTGAAACTACAACAATGACTTTCTGACATCTAGCAATCGTTTCTCAGAAAACAACAAGCTGACTTGCCTGTAAATTCACTGAGTGCTTCAAGGGAGGAATAGAATTTATGCGACAAGTTTTCGATCAGTGTGTGAAGTTCCTTGAATTTTGATTCTAGATGGTCTAGGGCATTTGGCAACTCCTGGATTCGGCCGAAGAAAGTGTCTCCACTCAAATTCTTCACATCATTTCTGATATTTTTCAGAGTAGGTTCTTCCTTTTTCGCTACTTCATCTTGTAACAGCTATTCAACAGAACAGCACAAGTAATTTAAACAATTCTCTACAAGACTAATTTATACTCAGACAATAAAAACCTGCTTTATGAACCATCCTAGCAGCTCTTCCTAGAAAACATCATGTAGCAATGCTCAGTTACATACACATTTAAGCATAATATTGCACAAAAGCCTAGTTTCACACAATTCTTTACCAGAACTGTTTTCCATGCAAAACATCACCTCAAGTTCATTGGACTTTGAAAAAAACTATCTGTTGTAGAGTTTAGTTAAGACATCTCTCATGCAGAACAATCTGCTTCAAAACAATGCCATGAGCCAGTGACTGGCTTAACAAATAGACCAAGCTCAGTGATTCAGCAGAATGAAGAATCAGCCGTAAGCATTATCTACATTCGCAATCATCTTTACCAGAATCTGGTGAAGCGCATGGAAATTGATTGAAGCAAAACAATCGATTCTGCTGCAGTCAACATCACTTTCATGGCGGTGGATTTTCATAATGGTGAATGATTATTAATATTGGCGACTGCGAATCTGAGGAATTCAGATAGAGGATCATCTCAGGGTTGTGAAGAACGTTAGGTGAACGGCAACAGAGGGATGCAGGAAAGTGGTACAGAGGAGAACGGTTGGGCAGAGCAAAGTGGCTGGACAATGAAGAGTTCGTGAGGACACTTGGGCTGAAAGTGCTGTATGGAGTTATAGGTTAGCAAGAGGACTCTGAAGTAGAGTCACAACTGGAACTTTTAAATTGAATGAAGAATTCTGTTGTTTGAAATATGTAACCGAATAATCAAGAAAGATTTAAAACTTGATTACCTTAATTTTCGTCTGTTTCTCGCTTATATCTTCACTAGAGCAGATGGAGAAATCGTCTCCATTCTTCTCGATTACATCGTCTGACCACCTTTCCAATTCCCTGATTCTTTCCAGCACCCTCTGAATCTCATCGACTCTATCCTTGAGCTGAGTGCTGTGCACCAGAGACAGCTTGCTGACCTCCTGGAACTTCGCATTTAGACTTTCAACTTCTCTCGTAAGTCGACTGCTGAATTCACCGACTCCTGCTGCTTCAATCAAGTTCTCAGACGTGTTGTTAATGTTTAACAAGTTCTGCGAAAGTGTCTTGATATCTTCTTCTATTCCCTGAAATAAATAAATAAATAAATAATCTCTTTCAGTAATATTTGAGCAGAAGTACCGTATTTTCGCGAATATAACACGCGGGTTATACAAGTTTTTACAAACCACGCACCCTACCCGTGTGGTATACTCGGGGGCGTGTTATACAAATTATTTTTTACACAGCCAAATTTTGAACCAGATTATTTTCAGGTCATGGTCAGAAACTGCTGAAAACAGGTTTTTTAACTCAAAATACGGAGGCATGGACGTCGACGGAATGATAGGGCGTAAAGTCACACGTCAGTAGAAATATTCGTTTATCATCATTATCATAAAATGTCAGAGCCGCAGAAAATCACAATTGAAAAATATTATTTGACCTTAATATAAAAGTCAAATATTACTGTATATAAATTGTAAATGTCTGTCGTTTTCAATTTAAAAAAACCGAATGAACACATAAAATTCTGTATTATCGCTCGCACAGCGCAGGTATGGAGTTCAGGAAATTAAGGCTTTCAGTTGTTATAGCGCATAATTTTGCGGTTTTCACACAGTCTAGTTAATCCTCCTTTTTAGTGTCATCCGCTGGCTGTTCCACATTAGAATATAAATATTGTCCACGGCAGCAAAAATGAAGTACAATTTTGCCAGAATGGCATGCCAATTACCAAATAGTTTCATCCCAGTTTCTGTGCAGTGACATGGCGAATGCCATCTGTGAACCCGTGTAAAAGCCAGAATTTCCTGGCCAAACCCACATATTTCGTCAATTGATATATCAAACAATTATTGTTCGCTAAATATATCAAAACTGGCGTCATTTAAAACTAGTTCTTCAAGCAAATGGCGATTTTATATGGGAATCTATACCTCCGCAAGGGCCGCCATCTTGGATTATTCGAATATGCGTTCGTGAAAGTAACGCGCGTACATTCCCACTTTAAATATAATCTTCCACTTATATACACGCTTAATTATGTAGTCTTGGCATAAAGACATAAATTTTCGAAAATATATTACATTTCCTGGTTTTAAAATGTCGTTATTAAGAACGCCAATACTAGGCCTAAGTGTAGAGAATACACTCGTCATTACCCCATGTCACGATGGTAGGTTATACCGTTATACGCTCGTAATTTAAGGTTATATGGAAGTGGGGGTTGATTAAATAAATTCTGGTTTCAATATAACTTGTATTGTCGAAAAAATGTTACAATAGACGCTTACTTAAATTCACTAAAAAATACTTTTAACAAGATCGCTTTGCATAATGAAACCGGCTTATGTTGAAGTCTTCCTTTCAAATTATAATTTTTAAACGACGAATACCTTACCTTGTGAAGACCTAACTGGTGCCAGCAAAGAAGCGGAAACAAGGTAATTCGCGCTTACAGTGAATCGTTATATTTATAATTATAGTAGATTTTATTGAAACGTTCATTTTGGCAGGAATCTTCCATTAAAAAAAGAATTTAAGCAAACAGATTATTTTAATTTGCGTTTAATTGAACCAGTTACGACTATACACAGGCATAAATTATATAATGTATGAGTCACATTAACGTTAGCGTACACGTTCGAGTATCACGTGTAGTTTGACGCACGAAAATGGGTGCGTCTTATAGTCGGGTGCGTCTTATATAATTCAATTTTTACTGAAATCGCAAAAAGTAGCGGGTTATATTCGGGTGCGTGTTATACCCGTGTGCGTGTTATATTCGCGAAAATACGGTAATGATTTTCCGAGTTTTCTCCTCTTTAACCCTTTAATACCGAGATGGTAGTAAATGGTATGGGAAATCCTATACCCTCCGGCATTAAAGGGTTAAATGTGTACTTGAGCACGTCAACATAATGTTCAGCTGAACAAAACTGACGTGAAACAAATCATGAGAAACTGATTTGTTGTAAGCCGATGCATTTCACGATATGTGCATGGCAGATATGGTAAACAAAGGAACACTGTGTCACCTGACTTTCGAGCATCTGAGCTCTCAGAGAATCCAGATCAGTGATCGTCTTTTCATCGGAACAAAGGAAGACTTCCATTTCGTGGATCCACTGGAGAAGACCCACCGTCTGCATCTGTCACAACAGTTACACTCAAACAATTCACTTTATAAGATCTTGCAATGATCAAGAAACAAAGTTCTCCATGTTTAAGCTGTCAAATTCGGGACATACTTACCATCCTTGCCATCTACAACATACACAGGTTTATAGTCCTTATACAATATACATGCATCAAATCATTTACAAAGCACCTGTTAAGAATCTCAAAAAAGCAAAACTTACACAGTTACCTAACCTATCTAAACAATTATAACAGGTGACACAATTAATTAACATTATTTTGTACAGCCATTCAGAAAACAAGGGCGAGGATGCACGAAATTATTAGAAGAGAGAAACTTCTGATTTTAGATGTCGTCCTGAGTGGATATAGCAGAATATCAAGTGAAAAAGTTCCTCATTTTAGTTGGGCTTTTGTCTGAGAGCAAAGCTCCTGTTGGTTCCATATAGTCACAAGACTATCATTAGTCTGAATGAAGGCAATTTGGTTCTAGGACGATAACTCAAATCATAGGACAATCATTCATAGAACAATCGTTCATAGGGCAATCGTTCATAGGAATATTGCTCATAGGACAATCGTTCATAGGACTATTGCTCATAGAGACGATTCTATGCCAATGACTACCACAGGTCTTCAGTACACAAGAAGGTTCGTTGAATGGATGACATGCAGAGCACAGCTGAACAACGTTCGTGACACAAGCACTGAGAAACAGTAATGATCTCGGTTAACTTGTAGTTCTTGCTGAGCCAAATAATGGTTTCTATCTGCAGCACAGCTTTTCAAATAGAGCAGCTAAATTTCAACATTTCATTAGCTGTATGGCGTTAGGAGCAATTGTATATAGTCAAGTGACTCAAGTCTACTGTATTAGAGGTAAGGTGGGTCACCAAATGATACAGATGTGTCTGATGCCCAGTTCAAGTCAACAACATTGTCTGGCCTTTGGGATAAATGAATGCATCAACCAACCATGCACTGTGTTCATGCAACGAGTCTCCATATGCTATGAACAGATACATAAGAGTTGAAAATCAAGAGCTGACAATGTATATTAACCCTTTAATGCCGAGATGGTAGTAATGATATGGGAAATCCTATACCCTCCGGCATTAAAGGGTTAATATGTCCTTACCTTGTATTGCTTCTGTTGGTCGACTGTCGTCTCGTATTGGCTGATGCGTTTCTCAACTGAAGACAACAGATTCTGCCAACGTCTCAACAGACTATCCAACTTCGGAGCAAGTTCCTTCGAATGACTCTTCAAAACCAACGAGTTTCCAGTTTGCAAGAGGTAATCATAGTTGGTCTGATGATCAAGGATATCTGCACGCAGTGTCTGAAAACATTAGACAGCAACATGCTTCTCTAGATAAGTAACGAATTTCATGGTCAAGTGCTGCTTTCACGAAGACCACCCTCACCATGGCCATCATCACTACCATAAAACTATGACTCCTGACAATGACCACTACCACCACTGCGTCAAGCAAGGCTGTCAGAGGCTCCTGGAATCAAGGATGCAAATATCAATACCGATAGTGAAGTGCCCGTATGGGCAAAGAGGCACTGGGTAACAAACACTGTTTTCCAACTAATGATTGGCCATTAGTTGTCTCAAAGCATACGTGTACAAATACATATAAAAACCCATCCCTCTTGATACCACCCTCGGACAGCTGCCTCCAAAGAGTTAAGCTAACATATTATAACAAATTTCATCCATAAGCTAATCAATCAACCAGTCCCTTTTCTGTAATAAATTGTACACAGTACTGCTACGATGATTTAAAAAATGCAAACAAGAAAGAGCAGTTTGAACCTGGTATTGATGCAGTTGGTGTTCCATAACATCAAGGTCCGCAAAGCTGAATGCTTCCGTTTTGAGTACAAATTCGGCTCCATCAATCCAGTGCACAAATGCATCCATAGCATCAAGGTAAGAAGAAGGAGGAGTCTTCTCCAAAGATTCACTTAGCCATAGCTGACGCTCACCTGGAGAAATAAAAGTCAAATTAAAACGATGACCTACAGTGTCTAGTTCGGATTGAAGATCAGAAAATGAGTAGCAGCAAAAAATGCAATGAACAATGATCAAGGTTATGAACCAAAACTGAAATAACTCAGTAACAGGTTCAAATAAAAGGCTAATATTCACTGCTAAATTGCCAACTGATTTAAATGCAGTGGCTTGGTTGATTGTTGGTATGCCTATGTTTGGCCATATAACGGGAAATTGCAATTGTTACTTTAAGGCCGCACTTCTTATTAGCAATCAGTCTATCAAGCTGTGCATATGTCTTATTTTAGACGGCTATCTGTCTCAGTTTCATCCATATTTTATGGCCACAGATCTCCTTGTTCTGCTGCGCAATGTAAGGCAGTTGTCCTGCTGGCCCAAACTTTCACAGACCTGCCAATCAGTCCATCGTTCTGGAGTAGGTTGAACTCATGACATTCTACAGCATGCATGTGCACATTTGAGCTCCATGAACTCCTTGGTTCTTCTATGTCTTGGTTCTGTTAAGAGCTTGGGCATCCATTGTCTTTGAATGTGACATCTTGCATTGTCAAGCCAGGAACATCTTTGGAAAATTTCTTTTTGAAGCAGTGCTGCACAAATTTATGATTACATTATGATTAAAGACAAAACAGAACTGTAATGCAGTCAGTAAGTTAAGCCACTAGACTGCACCCAAGTCCATCTTAAAAACTCTCCAACAGCTAAAATACATAAAATATATAATAATGTATCCACATTCCACACTTTTTCATATACCCTAAAGATTTTCTACTTGGGAACACCAAAGAATGTTTGAAAAATCTGAATACATCAGTTGGAGCAAAGCATTTATTCGAGTTATGCTGCAGAAAGACACACGTACCAAATCGCTGGATGACGTCTGCCCAGCGGCTGTTGAGGTCACCGAGATTCCTTTCTAGCTGGAGTGGATCTAAGCCAGTGACAAGCACAGACTGAGATATTTTATCTGTAAGATTCTCAATCTGGCTTTGATAAGACTTCAATTCATCCAGGTTCAACTGCAGACACAAAAGCAACAAGAAACTCACGCAAAACACATAAAACATGCACAGCAACAAAGTCACGACATTCGTGAAGTTAAATTAACTCAGTAATCATAAGTAATAAAATCTACAGCATGCATGTGCACATTTGAGCTCCATGATAGTGATGGTATAAAAATAAGCTGGCATGGCCCAGAAAACTGGTCAAAATTTATCTGGTGGGCAAAGAATTAATAATATAATGGCATTATAAGCATGATAAGATTTACATTTTGAATGAAGCATCAATTATGATGACAAGAAACACTGTATGTAATACTATGTATACATAGCATATCTCTGCAGCTGAGCAACAATAGATGAAGAAGACTGATAAAACGCGTTTACTCTGCACTGCTCCAGTTGTTGTTGAGTCTCGAATGCATCAGCAGCAGGTGCGCCACTCACGGCAGAATCAATCATTGATTCGTACGTCATTATAATTCCACGCAGTGATGCCAACTCTTGAGACAACATAGATGACTCGATTCGCATTGCAGCCACTTCTTTCGTACTCATCAACAGCTGTCTTATTCTCAACAACTCATCGTCTGTCTGCTTCACAACGCCAGACACAACACTCACTCCGGCTGAATCTGTTCAACAGAACAGACAGAAAGTTTACAAATACTTCTACCTGAAAATAGGGCCATAAGTAGATGTAAACCTTGGGTTTGGGGTCAAAAAGATGTATTGTATGAGCACTTGTTATAGCACCCCTTCAAGATTTATACTCCCAACTATAGCGCAGACACTGAATCAAAGTTTCATGCCGAGGCACATGAGCAATTGCAAGTGAAATACTTGCTCAGGGTCCCCACGTGGCGGCTTTAGGTGGATTTGAACCCACAACCTTCCAGCTTAAAGGCACTGAACATACCTACACCACTGTGCTCTACTTGCCATCAACACATTCCTCATAGTCATCAAAAATTTCCCCGACCACATGCAAGCACATGTGTACCATAATTATATACAGACTATTGCACGTGTACGCTATTTGATGTCACATGTTAAATAGGTGTCTTCTGAAATGGGTATCACAACTTAGACAAGCAAAGACTGAGTTACACGTACCATACAAGGCATCAATTGCAGATTCGAACTTATTCTTCGAACTTAATGGGCCAAGTGTAAATAGGTCTTCACTGACTATGCATGATTCAATTATACATAAGCATATACATTGTACATACATACCTTATACATGTACAATGTACATTAGGGTGTGTCTAAAAATTAAAATCTCGAATTAAACAACGACCAGGTTGGTTTTGTGTTCCATCTTGATAGCAATTATTACCTGCCAAATTATGAGAAAATCGAAATAAATTTAGGACTTGCGCAAAGCCCTTTAAGATTTGTGACTTTGTCATCAATGTGATTCATAGTTATTTTCACAGATCCAAACAATTTTAGACACTTGAACATTAGATATAAGTCATAATCAAAGGATACTGGTATACTGTGAGTTATTCGTCATAATTTATTCCCTTTAGTGCCTTCGGGAATTTATCTCGATGGTATTCAACCATTTGCAGAAAAAAATTGCTTCTCTTCCTCATTTCTGACCAGCGCTTCATTGAAGGTCTGCATAATGGCCACTCCTTTCTCTGCCAAATCATTCGTCACTCTTAGGGCAGATATGATGTCTTTCGCTTCATTGTATGATTGCTCGGACTCCCACTGTTGAGGATCTTGTTCAAGAAAATAGTCATCCAATCCGAGGATGCTGAATATTTTGGGGGTTGAAGTGGAGAAGAAATCTGGCAGTGCCTTTGTAAGCGGGTCTTGTATAGGGGGAAGCCTCTTTGGAGGATCATCGGATCCCTGATTGTTCCGCATGTTGTAGACCATGCGCTGCTTGTCATTGACGGTGACTGCATCATCAAATAGGCTGAGGCCAACCAGGGTCTCTGATAAGTACCAAAGGTGTCGCGAAAATGCTGTTGAGGCGACCTGTGAGACTTCCTTGTCTTGATAAGTGTGGATTGCCTTCAAGAATTCAAGATCGTTCCTTGGGGCTTCTTTAGGTGAGGCACATGTGAACCAGTACCTCACGTAAATTGTTGTCACAAAAAGTGACACTCGAACTAAATGATTCCACACCTTCTTAGAGTAGGATGTTCGAGATGCCCTCTCTGAGCTTTGACGTTGTTGAATGGGATATTTATCTATGAAAAGCCACATCTTGATAGCATAGATCGCACGTGCCATCCAGCGTGCTCTATGAACTGCCCCTGGGTACCTGAACTTTATTCCTCTCGGCGGAATTCCTCCTAAGAAAATGAACGTCAGCTCTAGTAGCTCTTTGTAGTCATCTCTGTAATAATCAGTACTCAGTTGCTGCAATGCGAAGCTGATGACATTATCTCGAATTTCTGTGATGTGATGTACTGCATCTTTATCCTCCATTCCTGTGCGATATTTGGTCTGATCAATTTGTGGCCAGAAGTCTCGGAAATGAACAAAGAGTTCCAATTTTGGAGACTTTGCAGAATCATGCAGTGAAAACACCTTTTCCAGAACGATTTCAAATATATGATGACGGCAAGCAAGGTTCAGTAGATCCTTTCCCAATTCTGTTTCCAGCCTGATGCATACGCCGCCCTTGCAACCCGTGTTACTCGCCGTTGTATCGAAACACATGGCCACGATTCTGTCATCTAATGCCCAACGTCTTATCTCGGCCATACACGCATCCGACATGACGGCAGCTGTACCAGATTGAAGTTTGGGGATGGCCAATAGCTTGGTCACCTCCTTACCAGATACCATTATCGGGAGGCGATCAACACACCCTCGTCCTGTCCCTGTAGCATCTGGCATGATCTTGCCATCCCAGTGAATAGTAAGAGGAACTTTCGGATCAAAGGATTCATGAATCTCTGCTGCTAGAGCTGCACGATTATCCTTTCTTGCTCGATGAATCGCAGCTGGACTGATAATGAGCTCGCCAGCTGGTGCTGCACATAGATTGGATACAGCGAGAGCATTGAAAATGTGAGAGGCCTTCCTGCTGCTAGTTTTGGTGCGATCTAGAGCCGCAGCAACATCACGAGTAACAACAGAGATTGTCCCCCTTCGCCGTTTTGGTGGCCAAGCAGATGTAGAAGGTTCTGGTTCTGTTTCTGAGCAATTGGATGACGCCTGTTTCTCAGATGATGTTTCCAGCATAGAAACTTCGGTCACTGCAGCAGCTGTTCTAGCACGATAGCTTTTCATACGCTCTGCAAGTGCTGCTGATCTTGCTACCACTCGCTGTCACGAATATTGATTAGTTGGGAAGCGGCCATTCAGAAGGGGTCAAAGGCTGGCAAGTATCGAAATCGTGAATAAATTGCCTATAATGCAACCTGGCTCCTAACTTTGGTCGCTTTGCGCAAGTCCTAAATGTTGAGCTATTAAGATATAATTTTGGATATGAAGGCTATTCATGAATTGGCACGCTAATTCGACTTGGTCGATACAAAATATTCAAGTTGAAAATTTCACATGTACCTTAAAATCACCCTAATGTACATACAAACACACAGACATTATATACAAATTCCTCTGTACACATAAAAGAACTTAACTGTCAGATTTCTTGCTAAGCATTGTAAAAAAACAATATGAAGGTCATAAGTACAATTGTACAATATTACATGAAAGCAGCACAAGTTGTCCTGTCACATTGATTTATTACATACTACCAAAGATAATATACCATGATCTGCATTTTAAAAGCCATAAGCTACTATAACACTCTCTCGGGATGCCAAGAATTATGACTTGAAGTATTCAGAATGTAAGCTTTCGTAGCTGACCTTAAGAAACAATGACCTTTTACTGACCTTTCCCAAGCTCAAGAAGCGCTGCACGTCTGTGAAACTCTTTTAAATGGCTCTCGTGTTCGTCCATTTCTTTTTCTGTCTCCTGTTTTAAAGCAACATATAATATATATATATATATATATATATATAGAAAAATAATAATTCACTTGCTTTAATTCACTGAGTGTACAATATAATCAGTTAACTCAGATGAGCAACTACAGGGGGAATCCCATGAGGAGCGAATTACAGCAATCTACATGTTTATGAGAATATTAGATAAATGCATGCACAATTGTGGTAAAGATGGCGGTGCAAAGAATCATCTTATGACTCTCAGTTGCCTTAAATGAAAGAAGTCAAATTTGAGACATGTATGCATTGTATGCTCAATAAAGCTTAGTAATGGGTCAAGAATGACGCCCAAATTTCAAACAATAGATAAGAAAGTAAACTTGGGGAATTGTCAGTAAGCTGTGAGTAAATTGTCAGAAAGTCATGCTAAAGTAATTGTTGTTTTGTCTCAAACAAATCAGTTGTGTCTCAGTCAAATTTGAGACAAAGTCGGTTTGATGACATCTGAAAATGTAACTTTTTGCACAAGTGAATTTAGTGAATTTATTAGACCAGTGCTTCCTATTGAATATCATCAAGATAAGAGGAGACCAGTGAGAGTTGATTAGCTGGTGAGTCATGTAAGAAGGCTTGAGCATCATCTGCATGGAGATGAACAATCGCAGTGTGCTATGTAAATAATAATAGGGGAATATCGGTCGTGTAGAGAATACAGAGGATACGAAACCAACATAAATCAATGTTTTTAATGAAACATTGAAAACGTTGTGTACTGTTACAATTTCTTACGCGAATGAGTTCCATCTGTTCAGTTGGAATCAATCGATCGCTGGCCAAGAGTCTTAACTTAGCCTCAACTGTTGTCAGCCACTCATTCACGCTTGCTCTCTGCTCATCAAACGCTGTTCTTGTCTCCAGAGGATCCTCACTAATTCTAGGTCGCTTTGCAGCAAATACAGCCTGATTAGACTCAGTGGTCACTGGCAGACACTTCAAGTCTTGAGATTCTTGTTGTCTAATAACAGTCAGATGAACAGACCCATCAGTATCCTTTCGCTCCTTCAGCTCTACACCAGACTGCATTATCTAAAACAAAGCAAGAAATCCTATGCAATGTAAACAGTGTTGAAATTTGCAGAGTCTGATATTGTTGTATCCAACATAACAAGACAATCCACAACTTCACAAGGGAAAAAGACTGACCCCTCTCTACCACTTGCAATTCTCTCTAGGTGCTCAAATATTACGCTTGATGAACAGTCCATAACGAACAGTCCATAACGAACAGTCCATAACGAACAGTCCATAACGAACAGTCCATAACGAACAGTCCATGATGAACAGTCCATAACGAACAGTCCATGATGAAGTCCATGATGAACAGTCCATAACGAACAGTCCATGATGAACAGTCCATAACGAACAGTCCATGACGAACAGTCCATAACGAACAGTCCATGGTGAACAGTCCATAACGAACAGTCCATAATGAACAGTCCATGACGAACAGTCCATGATGAACAGTCCATGACGAACAGTCCATAACGAACAGTCCATGGTGAACAGTCCATAACGAACAGTCCATAATGAACAGTCCATAACGAACAGTCCATGACGAACAGTCCATAACGAACAGTCCATGGTGAACAGTCCATAACGAACAGTCCATAATGAACAGTCCATGACGAACAGTCCATGATGAACAGTCCATGACGAACAGTCCATAACGAACAGTCCATGGTGAACAGTCCATAACGAACAGTCCATAATGAACAGTCCATGACGAACAGTCCATGACGAACAGTCCATGATGAACAGTCCATGACGAACAGTCCATGACGAACAGTCCATGACGAACAGTCCATGATGAACAGTCCATGACGAACAGTCCATGACGGATCGTCCTTTGCTGAATCGTCCCCAAATCGAGGAATTCATGATTAACTGGACATGAACTTGACCAGTTAGTCCACAGATAATTATATATCTAATCTTTCCAGGGTACGATTGATATCAACCATGCAAACAGCAGAACATCAGTCAAGACACAGCCAATCTAAGCAGAAGAGACAAGCTATATAATTATGCATACAGTATACACAAATTACACATCGTACCTCTTTGCTCTTCTCCTCCATGACTTGTACGAATCGATCCCATCTCAAGTGTAATTCCTTCAGCTGAGGTTCTAAATTCTCCGCTGACTCTGAGTCATCAGACATCAGATCGTCTGCTAAAGCAGTCAACTCATCGAAACGAGACATCCAATTATCCAGCTCTCCCTCCAACACCTGCTCATCAACAAACGCCAATCTATACGTTCACATGCTTCAATTTCGATGCGGCTGTTAATGCTGCAAAAATAAGACACTATTACAATTATCGTGTATCATTTGCTCCTGATGTCATTTCTTTTGACGTCACATCTTGACATCATTTTTCGCCAGAGGCTTGGATAAACATGGAATTCAAGCCCATTCACACTGACAGCATTAACGGATAATTGCAAGTTTGCGAGGTGAGTGACTGGGTGGGCGAGTGGGCGGGAACGGCGAAATCTACCAGAAGACCCAGAGGGGTTGTAACTGGGAGTGGGCCACGTGAGGCCGAGGTGGGGCCGTGTTGAGTTGGAAGGAGTGGGGTTGGGCGAAGTGGGAAACCGAGCTGGGCTAGGAAGGTGGGTGGGGTAGGGTGAAGGCAGGATGGGGCACGGGTAGAGGCGAGGTGGGGCAGGGTGAAGTAAATGGGTGGGGCGAGTCAGAGTTGCAGCCAGAGGAGAGCAGAGCGGGAGTGTGGTGAGGCATGGCGGAGAAGAAAAAGGAAATTTAACGGTCGCTGGGTATCACAGCTACATGTAGTTAAAAATAAAAAATGTTTTTCTGAGATAAATTATCATCAACATTATTACTATCATTAACAGTGTTATAATAAGTATTACTACTATAATCCTCAGTATTCCCTGATCCACCAGTACTGATGAATTTGCTCTGTGAGAAGCATTATATAAACAGACAAATACATATATACATATACAAAACCAATATAATACAATATATGTGAAGCGATCTGGCAAATCAGGCTTATGTTGCACGACAGCATTCTTATATATTAGTCAATTTTAGTGAACTCGGGTCAGAGGTAGATTTTTACATTTTAGCATTTTCGTATAGTACACTGTATTATCTAATTATTTGCCAAGTATCAAAGCTAAAATCCGTCTAGAAGTATTTAAAATTAATTTTAGTTGTGAAAGTTGCATCTTTCCAAAGTGTCAAAATCAGACTTTGCAGTGCATTTTCCAATTGATCATTTCTGTCGGTCATATAACCTTTCACCCCTATTGAACCTGGTATCCTCTAAAAGCTGAGACTCTGGGCTAACAAATGGCAGTCACAGAAATTATGATAATTATTTTCAGGCCATGATAATAAGCAGAATTTAGAAGCAGCCTCAGTAAACAAACGAAACCAGGGTGATCACCTTTACCCAGCATTTCCCAAAAACTGCAATATCGCAGTTTCGGACACTAAAATATTCATAACTCGGTCAAACATGGCTTGTTTTACAGGGAAACTTCTACTGTTCAACATGATATCAAAATGTCATTTTCGATTTTTTTTACACAAGCCTGATTTTGCCAGATCGCATCACATAGGTCGTCAGTTACCTTCAAACATCGAATCTGTTCAGATATCTGATGAAAATCGGAATCCTTGATTAGAGGCATCTTTGAAAGCAATGCATCTGTATTGATCAGCCAATCAGAGAAGTGACTGTATTTTTCTCTAAAATCGAGACGTTTGTGAATGGTCTTCTGCAGAGCGTCCTGCAAAGTAATCCAACGACTTTCTGCCCACAGACAGACATTGGTCCATCTCTGACCAAGCTGCTCGAGCTGCTGCTCCAGAGCTGTGAATGCTGCAATTCAATAACAGAATAGCACAGGACTCTTGAAATTAATGTCACAGCTATCCTTCATCTATCCTATAGCTGAAGACATTTTTGGCTGATTAATTTTTGGCATTCTGGTCTCTCATGTTGCTGGACTGTTTCATTACATGTGCACTTCGGCTAAGGGATCCTTCAGACAAGGGTCTACTACTAATAATTCAAAATGACTGCTTGATATAACCCTACCTTTTATCAAGCTAATTATTGATGCCATGATGATCAGAAAAAAAACATATGTCAGTGCCTCAATCTCAAACAAAATTTAACCAGACACTGGTGCTTAGCTCATATCAAACAACCTTGTTTCTGCTTGTTATAGGCAGTGTCTGCTAATGAATATCATCCCCATTGATCAACAGGACTAACAGCTACTTTTCCAACAATGCTGTCATGCAAATTAAAAATAACTGCTGTTAGATAGCGAAGATATAAAAACCTGGCTGGCAGCTCTTCAATGACAGGATCAATGGATCATATGATAGTTTTTAAGTAATGACTCGATCATTTATCATTTTTTCAATCAATCAATCATTATTGTGTAACCAACCAACCATTTTTAAGTTCATAAATTGCAAATCACATTTTCAGTGGGGAAGGCTACAAGGATAGGCCATGAGAGATCATTGATCCAACTTGATAGGGACACCTACGTACATTCGTACAAGTTAGATAAAAGAGATGCAATAGCCAAGAATCGCTGCTATATATGACAGCGAATGATTAGAAATACTTTAAAATTCTTAATTAAATGGATCTAACTTTTAACTAAATAAGAAAAAAATAAAAGGAACAAGTTGGAAAAACATACGAGTGGTTAATTAAACATACATTTTGATACATCACGACACTTTATTACTATAACCGATTAAATGAGAGCGTAACTTATTCATACACAGTAACTTATTCTTACACAGTAACAGTCTAATCATTTTGTTGCTGCTCTGATATTCATAAACTTTGCATTATCTAATTTGGATCGAGTGTTTGTAAGGCAGGAAAGTTCACAAGAAATGATTTAAACTAAATCTAAGAATCTGTTTATTGAATTGCATCCATTTACAACAGTACTCCTGAAGCATAGAAATAACAGTGCAACAGAAAACCATTATTGCACAGAAGGAATAAATGACCTCCACACGCAGCACTCCGGCGTTTTAGATATGCATTCCTACATATTGCACTATCAAAGTTTTGTGCACTAATATATTTATTTTCATAGCACTATATAACAATGTCACATCTGTGTTATGTTCTAGATTTTATTTTTTTACAACTTTAATCCCGTTCTCATAAGGTGTAGAATTAATCAATAAGCTGGTCACAGTTACCGTAGACTATTAATATATATAAAAAATAGCAAAGCAAAAAATTTAATTTAACATGAATATCAATGTCCAACTTGTTTTATAGTATTTTGATAGTATCAAATGCATTTAATTTTGTAATTTGATAAGAAAGTTCAATAGGAGAATCAAGTATGTCGCATGAAACGCATTTTACGACAGTTACTTAAAGCAAGTCAATAAATTTGTTCCCCCACAAAAAGGGTAAATCGTACTTGAGTAAATAGAGTTAGTCACATATGTTCATGGAAAATCTACTTAAAACGTACCAAACCTACTCTACCTGACACTGAGTTGCAAAAATTAATTTAAAATAGACTGACACAAATCAATTGTGTATAATTGACTTCAGTTTCCTACCTTCATCAGAATTTGAGTCATCAACAACAACCACCATGCTTTGTAGGCTGTTGACATGCTCCTGTTGCTTCTCAATATCCTCTTGTATTACCTACAAAAACACCCAGCTTTAAAGTCTATAAGAATAATATCCTGTCGCATTGAACACACCAATCATTGTTCAAGTTAATTTTTTAAAATCCTATTCCTCAATTCTCAATGAAGTTCACGTGCATTTGAAGCCGATATGTTAAATCATCACAACTTCCAGGATTAGCATGCTATGGACCCTTGGGATTCCTGGCACTTACCCAGGGATTGCCTCCTGTCGCCCTCGCTCAAGTGGGCGGCGGATTAACAATTCCTGAGTTTTCTTTTGATTCAGGCTCAGGTTACATCTCGCAGCCCACTCAGTTACATGGTCAACCTCAGCTCTGATAGTGTGTATCACTTCTTTGAGAATAGCATTCACAAGTATGTATCATCGCACTTAGTCATTCGATTATGAGGGTGGACTGCTTTTAACTTCGATATAGCCGTAATGAAATTTAAGGGTCCTAGTCTCGAACCCTGGACATTGCTTGCATTTATGCAAGCGATCGTTGAGTCTAATCCATTATATTTTGTTACATGGTTTCGATCGTCCAGAAAGTCACCACCCAGTTGTAGACGCAATCCGGAAAAGCAGCGAGCTCACCCACATCGGTGGTGTAGAGCAGAAACAGCAGCGGGCCGAGAACAGAGGACTGAGGGACGCCACAGATGAGAGAACGTATTGTTGAAAAACCCACTGTAGAGCACGTCTGTCGTCGATAGCAGAGGTAGGAGCGAAGTCAGTCAAGCGCAGTTGAGTAGATCCCGTATGTCCTCGACAAGCGCTCAACCAGAACATCGTGGTCCACCGTATCGAAGGCAGTCGAGAGATCGAGCAGACCAAGCAAAGCACAATATTCTCACAATAAAGAAAGTTCACTAAGACAAAAAAAACTTTTCAGTGTGGAATACCATACCTTGTGGTTAACAATTTGCTGTTGAATGTTATCTGAAGTCTTCACATCTGCTTCTGCTAACTGAATGCGTCTTTCCATAGCACTCAGCCAATCGTGTAGTTGATCTAACTGCTGCTGCTGCAGCTCTGTCAGCGATTGCTGAAGACTGAAATAAAACGGCAATATAATTAATTTCACAGTATATTACTGCGTGGAATACAATAGGTGTAAACTTCAATTGATTTAAATAACATTTCAAGAAGCACATGGGAATGGGTTCACTGACTGATAAACATCAATTCAAACTCTTAAGCAGTAAATTTGAGCAGAGCATTGTCACAGTGCAACAGTTTAAAAAATACGTCAAATTTTTGGCAGCACCTGCCACATTTTGTTCTGATGTGTTTACTCACCTTTTGCATGCCAGATGCTTTTAGGCTTTATTCGATTTATGTCATGACCAGATATTTTTTTTAAGTTTCTGCAACATTTAACTCCCTAATGATATAACACTATACCAGAGCACATACAGAAAATAAAGCAAAATAAAAAATGTGAATTTTTGTTTAGAAGTGACATCTGCGCGATAGGGTAGCACACATTTGTTGGTTATAGGTTTGTTTTTAAAGGATAATACCCCAGGGTCAAACTCAAGGAAGTAAGTACTCTTTCATTGGTTCTTCATATAGAACGAAGCTGATAGAGGTGGCAAAAGCAACAGCGGCAGACAATGCTGACATAATCAGTCACGGAGAGTTTCCAGCCATTATTGAGAACTGTGGAAGAAAAATAATGTCTGGAAACAATGTCTAGCACAAAGATGAGACGTTGATGTTGGCAAGCTGAGCGATATCACTAATTTACGCATGACTTATGCATTTTAAGTGCACATGACTTATGCATTTTATGTGTGCATGACTTATGCATTTTATGTGCACATGACTTATGCATTTTATGTGCACATGACTTATGCATTTTATGTGTGCATGACTTATGCATTTTATGTGCACATGACTTATGCATTTTATGTGCACATGACTTATGCATTTTATGTGTGCATGACTTATGCATTTTAAGTGCACATGACTTATGCATTTTATGTGCACATGACTTATGCATTTTATGTGCACATGACTTATGCATTTCATGTGCACATGACTTATGCATTTTATGTGCACATGACTTATGCATTTTATGTGTGCATGACTTATGCATTTTAAGTGCACATGACTTATGCATTTTATGTGTGCATGACTTATGCATTGCATGTGTGCATGACTTATGCATTTTAAGTGCTCATGACTTATGCATTTTAAGTGTGCATAACTTATGCATTTAAGTGTGCATAACTTATGCATTTTAAGTGTGCATAACTTATGCATTTTAAGTGTGCATAACTTATGCATTTTAAGTGTGCATAACTTATGCATTTTAAGTGTGCATAACTTATGCATTTTAAGTGTGCATGACTTATGCATTTTAAGTGCACATGACTTATGCATTTTATGTGTGCATGACTTATGCATTGCATGTGTGCATGACTTATGCATTTTAAGTGCTCATGACTTATGCATTTTAAGTGTGCATAACTTATGCATTTAAGTGTGCATAACTTATGCATTTTAAGTGTGCATAACTTATGCATTTTAAGTGTGCATAACTTATGCATTTTAAGTGTGCATGACTTATGCATTTTATGTACGCATGATTGAGTGCTGAGTTCATTGTTTTACAGAACAAGGCTTATGCAACGAATGAACGACAATTTGAACATTAAAAATGAACGAACAAAACAGCATATATCAGATTCTGCTGTGATCAATGCAATGAGATCTCTGCTCATCTGACGACATATGTATTCCGACATCTGCACTGTTATGCAGGTAGGGATGGAAATGTCCAAGCACATTAACACATTGACCGCCTACACGCCATGTTAAATGACTGGCTGTACTACGAGTTAACTCGTAGTAGGCGGTCAACGTGTTAAGGATCGATCCTGACATGAAGTGGAAATGAGCGGTGATGAAGGTTTCCTCTTGAACATGAGGTGCTTCGTTTTGGTTGAATTCGACATTTCGACAGATTACGTATTCGTCCAACTGAGCTTGATCGTTAAAAGACGAGATATTTTTTTTTTTATTATTATTAAATAAATTTGTAACGCGCACAAGGTCACACTGAGATGTGAATCTGAGGCGCAGATAGTCAGTCGCCAGAGGGAGATGCAGGTAGAGATCCATTTGCTTGAGAGCCAAGGAGAAGTAGTGAATTTTGAGCCGCTTTTGAGGGAAGTAAGTGAAATAGAGCTTCGAAAATGAGTGCAGAAGCCGATTCCATTCTCTGGGTGCAGAGGCATGGAATGCATGCGAATCCATGACTGTTTTTAGATATGTTAAGATGCAATAAAATATAACCACCACTCATAATGAAAATTATAGGTTCAAGTACAATTCATTACAATTCTATAGAACAATAAATCCCGTAGAATGTAGAACACATTTCTAAGAGTTGCAGACAACTTAATAAAAGAAAGCATATTTCTTAAACTTAATAACTTCTTACACTATAAAAAACAATAACAATCATGACAAAAATAATATAAATAAAAAAATAATAAGAAATTGAAACCCAATACCAGCACTGGGGATACGATGCATTCTAAATCGGACTGCAATAATCACACATAGAAATGTTCTCCCCCCTCCTCACCATGTCTGGCGCTCCATTGCAGCAATACGTAGTTCTTCCCATTGAGCATTGAGAAGCGCCATCTGTGCCTCTATCTGCTGCCTGTCCTCTTCAGAGACACGTGGGGTTCTCTGCTGAACCACCTGATGGCCACGCTGCAGTGTCTTTCCAATATGATCTTGATGATGAGTCAGCTTCTCCATGAAAGCCTAACAACAACAACAACAACAACAACAACAACAACAACAACAACAACAAAGTCACTGGCTTCTGTTCTCATTTCTTGCTCCACCCATTTCTTTAAAAAAAATCCTTCCAAAAGCCAGATCAACATTTCACTAAAGTCATCACTTTAATTTAAAACCTTAAATGTGTCTGTTTTAAGCTTATATTAACAATTGGATCTGCAAAATTTAGAGCAGAAGTTGAACCATTCATTGCACTCATGGGTCAATGACTGCAACTAGAACTGGATGTTTGGTTCTCTTGTAACTAGAAATGTGTGGATCGTGTCATAATCTTCAGAAGTGGGGCCGTGCCAGAAGATCTAACAGCCAACAATGTAAGCCAGAAGATCTAACAGCCAACAATGTAAGATGTATATCTGCTGACAAGAAACAAACTTTTTATCTGACTCTCTGTCCCTAATAATTTTTTCATTTTTTATTCTTCTCAGAAAATCCTGCTTTTTTGTTTTTTTCTTCATTAACATCATCATTTGGGAAATAAACACATGGCATAAAAAAATGAAATTTCAAAAACTTATTTGATATCAAGTCCTGATATAAGTAAAAATGCTAACAACAATTTTTAATTAGGTACAGGTACACTCTATAGACCAGCGTTTGTTAGTGCAGGGGTTCTGCGAAAACTTGTAAATGATAGTTGTAGCCATCTTTCTGGAATAATCTCCCGTTGGAGATACGTCTGTTACCTAGGGCTGACTCGTAAGTGTTTCACAGGCTACTTAAAACTTTTTTGTATCCCTGTGGTTGGACTGAAAGCACCTCTGACTTCCTGAAAATGTACTATATAAATTTTTAAAAGAATGAATATATGAATGAATGAATAGATATTTTAGTAAGAAATTTTAGTGGAATACAACATTTCAAACAGCCTTTGAAAATGCACTGAACGTTTGAAACAATAGGCCTTTTGTGAACCACGAGTCCCGGTTTTCAAAACAGAAGGCTACTAAATTTAATTTTTCATGTAAGCATTTACAATAGTGTGTGTTTGGGCATGTACATAGTAAATGTTGGGCATCAAGTCACAGAGGTACTTAGGTGCTAAGTCCTAACATACGCAAGTTATTAAAGCCGTAAAATACAATTCTGTGGTGTATGATACATCTGGACCCCACGTTCTGTGCTCTGATTGACAGTGCACTGTTCAGTTGCATGTTTATCTCTTTCATAATTCTGAAAGACAGGACTCTGATACCTCATGATCTTGGAATTGCTTCTTCACATTCTGTACATCATCAGAAACTGGATCGAGTGCAGATAACGTTTCCTTTGCATCAAGCAGCCCCGTTACGATTGGTTCGAGAAGTTGTTGGAAACCAGCCGCATCCACAGCAGACGCTGCTGCTTCCATTCCTGTTCTTCTGCTGCTTGCACTTATTAACAGATGCTGACAACAACAAAGAATACCAGTTCTATAATATTTCATTAAAAGATATTTACGTTGAAGGCAAATAATTATTAATTCCCTTAAAATTTGTTCACAGTGTCAGCAGAAACAGATTGACACATAGCAAATAATCTGACAATAATCACACATCCGAAAAAATTGAAAAAATGTAAGAGAACAATTGAGCGCATACAATGCCATACATGCAAAATGATGTACCAGGTACCTGTTTCAATTGATTCAGCTCAATTTCTCGATTAGATCAGCAGCACTTACAAAAGTTGCTTGTGAAGCTTAAATGGAAGCTTAACCTGATTGACATCCCATCATTACTGCTGCTGAGGGTATATGGTATTTATCTGCTGGACATGCTGTTGTTTATAACCTGATCAAACAGTGATGGGATTCATCTACTGGAATAATGATAAATATTACATTTTATGAAGATACCAGTAGAACCACCTGATCAGTGTTGATGGGCCTTGCATGGACACTCACAGTGGCACCAAGAACCGGCAAGCTTCTTTTCATTGCAGACGATGAATAATTGTCTTGAGTCAGTACTTGGAAGCAGCACATCAAGTATATCATGATGGACTTCTTGTCTGGCGCATCCACATTCACATCTGCAAATGCAAAACTCTCCCACTGAATTGGGTCTCATTAGCAAATAAAAGCAAAATCACATAGTGTTCAATAACATAGGTGTAATGTATGTAACCGAACATCAGAAACCTACACTGCAAGTCTAAAAGTCTGTCCTTCTGTATGCATGTATGTTAGTATGGTGTCCCAGTAAAGACTCTTAAATGGAATGCTCTAGCATTTCAAAATTATTTTACAAAATGTTTTTGTGTGAATTTGTAAGTCAACATACGGTAATTATTTTCAGCTCACAGTTTATTGTTCTTTGATTTCCTTCATCATCATCAGGTCACTTCAAGCAAGAAATGCTAAATGTATCGATACAGTTTCCTTTGTACATACTTCCACACCTTGCCTTCATTACTGACGTGCTGTCAAAATCGTTACTTTTCAATGTGCCTTATGCCTGTCTCATAGAACTTCCATGTCTAATAATCCAGTGTACGGCTAGTAATAGACTGCTTGTGAATAATTGCTACACTGAATCGCTTCACCTTCAGCACATACACGATAGCAACTCACAAATTTGATTGACTTATGTCTCTTCATTTGAATGCCTTACTTTTTAATTCCACAGATTGAACGAGCAGCTTGAAGTGTGTAGTTTAACCTCTTATATAGCCCATGCTCATGAACCATGCACATAGGCAACTTTCAAATATCATATATAACATGTCGGTCTTGCTGTTGGATTTGTGCTGAGTTGAAAAATGTTGAATTGTAAATAGGGCTGTTAATTTAATCGCGTTAACGCGTGTGCGTTAAAAAATTTTGCGATTAAAAATTTTAACTCATTAATCGTATGCGTTAATTAGATTTGATTAAAATGGAATCAGAGGCAGAAAACCTCGTTTTAAATGGAAGGCTCATCCTTAAAACTAGTGATACATTCTTTGGCAAATATTCCAAAAAGAATCTGCGTATTATCATAGCAATTCGTTGCTCAATTATCACCTGCATGCGAACCAAAACATGCGTTAAACGCTAGCGATAAGCCGTCGACATCGGCCGCATTGCATCGTCCACTAAGACTGTTTTATCCCCCTGTCAGACTACGTTGGATGAACTCCATGAGATGGCAAGACCAATGAATTTCAGGTTTTAAATTATGAATGTTTACAGAAGGACAACTGAGACGAGGTTTGGCAAGAACTGCAACCTCTTGTAAAAAATTGTGATTAAATAATAAGGTTCAATAGTAGGCCTACTATTGTTAATTACATTAAGAGCATTCGTTGAACCGACCAATGTAAATAAACTGGTCTGCCTATGAAATTGGCTGAATAAATAATTAATTTTGATAGTCAGAAAACGGTTGTCTAATTTTCACATTAAGGCCTATATCATTTTAATCAAAGGTGGCTCAAATGAAAAAATTAACGAATTTTGAGCAGTTGACTGGTCTGAACAGTGTTTCAATTATGTCTGTCATACAAAACTGTTCAATAAACTAAATGCAGAAATTCAATATGCCTTTAAAGTCAAAGGTTATTGAGTATGTTTGCAATAGAAAGAATGCATTCAGTCATTAAAATTTTATGCTTCAGGGGTCCTTAGAAAATAGTAAGAATAATATATTTGAAGGAAATATGTGACCCGGTCTATGAAAAGGGACCACAACGCGGGATTTATTTACCGAGATACAGGCCTTAGAACATGGTCACCCATCGAAATATCGAAATCGGGTTTTCACTGGGATTCGCTAGATGACTCTTCTGTCTATCAAATTTTCATAATGGTTCACAGAAATCATTTGATATTAATAGGTTTTCTTATTGTAATATTAGAGCACATAAAAGGGACTGCAAGGCGGCATCCTTATTGTCGGGGTATTATGACAGTAGAATATTTTTTGGAAACGGTTTTAATGATGAATCTATGATTATAATTATAGTAATGCGCTAAATAATTCATTCTACATGTCTATGCAGCGCTTTGATTTCCATGTTTCTAAATATAAAGTGTAAGGTTCAACAAACAGCGATATTCGGATTATTCACTTCAATTGCGTTTTCCGAAGATCTTGTTTTTCAGGTACATCACGTTGTAAAGTTAAAAAAAAATAGAAAAGATAATAGTGCTGTGTCACATAATACATCATTCTTTTCAGAATTTTTTGCTGATCATGGTGGTATACATAAGTCCATTCCCGCGTTGTGGTCCCTTTTCATAGACCGGGTCACATATATTGCGATTAATTTGCAGTTAATTGCGATTAAAAAATTAATCGTGTGATTAATTTCGATTAAAATTTTTAATCGAACAACAGCCCTAATTGTAACACATCAGCTAATATCTATAGATAAATTAAGAAATTAAACATAATAACCTTACATGACATGTAACGAAACAGAGAAATTCCAACTAGTTAGTTCAATGCATCGTCATTACCTTCTGGGTCAAGAATCTTTTCAATGCCAAGTTTCTCATCAGCCAGATTGAAAGCATGAATAAGGTTCTTGTCACTTGGATTTCCCAGCAAGTCATCATAACAGAACAGCTCTGGACTAAAGAAAAAAAACACTTTCTGCTTTTGATCAAAGAAGACCAGATCAGCTCTCGATATAACTACTAGAAAAAGTGCATACCGTAGTATTGTCACAATGTTATTTCAGGCTTACAACAGTGAACGCTTAAACAATCGGCAGCATATATATATTCCTTATATACTTAAGTGATACTACATGCACATGAAAGCTAATATATTCCTCAATCGACGGCATTTGCGCATTGGTTGCAATGCAGTTTTGGTGTACTGTGGCAACTTCTCTGCTTCATGCAATTTTTATTATTTCCTCATCTTTGATATATCCAGTCTTACATCTTGCATCACTCTCCACAGTTCATTTTGCCATTGATTTGCTCCACCTTCCTCAAATTTTCCTGACATTAGTTTCTCCCTCACAGTCAATGAAATGGGTGTCACCCTTGACCGTGAACTTAGTCTCTCTCAACTTGCAAACTTAATTGCTCAAAGCTGCTACCATCGGCTTCACTAGCTCTGAGTGGTTGCTCGCCCTCTTTCTCATGACGCGCTAGTTGTGATTGCACACGCCTTTATACTTGGAGCTGCCTCAAGTGATAGTAGCAGGAGCAGGCAAATTTGGTAGAAGGGTAAAAGAGACGACGAGCGCATGATGAGAATGATGCTCAGCTCATGAACATTGGACAAGCATGTAAAAAAAGATGGAACCTCTCAGTCAATAGGGTAAAGTCAATTTTAAGGAGCTGCTGATGGTGTCGAATCATATTTCTTGGATCTTGGATGAGTTGAGAGACAGCCTATTATTATATTAGTAGACATCCAAAGGTGAAAGTCCCTTAAGTCCAGTAAGAATGAGCAGCACAGAAAGAGAACCAAGGACAAAAGCCTAACCGTCGTCAGAATATGTGCGCAAAAACAGAGTGTGTTATGCGAAGAGAGAGACAGACAGACAGACAGACAGACAGAGAGAGAGAGAGAGAGAGATGGAGACAGAGAAAGAGAGAGGGAATATGTGCAGTATACAAGATATACAATAGTAGGCAGATCCCTTGGGACACCCAGGGTGTTCAGGTGTCACCAGGAATGGCCGCTTAAACACAGAGAAAAAACCAATGTCATCTAAATGCAGATACTCATAATGGTGGAAGCGGCTAAAGTTCACAAGATCTATTTAAGTTGAAGAAGAAAGATTCAAACAAAGATTAGAGGACAGTATAATAAGGTTGTATTGTAATGGTTAGACAGTATAATAAGGTTGTATTGTAATGGTTAGACAGTATAATAAGGTTGTATTGTAATGGTTGGATTTTTAATTATAGTGTCAATAGCAACCATGAACCGTTCACAAATAAAAAAGCATGGTGAGAGAGTATGGACACCACAAACTTTCAGCTCCACATCTGAACTGTTACCACCCTTTTGCCTGGTTAGCAGGATAATATGCTTAAACGGACTTCCACATGAAGCAGATGATGTATCACAGTATAAACCACCTTGGCATTGTGTGTTTCAAGCAGGGCCATATGTCTAGCGGTGCTGAATGTCAGGTAATACTCAATCATACTTTGGTTGAACCATCCTCAGAGCTCATCTTTTAAAATGGTCTCGTATACACACTTCTGTTCTGTTATAAGCTCCTGTACCTCAAGTCAAACAATTTACTACGTTATTTTGAAGCCAAAGTAAGTAAGTAAGTAAGTAAGTAAGAGTATTCTTTATTATACCACCAGCAAACGCACCGTAGTTTACAGAAGAAATGGGGGGAAAACATTTACGCAAAGCTATATATAACAATCTAAATTTAAGCTGATAATAGCCCAACAGCAGTTACTAGATCTATTGAATACATTCATGCATGCATACTGTATTAATGATACCATATGTTTAGCTTGACTTCAGAACCAAGGAATCTATATGAAATTTTAAAGAACTACCATATTAGTAAACAATGGCATAAGTTCATCAAATGCCTCTACAGATGGATGTCTCTGAAAATTTATCACACCCTACAATGCTACAGAAATAAGAATGAACATTAAACAGCTTACCGATAATGATGTATCAGAGCATTGAAAGCGAGGCCATTTCTAAAGCTAGTTGTCAGATTAGTAATGTTAACTCTCTTGTATCTAAAGCAAAATAAACAAAAATTCAGAACAATTATTGTTTACAATAATCCCACTGAAAATATTTTAATAATAATTTTTCTGTAAAAAAACTCTAACCAACATTTTTTGATCAATGAAAATCTGCAATTTATATATATCAGCCTATTGTGCAATCTTGTATGGGGCCATCCATATATTATGCACACACAAAATTGTATTTTCGACCCACCCTTTGTACGCATCCATACATTTGGTTACCACCCTCCCCCTATGCATACGTACAAATAAGCTTCTCTACCACCCTCTTACAAAGGCTATTTAGCTCAATTTAGCGATAATTTGCTAGCACCTGGGAGAATAATAATCTGGACAGTGGAATCTTTGATATAATTATATATGATATGTCCAATTGTCCATGTTATAAACTAAAGAATGTCAATTTAACAGACACAAAAAATATAATTTTCACCTCTGTTCATCATGTTTAATGCATTAAATCAGTAAATTTACGTGTTTAAAAGTAACAGAACGTGTAATATGCACAACACATTCGATCAAAATTCTAGTTTTAGTATGCTAGAAGGAGTTTCTAGTGTACAAGAAAATATAATGACAAATATAGTGACGAACATATAATCAATGCTAGAAAATGGCAGTTACCATAATCATTTGGTTAGATTCAGTGGGGCAGCAACGTGCAAATTGCCTAGAAACTGGTACAGAAGGTAATGCACACAGCCTGAAGACAATCATCTTGCATGTTAACATATAGCAGAGCACAGATCAGATTCCAGAACACCCATGTAAAAGTGAACGACCACGTTGCCCATTCCTCTAATCCATTATGTAGACACTTGGCAACATAAAAACCACAAAGTTGGAACAAAGTCTGTGAATTCACATGTATACTAAAGTATCAAGTTATCTCTTGAAGCAACCTGTTTCACACACCAAAACTGCCTAGACATTTACTGAATTCCAGTAGGCTGCAAAGGTCAAACTAAAATACCAAGCTAAGTAACAGAATACAGATAACCTTGCTTTTCTACTTAACACAAGAGATAACAAATGTCAATCAAAGGCCAAAGCTAGCATTCCTTCTCTGCTGCTCTGGCTTAAAGCAGGTTGGTGATAGAAGTAAACATTAATTGCTCTACCCCTGTGTTGCCTGCTGACACCATTCAAGTAACGTTTTTTCCAAGTTGGTCTGCTGTCTTTCAGGTGACCCTTCCTTCAATACATCTTTCATCTGCAACAAATATAAATACAAGAAAGCCTCATTAAGCACAACTACGTCATAAGGGGAAATCTAAAACACTGCTAGCGAAATGAATGAGAAACATATGAAAATATGTTAGAAACATCCACATACACAGTGGATTCATTCACACGCTCCCAGATTACATGCTCTCTTGCTTAGCACTCTGTGGTACATGTCCCCATAGGTGTTTGGGAATCTGATCTGTGCTCTGCTATATGTTAACATGCCAGATGATTGTCTTCACACCGTGCATTACTTTCCGTACCAGTTTCTAGGCAATTTAAAATTCCACATAAGTTACTGTGTCACTCAAAAACTTCAATACAACATGAATTATGGTCAGAAGTTCTTCTGTATCCAAGTGAGCTAGTGAAGGTCTCCAACAGTACTAGTCTCTGGCAAACATATACGGACCCACCAACCAATTCCCACCAGGAAAATGAGAAAATGCTGACCTATTAATGTTCTAAGGATATTAATTTCTATACAAGTTGTCATTGATTTATAACATTTATTTCACCATGAAATTTGTTGCAGCAAACATATGAATAACTAAATGCTAAACTGATAATAATTTAGAACAATCAGGCTGTGTTAAAATCTACAAAGGATCTAATATATCAATCGCTTGCTATATTGAGAAACGTACCTGCCAGTGGAGAATTATATTCCAAACAAGGCCAAGAGTGAGTTTTGGATTTCCATCAACAATGTCATCACTACTTATGTTCACCAATTTTACCTGTTGCATACAAGACAAGAGATATTGTAGTAAAAATCCATCATCATCATCATCATCATCATCATCATTGTCATCATTTTCATCGCCGTCATCACCACCACCATGCCACCATCTTTATTATCATCAGCAGATGGTTGTAAGACATTATTTGCCTGAACATTATCCCCAGACATTATCCCTCCCCTGGACACAATCCCTCAATTTTGCGTAAGACATCATCCCTCAGACAAAATCGAACTAAGGAGCTTATTTTGGTGGTTTCTGGTAAGTCTACAGTGTAACATGGCATGGGTTTAATTGGCAGTTGACTGTCTATAAGTTTAACCCTTTAATGCCGAGAAGGTAGTAAAAGGTATGGGAAATCCTATAACCTCCGGCATTAAAGGGTTAAGGTTACTGTGAGAACAAACTAATTGCAGCAAATTAAAAACTCTTAAACACTTTTTGACGTCTATTGCAATTGATCATGGCTACTGTCATCTTTGTTAATCACCATTAAGCTGGGAATAAAAGACTTACTCCTACCTCAGACTTGGATTAGTTTTATTTCAAGTAGGACAGATGATTCATAATATAATTGAAAGTTGACTCATCGTTGTGCAGTTAATCTTACATTATATTCTTCGTCTAGCAATCTAATGGCTTGGTTGACGTTGTTCAGATGGTGGACACGCATCCGACCACGTTCAGGTCTCTGCAAAAACAATTACAACTTATCCATTCTATCAATCCAAATAATTTAAAGGAGACATACAATAAACATAGATAGGGTAGTGCGCTTGGTCTCGCTTGCTCATACCTCCATCATGCAGTCGTGAGGAAATAATTCTGAGAGAAGAACAAAATCAATTTTAGAAAGCTCTGAGGTGTGCCAAACCAAATGAACTGGGTTTTGCAGGCATTAAGAGAGAGACAATTTGATGACATCCAGGAGTGAAGAGAACTTGAGAGAGACTGAATGCGTTCAACTAAGAGTAACTGGGATGAAGGAGACCCCATGGACAATTTGATGACATCCAGGAGTGAAGAGAACTTGAGAGAGAGTTGGATTGCTTGTACAACATCTGCATATGTACATATTCAAGCATGTAAACACATAGGGCCTGAAAAAATTTGTGTTTCCGGTAACAGAGCTAAAAAATTGGGTAGGTAGGTCGGAAAATATTTTTATTTTGGTAAAATATTTTTATGCAGTGACTATCCGAAAAAGTATACCCCACTAGTCTTTTTTGCACGCTGCAACAAAGTACGTGTTCTAAGCAAGTATAAACTGCCTATTTCCCGACTGTCTGCACTTAAAACTGCTTTAGAAACAGTCCTATTAATTTCATTTTGTTGACGTCTTTTCTGTTATTTCAATACAAATGTTGTTCTTTTCAGTTTTAAAAAAATAAAAAAATTTAGAATTTTTCTTTTAATTAAAAAAATATTTGGGTCGCGGCCGTAAAAATGGGTCAGTCGGGTTACCGGAAACACAACATTTTTTTTTACGCCTAGCCATGCATACTGAGGAAACACCTTCTGTTAAGCAGATTCAATGTCAGTCTCTAAACTGTACAAGTTGTGAATGACCTTTGCGCCGATTCAGACAGCTTTGGTAACGCAATCTTAGAGACGAGGTTTCATCTGATATTGGGTCAGTAGAAGATGTCAAATTGTTATTACCAGAATACGGCCTGTGAGAAGAGCAAGCAGAGACAGCAACCGAGTTCCATCTCTCAAGTCTTTGAAAAGATTCACAATCAGAGGCTGACCAGATCGATTCAGCCGGATGTTAATCCATTTCGTAAAAGTCTTCTTCTGAGTGTCCAGACTTTCAACTACAGTTAAATCAACAAATATCATCAACAGTTGTCATCATGCACCATCTTTTTTAACTCAACCGTTCCAGACACTGCACTGTGTCATCCCTTAAAAACAATTCGCTTCAAGCTCTATAGTAATAGGCTGTTTACACATGTTCCATTAAAGCAATGATACCACTAACACTTGCAATGTCATTACTCCCAACACAACCAAATTAACATCTGGAATTCAGCATAGTAGTACCCTACACATTTATAACAGAATAATTCGCACAGCCAATTGGCGTGTAATATGGGAATTATTGTATGCCATGAGTATTAGTGTGTAGAGAAAACAGGAGAAAATGATAACATGGGAACAATAGGCTACCATGGCAGTCATACAGCAAACGACCAGACTTGAGCTGGATGGGGCTAAACGTCATTAATGAGAATGTGCAATAACAAATACCATGCCACCTGCATTCACTGCAAAAATCAAATGCACGGCATGTTCAGAGAAGAGGAATCGGAGAAAAGGAGACTTTGCAATTCAAAGGTCTCCCACAGTCGCTCGGCCCTTGACCGAGTGCAGTTGCCATGACAACCCATCATTCCCAAATTAGACATAGTGACAAACCTACTGTGGAGACTCAAGAGCGACAAACTTTTAAGCCACACTCTGCTAAAGTCTGGCCGTCAACTGTAAGACTGCCATGGTAGCCTATTGTTCCCATGTTAGCATTGTCTCCTGTTTTCCTTACACACCAATACATGTATGTGTCCATAAAAATGAAATTTCTTTTGCAAACTTCTCTGAGTCACACCAAAAGTGTAGTGCGAAAGCGCAAAAGTGCGACTCGGTCGGATTGCCGGAACCACACCATTATGTTTCTGGCCCAATGATAACATAATTATGGGCTAAAATGCTGTGTATAGAAAATAATAAAATGATGTCATAATGGGCATATAATAAAGAACATTAAAATGATAAATAACTGCTTGAGCATCGATTTATAGTCATGCTCCAAATTGCTCTAGACTCCAAACAGTCATCATTCATAGCCATAGACCAGCGTTACGAAACCCTTCGCGTCCTAATATATTCTAGCGGAACCCCAATTTCAAATAAACGCATTAAAACATGCATAGCGCTTGAGAAGCATGATTATAGGCATACTAAACATGCACTATTGTAGAATGCTTATTTCTCTTATACGAAAAATCAATATGCACTATCTTAAAAGCCGCAATTAGATCTATAGGTCTAGGCCCCTACTGGGAGTAGGGCGGCTACATGAAATTAGAATGCGAATCACCCCTAATTGTTTCTTCTCATGCAATTTGTCTATAACTGGCTCGATACTACAAAGCTGGATTGTTATTGTCAGCTGCATCATTTCGTCTATTTCTAAATTTTACTTCCGTTCCTGTAAAATATGAGAATGCAGTTTGGTACAACTTTTACGTGATAAATGCAAAACATGGTAACTGCAATTACAGGGAAGTATTTGTTCTATAGCTATCCCATTCCAGACACTGATCAGTGAAAGTTGACTGGAATTCTGTTTAATTTTAGTTAGACTATAGGCCTATGACAATAATAGGTTCACAGTCTTCATTGGAAGAGTTAACTGGTTTTCTGCATAGATGTAAAAAACGATGAAAGTCATAACTACTGTCAACCTTAAGGTCGACATACGACCTTGACCTATGCCTCAAGGTTCTTATCAATCTTGAACAGAATTTCTTGGATGAGCTTTAGACATTTTTATTCCTCTTATGTAGTACCACTTTGGGTGAGGGACCACTTCACCATTCACAGAGACAAGTGGCTATTATTTTGCACGTCTAAACATTATGGTCTTAATATTAATGGCATGGGCATGGCCAATCATCGACCTACTTCCAACTTTTTTTATCGCAGATAGCTTGCTGCAGTCATTGATAAACATGGCACAATGATAGAAAAGCAGTTCAGCTCAGCTCAGCTGACCCACATCAATGCTGACAGAATATTAACATTGGATATTGAAATTAGATGCATCAGATGCCGAGATATGCCGGAAATCAGCAGTAAAACACTTTAAATATTCCATTGACCCAATTGATGCAATTTGTCAGTCTCATTAAACAACCTAAATTAAATAAATTCAATTTCATGATTCTCCAAATTCCTACTTTAATAGAATACAGTCAATCAGGTATCATACTCGTGTTCAGTTTGAAACTTCACAATCACTATACTACAAAAAGTACATGGACCAAAGACTATCGGAAGATGAGATAGTGAGGGACAGGACTGGTCACCTGCCATCATATGCCATGAATAAGAAAACAAAGTCAATAACATTTCATAATGAAGGTCGAATCAAGGCTAGTTTAATTGGATGCTTTCTCTTCTTAATCTCTATATGTTTGCTTAGTAGATCTATTCAAATGGCTAATAGGCTACCTACAAATTTGGCAACATCTTAAAATCAAATTTTTCATCCCATACACAAAACTACACACCCGTACATATTGTTGACCCCTCCCCCTATGTGTACGTACAAATAAGCTTTCGTACCCCTTACTTCTAAGCTACATTGTATTTAGCCAAAGACATCTACGAAACATGTATTTTATCTTAAGCTACTATTTATTATTGTTAAAAATCATATTTGCAAGATAACTTTTGTTAAATGTTATGGTTTGCTGCTTAACAGAATTTAATTAGGATGACTATCATATAATTTACTGAATCATAAAAATAAACTAATGTGGATGTTACAACCAGACATTTATTTTACATACGTACATTTTGCCGAGATCCCCCCAGGTATGCAAATCACTTAAATCCTGTGACCTCCTTACCCCTCTGTGTGTACATAATATATTGACAGCCAATGCACAGGGTCCAAAACATGGGCAAGCTTTAATGCAAAAAAGTCTAAAGGCCAAGTTACTCTCAAAGCACAGCTTGTCAATCTTAATTATTCTAGTTTAATAGGTTTCCATCTCTTTATCTGGGAACAGTTCATTCCCATTCTTATTTCCTTCGCAGTTTCTCAGTTTGTATATCTCACTTCGGCCAGTAAAACAAGTAAATACAGGTGTATCTAATTCTAATGAAAATGTTCATGTACTTCTGTACCTATGGTCCAATACCATCAGGACAACTTTCAAAAGTCAAGTACCCTATACATGTATATCGACCTGCAGTCAGTATAACTGTCAACAACAATAGGTGAAAGAGGATCAACTGTGCAAAGGACTTTGAAATCATGCCTATTCAAATATGTTTAATCTCAAATACCCTACATACAACCACTACATACCAAACAAGAATTGCTGCTTGGTCACACCGACCAGTGTTAAAAAATGGCTGGCTGGATGATCTAAACCTGACTACATCTGTTCTTTCCAATGCTCAATGCACAGCATGGAATGACCTAGATGCAAATTTATTTTATTTATATATATATATATATATATATATATATATACACGGTGGACCCCAAAAAGTAATCCCTATGTTTTTTGTCAATATCTTTGCCAAAAACAAGAATTTTAAAATAAAGTTTCATGGGCTTGAAGGTAATTCAGCCAAATTTTAGGCCTAAAAAAATGTTGTGTTTCTGATAACCCAACCGACCCTCTTTTATTGCCACGACTCAAACAATTTTGTAAAAAAATTGTATTAAAAAAAATTTAATAAAAAACTTAAATTTTTAAACAAAAAATAATTTTAAAAAATTTAACATTTGTATTGACATAACAGAAAAGACATCAACAAATAGAAATTAATAGGACTGTTTTCTAGAGCAGTTTTAAGTGTAGACAGTAGGGAAATAGGCAGTTTATACTTGCTTAGAACACGTACTTTGTTGCAGCGTGTACCTTTGTGCAAAAAAGACTAGTGGGGTATACTTTTTCGGATAGTCACTGCATAAAAACATTTTACCAAAATAAAAATAATTTTCGACTTACCTAACCAATTTTTTTTAGCTCTGTTACCGGAAACACAACATTTTTTTTAGGCCTTACCAATAAATTTAAAACGTAACAAAAGTTAAGTGAGCCCACCCACTGTTTTAAAAAAACGATTTTATTAAGTCGTACCTCAAATAATTGTTATAAAATGATTGTTATAAAATGAATTTGACATTGCCAGACAATCGTTATTGTTACTATTTAGAAAGAAACATGTACCAGCGTAGCTATACATCACTGTGACATCATTTAGCAAGCTGCCTATGATGTTGCAAATAAAGAATTTTTCAGAATCAAATTTTGTTTAATATTTATTAAAACAGTAAAATTTAGATTGATGAGTCATTAAAATAGCCAAGACTTCAATGACACACACAAAATGTGTATTCAGATACTTCATGAGTGCAGAGTCTTAGAGCTTAAGCTATAATCACCACCACCTGCTATCGTGAATAGTGAGATACACCGTACTTTAGCCTGTCCATCAATGCAGAGAAAACTAAATGATTGTTGACAAGCAAATCTATATAAATAAAAATGAAACTTTCCAATAGTTCGGAACATGATCACGCCGAAAGTGACCCACGGATTGTTTTGAAACTTTTACAACACCTTCCATTCCAATAGAACAGTGATAAATTATGCTTTTTTTCCGAAAAAACCCAACCTTTTCCACAAAAAGTGAACTTTGCAATCCGTTCGTCCGCCATTTGCAACTTCAACCAAACCACGCGCTTTAAATTTCAGAATTGTCTTCACCCGTAAAACACAGTGACGATACATCAATGAGGTTGCGTCCCGTGACGTCATAAGCGAGTGCAATATTACGAAAGCGGCCTAAAATTACGAAAGCGGCCTAAAATTCTTGGGCTATATCCGCTGTCAGTAAAGGACGGTGTAAGGGAGGGGGAGGGGAGGGGGAGGGGGAGGGGGAGGGAGAGGGGAGGGGGAGGGGAGGTCTTTTCTGCCACAGCAACGCGTGGCTGGGTACAGCTAGTGCACAATAAAATCTATCAAGAACAAGCTGCTATACTAGCATACCAACATGCGTCGCATTGCGTCCCACATGCAGTTTGATTGTAAGTGGACCGACCAAGCTTGCTGAAGATCTGCAATTAGTGTAAAAATGAAGTAAAAGACAAAGTCACTACTCTACTTTCATAGCAATCTTTTTGGTTTGGTTTGACACTTCCAAGCAGCTCCAAAAACTTGACTACGCATTACTCTCTCAAACTTTATCTCTATTCAACTTTTGCCAAGTGTTCGAGACTTAGGTGTCACCCTAGATCAGTGGCACATTCAGTGCTGTCCAACCTGCTGCGGCCATTTCAAGTGGCCTGCCTGAACTCACTGAATTTTTGCACTCTTTTGTGCCGAAGCAGCTGAGCGATTATAAATCATACCAAACATGACATTATGTAGGCTATACTAATACTTACTCCATTATTCATTATTATTATTACTATTCTTTTTGCATTATAATCATTTCATGATAAATTTCAACTCAGTTAATAATTATTATCAATAAATTTAGCTGTAACTTTTGAATTTAACCGACTGTTGCGGCCCTGGGCTTCAAGAGCCATTGCTTCTGCAGCCCTTAGCGCAGGTAGTGATGCGCGTCCAAATAAAAAAGTTCTAGTTCCTTAGCCTTACTCCATCAATTGTACTGGCCTCCTGTTCAGTACAGAATAAAATTCAAATTGGCATGTCTGACCTAAAAATCCCTCAGCACCAACACATTTTCTTACCTTCAGTCACTGCTAACTCCTTACATTCCTCCTCGTTGCTTGCATTCATCGGGTACAAGTCTTTTAGCTGAACCTCAATGCAAAACAGTCATGGGCTTGCGTGCATTCCATGCCTCTGCACCCAGGGAATGGAATCGGTTTCTGCTCTCTCTTCGAAGCTCAATTTCACTTCCTTCCTTCAAAAAGCGGCTCAAAATTCACTATTTCTTTTTGGCTTTCAAGCACATGGATCTCTGATTGCATCTTCCTCTGGCGACTGACTATCCGTACCTCAGATTCACATTTTGGTGTGACCTTGTGTGCGCTACAAATTTATTTAATAATAATAATAATAATAATAATGCAAACAAAGACTTAAAACTTGAAGTATGATATCTGAAAAGAGTCAAAGTCCTGTAGAGTTAATTTTGAAGAATTATACTCATTTGTGATTAGTTCAATCAGCAGTACTATTTATAAAGCAGCATTCACACACACACACAGTCACACACACACACCTATGATTTATCTAACTTAAAAATTGTAACGCTATCAGCAGCAATGACAGGTGACATGTAACTTGCCTATCTCCAAAAAAGGCTGACGCATAAAAAAGTTAATCAAAAGCGTCAGCTGCTGTGCACCGAAGAAAAAGATTCATAAGCGTCTGCTATATTCACATTGTCATCAACGGAGAAGACCAGCAATATTACTGCAAATGGCAAGACACCTGACAAATATATTATTATTATAATTATTTCGATTTTACATCATATCACTGCCCTTCTCACAGCCAATGAGCATGCTACTCTAAAATTTCTGGATGCCAGTTTGAAAGCGTTTGAAACAGTTCATCACTAAAGACTTGCCAGATCAGTGGAATAACAATTACGAAAGACACAAATGTAGTAGTAGTAGATCTTCCATTGCACTTCAGTTACGAGCATAACACAATTTCTGCTTTCTTCTGCTTTGATAACACTGCACGTCTCTCACAAGATAATTCACGTCCGTCCTCAGTCAAACAGGTGAGGAGGCACTTCTTCAGCCAGTTCACGCTCATCCAGATCAGCTGCAGAACCTAATTATATTTAAAGTCTTAGAAACTAGAAATGATAGACGAAAATGATCTGCAGCTTTGAAATCAGCATGACAAATTTTGTAAGGACCAAGTGTTAGAATCACAGCACTAAGCAATATGTGTGTTGACTAGTTTATTAAATGAATGTAATAATAACAAGAAGATCATCTTTGAATCCAGGAGTGTTGCCATTTGTTCACCAATGCACCTTAAGCATTGAGCCAACAATGCACAAGTGCAAAAAAGCGGACATACAAGCAGTGGCGTAGCAAGGTCCTGGGGGGCCCCTGTGCAGAGCTTAGGTGGTGGGCCCCTTAAATGCTTGAAACCCCCATTCGATTTCAAACAACAAAGCTGCGCTAAACGCCTGGTTCCTTTAAAAAATTTGCATATTTCAGACCAAAGTTAAATGAAAACAAACTAGCCACATTTTTAAAAATTATTTTAACCAATTTATCTTATGAAACATATTCTTCTCCATATCAGCACAGACAAAATTAATGTAACAAGAATACCATACGGAAGTAGCCTAATCACAAAAATTCTTTCATATCCTGAAGTAGCCCAGGCCCTATTAATCATCAATCACCCATAGGCCCTGCTTAAACTCTCCAAGCTGTTGGGTTTATTGATTAAAAGAGCGGAAAATGTAACGAATTTGGCAAGTGTGAAATGACTCAATCAAGTCTACGACTAACCTGCTAAGGGGATCTAAATCCGAATTAATGCTAAAATGCTCGTTCGCGCGCCTTCTCTTGTGCAAACAAAATAAATTTTAAACGCGGCTGCGTAGACGCGTAGACCATGACACAATTATGTTTATACGTCAGCACAACTACTTCCGACAAAAGACTGCAAAGAGTAAAGATATTTGTAATAAGGTAGCCTAATCATAGCACATCGCAAAGCAGTTGTTTCGACATTCCGGCTGAAACCCAAAAAATTACTGGGTGTGTAAGCTGTACATTTAGGTTTGAATACATTCTGAATATCCTTAAAGTAAAAATTTGACTCTGACCCCGGGGGGCCCCTTGACAGCCGGGGGGCCCTCGTGCACTGCACAGGTTGCACGCCCTATTGCTACGCCACTGCATACAAGGCATCATAACTTATAACTTATGCTGCTCTGGAGTTGTAGAAATGCATCTGCCACAGTTACTGGACAACATAACTGTAGGTGGGAACGTCTCACTTGAGATCCATCATGCCACACCCAAAGTTTACCATAAATTTTACAAGTTTCTCACCTAAATGGCAATGCTAAATTTTTTGTCCAGTGCCCATCCAAAACAATACACCATGCAAAGCTACTCTAACCGCACCTGTCTAATATCAATGACCATTTGAATTTCAAAGTAACTGTTCAAAAGGTGCATTAAAAAATGATAGTTTACATACTAAAAAAGCAAATGGCAAGACACCTGACAAATATATTATAAGACTATATCATGCGGCCTTATAATAACCAAAGAAACACTATTTAATAACACATGCATTAATTTATATTTAATATAAGTACTTAATAATAAGGAATTTATTCTGAATAGAGCAAAATATTGAAAGACAATGTGGTGAGACACTAATGCCATAACAGCACATTTGTTTGTTGAATCCAGAATTGCTACACATATACACACACTTAAATGACAATTGGAAGACTAGGCTTATTCAAAATTTATTTCCAAGCAGATGTCATGTCCACCATCTCATCTGTATGTTATGATATCACCCATTTAACCCTTAGGTTAAATGGACAAACTCAAAATATATCTGGCAAAAGCCGGATCTAGAAGTATCTAGCTCGTGCAAAAGGTTAACAAAAATCAGCGATCAGTCTCTAAACCAAACTGTTATTTATATTTAGTGAATAACTTTATGTATGTATGTGTACTTGTTATAGCGCCCCTTCAAGCTCACTACTCAGAGGCGCTCCCAACTACAGCGCGGACACTGAATCGGAGTTTCACGCCGAAGCGCTGAGCAATTGCCCAAGGTCCCTACGCAATGACTTGAGGTGGATTTGAACTCGCAACCTTCCGGCTGCAAGGCAACCAACATACCCGCTACATCACCGCGCCCCACAACTTTATCCCTGGGAACTAAATGTGTTCAGTTAAACAGGCAATCTCAGCCAAAGGCAGTTCAGCAGAGAATAGCAAGAGAGAGGCTGCACGATATAATCGTGACAGACAACAGCTGCAAACTCTGTGTCACTGTAAGCAGACACAGCATTTCCAAATCTTATCTCAAACATTTGCCAACATGAGAAAAGAGAAAAGACTGATAAGGCTTTCTCTTCAGGTCAACCACCAGCCAGCCACCAGCCGCTGCTGCCTCCTTCATGTCTCTGCTTCTGCTTCAGCAGCAATTCTGGCTGCTTTCATTAAACTTCAACTGCAGCCCATTCATTACTCTTAATAAAGATACTGGTGGAAGACATCAAGCCTATAGTCGTAGTGGAGTTTTTGTTGCAGAATCGAATTAAATGGAGGGCTGTTGAATAATCTTGATTTGCTGAGACATTGGCTTCCTCACTACATGCAGACCAGAACAATAGGAAATTGCAATACATACAGTGATGTATTGCTCCGTTCTTCTACCTGTCTTGAAGCGCAATGGTCTGGATCAAAGTGATCCTGCAAACTACCGCCCCAGTGCTAATGTTACATTTCTATCTAGATAAGATACTGGAACGCATTGTTGCCAACCAGCTGATTGTTTATTTGGATATCATGAATGAATTGATTCCATCGCAGCAGTCGGGTTTCCGTTGGAATCATTGCACGAAGACTCTACTGCTTCGACTCTTCACTGCTATATCTTCTCTATACTGCTGATTATGGCATAGCCGGGTGCCGTTTTTCAACCAGGTACCGGGTACGGGTAGTGTGAATAAAATCTGCCAGGTCCGGGTACCGGGTCTGGGTATTAAAAGTAATCGTTAATCTCTAAACTGAACAGTATGTCTCCCCTTTGAATGCTGTCAAACGAACACCACTCAGTTTGTTCGCTACCTTTGGTTGAATTGAGTAAAACTCTTTGTGTCAGAGTTTTACTATACAGCTGAGTTCTGCCAATGGTTATTGATTGAGAGGGGCACTTCTGCCAGGGGTTAATGATTGAGAGGGGCACTGTAGTCGGGAGCGCCTCTGAGTAGAGTGCAGTTATTTGAACTCTGGTGATAGAATCATTCTATAGTATAGAAATGATGATCTGTCCAGTCAGGCAAGAGGAGGTCAGAGGTCAGCAGCTTCTGATAAACAGTCCTGTTTCTGTGGTGTATGCAGTCCAACTACCCGTACATGTAGATATATTTCAAAGTGCACCATCCCTTAATCTGTGTATACTTGGTCATATTAGGGAAGGGGCCTATTAAGTTTGGCTGCAAAATCATGTCAACAGGTGGAAGGTATCTCTGCTGACAAGTCCTAGTCTCTCTGACTAAAATGAGAGTGTGACAGACCAAACAGACTTTAAAGATAAGGGATTAACAGATGCCACTGGCCAACCAATATAGCTATGGTCAGTGATCAGAACCTGCAAATATAATTATTTATATATTCTTCCCCTTCCTATACTTCTTCACCTTCTACCACAGTTCCTTCCCCGTCCTCCTTTCTCTTCTCTGTTAGATATTTCAAACAGCCAAGCACCATGAGTAAGAGAAAGAGGTAATAGAAGAGAAAGAGGAGGAAGGAAGAAGAGGAGGGGAGAAAGCATGAAAGAAGGTGCCACTCTTCTATTTACATATATATATATATATATATATATATATATATATATATATAAATCTACAGATTAACACAGAGAAAACCAAAGCAATGGAATTTGAAAGACGGAAGAGACACCAATAATCCTCAATATACAGGAGAAGTTATTGAACAAGTAATTAATCAATGAAGGTGGGTCAATAAACACAGATGGCAGGAACAAAAAAAGATAAACAAAGAGTGGCGTAACAAACTAGCCTGACACCCTTGGACACTCTCAGCTTGCTGGCACTTACCCATTCATGAGACTAAGAAGGGAAAATAATGATAGCTACTGAAAATTGCATTTCGGTTATAAACCGAATATACAGGGTGGCCTGGGTGGGCCATATAAAAAAGTAACCCCATACGGTTTTTTGCCCATATCTTGGCCAGAACTAAGAATTTCTAAATGAAATTTTACAGTCTTAAAGACAATACATCTATATCTATAATTATAATTGAGGATGTATGTAAGTAAGTATGAATGTTTGTTTGTTTGCATGTGCACTTGTTATAGCGCCCCTTCAATCTCTCTCTCTACTCAGAGGTGCTCCCGAATGCAGAGCGAACACTGCATCGGAGTTTCATGCCGAAGCGCTGAGCAATTGTGAGTCAGGGACTTGCCCAAGGTCCTTACGCGGCTCGAACCTTCCGGCTCCAAGGCAACAACGCCACCACTACACCACTGCGCCCCACATATGACTTTGTCCAGAATGCATGCCAACAGTTTTGCAGCTATTGATCTGAAACTTTGCACCTAGACAGGGGTCCATCAGAATTAGCCCGTGCAGAGGTTGGCGAATTTCTAACACCATGGGGACCAGGGTGGGGAGGGAATTTTTTTTAAGGGGGCCAATTTTTTGGCAGCTATTGATGTGAAACTTTGCATTTAGACAGAGGACCGTCAGGTCCACCCAGTTGAGGAGTTGGCGAATCTCTACCAGGAGACTGGAGGAGCCGAAAACTCCATTTTCCCTATTTTTATACCATCACCATAGTTTCCCAGCTATTCACCTGAAAAGTTTCAGCTAGATAGGATGCCACAGGGCCCACTTCGCGCCCAACCAACACACACCTAGCCCAACGAGGTCGGGTGGGGCAGGGCGCTGTTTAGGGAGGCCAAATTTGGAAGGGGGCCAAATTTTTTGGATGTTTTCCAGTTATTGATCTGAAACTTTGCATCTAGACAGAGGATCGTCGGGTCCAGCCAGTGGAGGGGTTGGTGAATCTTTACCATCAGGGGACCACGGTGGGGTGTGAAAACCCAAACTTTTGCTATTTCCATTCCATCGCCATAGTTTCACAGCTATTCACCTGAAAAGTTGTAGCTAGATAGGATGCCACCGGGACCACCTCGCCCCAAACCAACACACACCTTGTCCTTGCCCCGCATGGGTCTGGTGGGGCAGGGTGCTGCATGGGGTGGGCAAATTTGGGGGGAGGCAAATTCATTTTTTACAGTTTCGCAGTTACTGATATGAAACTTTCCATATAGACAGAAGACTGTCAGTCCAGCCAGTGGAGGGGGCCATGGTGGGGCGCAAAAACCCCAACTTTTGCTATTTCAATTCCGTCGCCATAGCTTCGCAGCTATTTACATAAAATTCCCGGGCAACGCCGGGTACCCCGGTTAGTATTTACATATGATGGCCAGATTTCATCAAAATATTTCAAACAGAACAAAACTTATATCACTTAAACCACCCACCGTTTTTTGACGATTCAAAGGGGTTTGGAGAGGGGATGTGCTCCTCCCTATATTCATTTTTTTATTGCCACACTGCGACGGTAGTATCCTAGACTGTCACATTAACGAAATTGCTCATTATAGTCATGGTCTAAAACTTGAAAAGCACCTTGCCATTGTTTAAACGTAGTGGATCCGCTCACGCCCCGAGCGTTAGCGGAAACCATGTGCTACATTCACGCCCGTAACATTATTGGTCGCACTGGCTACGGACGGTGCATTGCAGGCTACCATTCGGGCTAACACCCGTCGGCCAATCAGGTTAGCGGAAAACAATGTGGAAGAGTCGAATACCGTAGGGGAGGAGGTTGTCGAGTACAATTTATGCCCATCCTTTCTAAACCCTACTGTCAACAGCACGTGCTGCGTGTCGCAGGGTCTCACGATTTTAGACGAATTGCAATGTAAAACGTTTAAAATGTCTTACAAATGACCCTACGTATGGAGGAACATTTTGCACAGGTAATTATGCGCTCTTTATCGTTAAATTTAAGCATGGTTATAACATAGAAGACCTAGGTGTCGTTCGCGTATAGGGTATAAGGTTTCGCGTCGTGAGGGTCGGTTAGGGTTAGTGTTAGGGTTAGTGTCGTCATTAGATTCTTAAGATTTTTGCTCCGTGAGGGTCGGTTAGGGTTAGTGTTAGGGTTAGTGTCGTCATTAGATTCTTAAGATTTTTGCGTTGGTTGTTTAGCAGTTGTTGGCCAACCTAGCCTAATAGCTTGACCATCAACTGCTAACATCAACTACCTTCTCCCCCCCCCTGCGGTCTTCGCCTCTTCCAGACGGTTCACGTGACGGGCGTGAGCGGATCCACGACCTTGTTTAAAATAATTCCACACTGTAATAGTGACATTTTAAGCTGTTATCTCGTCAAAATTTCCTATTATTTCACTGCTTAAAGTTCAAGACATGACGACTTAAGTCTTCAAAAATGTTCTTCCCAATTGTTTTTTTAAATTTGATCATTCTTCAAATGGGTCAACAAAGCATTCTCTTGGAATCCGCACAGAGGAAAAACACAATCTGGTTACTGCGCTGGACTGTCAATCGACAGGTCGGGGATCAAATCCCAATACACCCACATACCTTGCTTGGTTTTGAATCGCAGTGTGGCATCTGTGTCCGCCGAGCCATCGAAAGGATTGCTGTTGCTGCTGCTACTTCCTTCCTCCGTCATTTCTCATCACAATTCGGCAGCGAAGTTTCGCAAAGTTCATAGACAAATTACACTCGACTTTATAAATCAGGATAGTCAAAACTAGAATGTCTTTGATGGCAGACCGTTAATACATCCAGATAATGCATAGTAGAGTTTCTGATTTCGTCAAACTACCATTGACGCAGAGACAGATCAGGCCCATTACATCCAACGCTAAGTGTCTAGGTCTGCTACTTCAAGCACTCGAAAGACAAAACAGTTCCAGTCGCTGAATGGCTATCGCAGCTAGATGAGCTTTTTGCCCGTTAATCAATTAGACCGATAAATCAAAACAGAGGGTTCGGCAACATGCGCATTTTATATCCTTTTTCGAGATCTTGCTCAAAACCTTAAAACCCAACACTAATCCATCAAAATACACACACGCACACGCACATAACCCATAACCTCGTTGCGGTGCACATCAACGACTTGGTACACATCCACATATTGGTCACAGGGTTGCCAGATTTCTTAATTTTTAGTGACGAAATTGCGTCATAAAGTCGCCCAAAAGTCGCGAGTTAGGTACATTAATCAATCAATCAAAATTCATAAAGCGCCCCTTCAAGGTACCTACTCAGAGGCGCTCCCGGCCGAGACCAAGCGAAAAACAGTCTTCAACAGTTTGTGAGATTGAGAACAGCTTGAGAGGTGTCGCATAGTCAAGGGAAGCCTATTCCAGGTTATTAGACCAACTACAGAGAACGAACGCCTGATCAGCATTGTAGAGTGAAAGGAACCATTAAGTCACCATGGACAGCAGAGCGCAGTGTGCGGTGACCTATGTAAGTGGAAAGGGGAGGCAAAGCTCATACATATAAGAGGGTGCCCAGCCTTATAATGCGATGGCATCGCCACTCCAAAGTTAGGCTACAAAGCTAAATAATTAGATGCGCTGCGGGAAAGGCCAGTGCAAGACCTCGCGCATAATAGACCCTTGGGATACAATGTCATGGTCGGACTTGGTGAATCCCCCAATTATAAGACGCGCGGCAGTCCGATGGACTCTCTCTGAACCCGCAAAGATATGAAAGCGCAGTAAGCCCCAGACACAAAAAACATTTATAAAGCGCCTCTGCTAGGATTAGCCTAACCGTTCAGAGGCGCTCCTAGTGCGCAAGGCCACGAGAGAAGAAATAACTTTTCAGGAAGGAAAATTACCAGTTAAAAGTTGAGACCGAGTAGATGGAGGCAGAGTAGGCCTATTCCAAAGTCCGACCAAATTGATGTAAAGGATCGGGAGTGACTGAGCCATAGCCGTTCTAGCAGGAGGAACTAAAAGATCAAAACTATTTGAAGAGCGGAGTGGGCGATGTGAGCCTACTGCAAGAGGAAATAATTCAAATAGGCTAGTTAAATCGTTTGTTCAGTTATAGCCTGTTAAGTTGTGCGAGATGTCACGCAAATTGTCCAGAAGCGGCAATCAATTAAGTTCGGCTCCGTGAAGAAGATGCCCAACCAATTTTGCTTTGATTTTGCTTTGAAGTTCTAATCAAGAACATGTGTTATTTACGCCCGGTAGCGAATTCGGACTCCCTACCCGGTTAGGGAAATACAATGTCGAAGAGGCGAAGACCGCAGGGGAGGAGGTTGTCGAGTACAATTTATATTTCTGACCATCTCTTTGTAAACTGTCAACAACACGTGCGTGTCGACAGGCTCTCACGATTTTACACGAATTGCAATGTAAAACGTTTAAAATTTCTTTAAAATGACCCTACGTAGGCTAGCCTAGGTGTCGTTTGCGTAGGCCTATACTCGTGTAGGGTAAGGTTTCGCGTCGTGAGGGTCGGTTAGGGTTAGTGTTAGGATTACTGTTTTCATTAGATTCTTAAGATTTTTGCGTCGTGAGGGTCGGTTAGGATTGGTGTTAGGTTAGTGCCGTCATTAGATTCTTAAGATTTTTGCATTGGTTTTTTAGCAGTACTGTTGTTGATCAAGCTAATAGCCTACAGCTTCACCAATAACAGCTAAAATCAACTATACCTTCTCCCCCTTCCTATGGTCTTCGCCTCTTCCACAGTGTATTCCCCTAACCGGGTAGGAAATACGAATTCGCCGCCAGGTAGGCCCTATTTAGCAACGCCCTAGTCGCTGTATTTGATCGTGTAGGCGCTGTTTCGCGGCGGCGAATTGTGGTCGCTGAGATGAAGGTCGGTGAAATGTGCACGCTCAATTCAACGTATTCAACGTAAACCGTATATCTGGTAACCTACTGTGGTGAATTTTATGAAAGTTAAAATATCGCCGTCGCGACCGCGGCACAACTCAAAAGTAGGCTATAGCCCAGCAGGGCCTACTATCCCCCCCCTGTAAGGTGGAAGCAATCCCCCCCAAATTTTTTGGCCTCCTTTGCAAGCGCCCAAGGCGCGAAGCTGCGAGTGCCGAAGGCACGAAGCCCACACCGACTAGGGGGTCTGGGGGAGCGTCGTAAGCTCCCCCAGCGGGGTCTGGGGCGGAGCCCCAGCCACCAACGCATTTTTAGCTCTGTTGACCTCAACTGGAGCCTTTTTAAGGCTCTTTTTTGCCAGCTATTTATGAACGATAAAATCATGAAAACGTCAATAAGAAGTCGTTTTGCAGAGTCGCAGACTACCAGTAGGCCTATGAGAATGTCAAAATTCTATTGTAAAAGAAATGGGTTTTGTCTTTACTATAATCACACAGTTAAAAGTTTAGGCCTATAGCCTAACAAGTTTATAGGCATACTGTCATATGGGTAGGCCTATACTGTATAGGAAACCCTAGGGGCATGTCATGTGTAAAGGGTTTTACGGGCTCAACCCACCCAAAGTGTGTAATTTCCTAATTTTAAAAACTAATTCTGTGAAGGTTTAGCCTATACTTTTGTGTATTTTGCAACTATTGCTTAGTGTTGAGCCACTAGCAGAAAGATGAGTTTGGAGAAGGAGATATGCCCCTCCCTCCACATTATCTAAATGTTTTATAATTTTCACGCTGCAATAGTAGCAGTTTAGACTGTCATTTAACGAGAATACTCGTCATTTCAGTGCTGATTGCTGATCACTTTCTTATTAGGCTACGAAGCAAGCTGTTGTAGATATTTTCCAATTTTTGTTTTGTCGGCTGAGCAACATTGCCATATTTAGGGGGTTATCCACCTCTCCGCCAGTCCCGTTGAATTTGTATCCAAGTTGTTTTCACTTTTGGGGATTTGCACGCTGTAATTATTGTACCTTTTTACAAAATGGCTCGTGAATTCAATGCTCAGAAACGTGGTTTAGGATATCATAAAATATCCCCTCCACATTATTTAATTTTTTTAATTTGCACATTACAATGGTAACATTATAAAATTTCTCATTATGGGTTAACAGTGCATTTAACACTGTAGTAGTTTTGTGAAGTTTGGAAAGGTCCAGAATTCAGCAAAATATCAACTCTTGATAATATCAAATTGCATTAGTAGTCTACTGTCAGTTGTACAATGCTCAGCAACATCCATTTTGGGTTCCAGACAAATCCCATGGACATTTCCCCCGGAGCACTCTTCGTAATTTCCTCTCTGGATTCCACTAGAGCGTTTCAATAGGACAATTCCCCGAACATTGTCCTCAAATTGTAATTGTAATTGTAATTGAACATTTATATAGCACCGCTCAAAGATTCAGTAGCGCTCCCGACCCTAGTTAATGTAGGCTGTAAAGCAAAGGTCATACTAAATGAAGATCTACCCTCGAGATGGCGGGAAGAACGTCTCAAGAGGAATTTACCGTGGGTGTGGGGGAAGGGTGGTTTCAGAGGGAAATGCCGGGGAAATGTCCAGAAGGAGCTCTCTTATGCCCATCTATCATTAGAGGGGGATTTGCTTCTGGCACAAGTTGGATCAGGCTACTTACTTCCCCCTCCACGTAGCAGGCCCTGATGGGTGCGAATGTGATGGAGGTGCAAGGACAAATTTAAGTGAGTGTTAAGCAAAAGTCAAATTATATGAAGATTTACCCTGTGTTATGACGGGGAGGGTATTGCTCGGGAATTTACCAGGAGGAAGTCCATGGCAGATGCTAAGGGGGGATGTTCAGGAAGAAATCTTCTATACCCCGGTACTCAACTTTATCACTAGGGGGGAACTTTTCCCCCCCTGGCCCAAATTGGAAGCAGTCTGATTCCATCCCCCCATGGCGTAGTAGGCCCTGTAGCCCAGTGGTTCTCAAACTTCTGCAGGCCGCGGACCGGCAATAATTTATTTGGGAAGCTCGCGGACCGCTAACTTTAGTGGTAGGCCTAAGCACAAACAAAAGCGAACTGTAGCCTATTATTTAAAAAAACTCATTATAGGGTTATTTATAATTAGGGATTTTTTAATTAATAGAAATTGTTTGTATAGCCATTAATTTTGGCAAGTTAAAATAAGGCACTGCTAATATTAGCCTATAGGCCTACTTTTAACGTTTGAGACAGAATTTTGAATAAATTTGGAGCAACAATTCGAATAATTTCACAATTTTAAATATAGGCTTATATACATTAATAATTGTAATTTATTTTTCACTCTCAGACCTCTTCACGGACCGATGATCAGGACTCCACGGACCGGTGCCGGTCCGCGGACCACCACTTTGAGAACCACTGCTATAGCCCACAAATAGCGAGAGGACAAAATATTCAGTCGCGAGCACTTTGAAAAAAGGAGCCCAACTCGCGTTTTTGCAACGACATGGCAACCCTCGTACTGGAACACACCGCAGCTGCCATAGATTACAAATATTATTATTGAAACTTCACTCTACGACGTAACCGCAACTTGGATTTGAGTACGAAAATAATCATTACTTCGAGGTCGATGGGATCACGTGGTTTTTGCTGAGGTAATTCCACAGTATAAATAATTATCTATACTGTGGCTACAATACAATACAATTATTATACAATTAGTCATTTATGCCGCTCTTTAACAAAAACAAGTCTTGCACAAAAGCGCGCTTCACTAACAAATCTAGTTATAATGCAATGAAAACAAATGACTTAGGCCCTATCTAATTTTAAAATTCATTTCTTTCTCTTCTCAAGACTTATTCTTATTCGACCGGGGTTGGACTGGGAGCACTCCTGAGTAGTAACCTTGAAGGAGCGCTATATCAAATTCTCAGTAGCCTAAATAAATATTAAATAAATCTTGCGAAGTAGAAAAATGGCGGATATGAAAGATTTGCTGCGGCCAGAAGTGAAAACCAAATGGTAGGCTACAGACGAAAATATTGCGCTGCATACGGATGTAAGTAAGTAAGTATATTCTTGAATGTCATCATCATCATCATCGTTATCCATGGGTTAACAACCCGTAGGTGTCCGACGCCACTCTCTATCTGAGATGAATCGACGACTTTTCGGCAACCAAAGATATGCGCCTGTTTGCAACTTTGCATCGACGACCTTATAATATTTATATAAACCGTAGCTCCGAAGTTAATACCTCGCATAAATTCTTGTTTACCGCTCTTTCTACGATGCCTCAACGCCACCATAGATATGAACGCCACCAGTCAGCTCCGTCTAGAAATATGAGATCGTTGGTGTAGACATCTGTTATATCTATGGTGTAGACAACCTTATGAGTTGACGCAGTATCTCGTGAAGAAGCTTAGCTTTAAAGTAGTGGTCTAAATTATTTGACTTACGACTTAAAACGAAGACGAGGTCACCATGGATTGTTCTTTAGTACTAAAACGTCTGTGATAGCGTCGATTGCATCTTTGGGTGTTAGCAACCAGTGATTCCAAGAACATCAACTTTAATCAAGATGGCCGATGTAGTGGACGTTGGAAACGAGGATTGCGACGGCGGTACAAATAAACGTAATTGTGATACACTTTTAGGGTTGCCAGGTTGCCTTGAGGAAATTACCGTACAATGGCTATCGCGTTATGGGCGGTTATTGTTACTAACGGCTCGGTAGAACGTAAACAGTATGGCCGTCGCAGATAGATGCAGAATAGAGCGGCCTGACATACGGCGATTGATATCCCAATGGGTAAACGGTAATCCCGAAGACTGGCTGCCCGTACTCCAAACAATATGGCTGCCAACGATCGCAATAAAAATAGAGTGCAGCGACCTATGGCGCAGCTACCTAGCGACGCCATCTATCGACTGCATTCCAACATACAAACCGATAAGTAATGTGTTCATATGTGCGTAAACGGCTAATATTATAATCCCTATGAGAATATTTTCGATATTACATGGAGCACTGTAGCTGCGCCAGAGGTCGCTGCGCTGTATTTTTATTGCAATCATTGGCAGCCATATTGTTTGGAGTATGGGCAGCCAGTCTTCGGGTAAACGTGTGTTTTAGCGTCGTAAATTATTTTCACGCTTATAATGACTCAAAAAGGGCCGTAAATTATTCGTAATGACGTGCAGTGGTCTAACTCATCTAACAGCATACTTAAAATTTCGTAAGGATACGAATATTGACAGAGATTATGTTTTTAAAATGTCACATTTTCCATGCAAAATCGCCGTTCGAATCGCTATTGAACCACAACATATGACCGGAAGTTGGGGTATGTGCCCAAACCATCGACGTATACATCAGGACTTCGGTCCTAAGTTCAAAATGATAAATGGAAGCTGGATTAAGGTATTTCTAGATCTGAAATAGAAGCCGATTAATGAAAAACACACTTCAGTAATGGAAGCTGGACAAGGGTATTTTTCTATCTGAAATAGAAGCTGGGTTGGTGAAAATAACGGGTGAGAAATAGAAGCTGGGTTAATAAAAAATATTCTAGCTTAAATTGGAGCTGGTTTGATGAAAAATAATTATTATTGAAGCAGAAGTTGGATTCATAAAACAACCGATGGACTTTTACTTACTTACTTATTTATTTTTGCGTGCTGTCTTATTGCACACTTGCTGCACGCAACTTCCGGAAAGGGTCAGATTTGAATAACAACTTCGATTGGCGCTTTGTTATGACAAAATATTACAATTTTTGAATCGATTTCCTTTTTTTAACAAATTCTAAGTATAATAATGCATCAGTTAGGCAATAGCACGTTGACAGAAATATTTTAAGGTGCTTTTTGTACCATTATAAGAGTGAAAATAATTTACGACGCTAAAATACACGTTCACCGCCCAATGTTTTCGCGACCTACTGCGATCTGTAGGCCAATGTTTTCGCAAAAGTAAGTAAGTAAAATATCATGAAAAGGTGTATTTTCGTAAATACTAATACGCTTATATAAGCTAAAGAAAACAACAAAATCGATTGACCTTAACACATTGGCCGCGGTTAAACCACGAGATCTCGTGGTTTAACTGCGAGATATCTCGTGGAGCTGTGGCGGCCAATGTGCTAAGCGTTGTATGTGTGGGTGAGGGTCAGGTTAGGCATCGTGAGGGTCATTTAGGGTTAGAATTAGTGTCATGATTAGATACACTAAAGGTACGGTATATGTCAGGGACAGTATCTATGACACTAGCCATTACCGACCCTCATGACACCTTGCCCACTTTTTTGTGTGCTTCCATTATTTCATTACTAAATAGCACTCTTTTTCTTTCCATTAATTCAGTTGTATTTTTGGCACACTATAAGAACAACATTATGGATTTTTGCGGGAATTTTGCCCATTTATTTTATTTAAAAAGTGTTGTACATATTTACTTAGAACTCCTGTTAGTTTCTTGCGTTTATTACTTACTTACTGAGTGCATTGTATTCTGGGATGCGGCTTAAAGGTTGCAGCGCTTTGCTGTAGTGATTTCTTTGGTGGTCATATTGTTGAAATCATGGCCGTTCACTGATATCTGTGATATTAATGAAGTTATGAAATAAATCTAGACGTGACTTCCAAAATGTCAAAAACGAGGTCACCACAGATGTCTTTAAAATTTAATTTCTTTAAGACTACTTAAGATATTTATCTGAATTTTGGTGCAGTTTCCTCTAATACTATAGTAAACATTCTGGAATTGCCTCTATGTATACACGATTTTGACAAAACACAATATCACAATATCACTACTACTCTTGGTGCAGGTGATTGTTGTTTATTTATTTGGGGGGGGGGGGGCGTAGTGGTGTTGTGGGTTCAGTGCCTTGCCAGGTTCGAATTCACCTCAAGCCACCACATTGGGACCTTGAGCAAGTCTTCACTTGCAATTGCTCGTGCGTTTCAACGTGAAACTCCAATGCGATGTCCGCACTGTATTCGGGAGTGCCTCTGTGTAGCAGGCTTAAAGGGCGCTATAGCAAATGCGAGAAAATTTTGTATGTTGTGGCAGTGTACCTCTAGTAGTGCTGTTAAAAAAATTAATTTAGTTTATTTTAGTGATTGCATGAATTTTTTAATAAAAAGCTATTTGTATTGGCATTAATCTTTTAATTGTAGGAAATGAAAAAGAAAATTTAACAAACTCTGTCTTTGAAGCAGAGACATCGACTGGAACGCCGAAAGGTAGGATATAATTTAACAACACATTTTATGAGCTTTAAATTGAAATAATGATTTTATGTAATTTTGGGGTGGTATTTAGTTAATTCATTGCACTGCTTAATTAAGAGCCACTAGGTTAGGCCTATTATTAAGTTTGAATTTAATTGTCAACAGATACACTGATACAGTGATACATTACATATAATATTTAGTTTATTCAAGAAACTTAATTTGACTTTAGGCCTGCTGCAACTTTGTAGACCTACAAGATAAAAATGAAATGATATGGGTTGGGGGAGGAAACAAAGAACAATTTCTAATGTTTAACTCTGAGTTACTTTACAGTAACTGTTAACTTAGACCTTAGGCTTGGCTTTTGTCTTAATAAGACTTAAGTTTTGAACTTTAGGCTTTTAAGGGTTTTGCATGAATAAAGATGTAAATTTTTATAATTAAATCATATTTGTAATTCTTTAATTTTAGTAATTTTAAATCAAATGCGATTTTGTTGCTAAATATTATGAGCCGGTTTTTCAAAGCTGAGAACCACATGATGCTCCTATGTGACTGCTTTGAGAAACTTCGTCTAACGCATTTTATTGTGCAGACGTGAAGTTCTGGAATGTTTGATACTTTGAGTTTGTGCATACTACCAAAAACAATGCCCTTTGACTAAAAATTCTTCTATAATTTCATCCCATTCCGTGGTAACCGTTTTTTATTATCACCCAACAGTTGAAATGTTGAATTGCCATGCACCGCAGTGATTTTTAGGCTAATCAAAGCCCAATTAAAAAAAATTATAGTAGGTTTTGGCAGATTTCGCAGTAAAATTGCACACATGCCAATTTTTTTACTGCTGCGCAATACCTGGATTTTGGCACAAAAATTGCGCTGCGCAAGATTGCAAATTTCTGGAGGTCCTAACCAATAAAGTTCACGGATCTGCAATCGGTCACAGTGAACATTCAAATTTTTTAGCAGTTAGTTACTTGCTATCAACATTGACGTCATCACTTATAACTTGAACGTTCTGATGTAGTTGTCATATTGGGAAAGTGAGCAGTTTTAATATGACTTCTTTGTTTCTGCAGAAGGTGATGCTCAGAAGAACAAAGAACGTGAAGAACGTCTTCGGTTGGCTAGAGAACGCCAGAAGGAAGAGCAACGACGTAAGATGGCAGAACTTAAGGATGCAATGTTGCGAGCTGATGAATTTAGGAAAAAGCAAGAGGAAGAAAGGAGAAGAAAGATGGACGAGATGAAGAAACGAGAAGTAGAACATCGTGCTACAGTTGAAGAGCGAAGAAAGAAACTTCTAGATGAAGAAAATGTTAGTCTTTTGTCACTATAATTTAGTTTGTCATGGATGCTAAGAAAATGAGGCCACACTTTATCCCTATGGATGCCTTTCAGACTAACTTGAAGGAACTGCGATTCTTGTCTGTTTTTATATATAATATAGTAAATGTGTTTCTTAGAGTATATAACATGAAGCTTTTGAGTAGTTTATTGACATTTGTGTGAGCTATTGTATAACAGCATTTTGAATGCATGATGTAAAGTTGAAGACTACAATGATTACACAATATTACAAAAGATTGATCATATTTTAGTAAAGTTCTAACTCACTTCATATCTGTCATATTAGATCTTGAAAAAGCAAGAAGAATTTGTCTCCTGTGCCAAGCGATTTTACCTGAAAACACCCTATGAATTTTGAAGTTGTATCAACACCTTAAGCTGTTGATCTGTAGACATAATGTAGATCATTCTTTAGCATTTTGTCTCCTCTTTCATCCATCTGCCAAGCATTCACAATTGTTTGAAATTTTTCCGCCTCACAATACTAATGAAAACTGAGAGGTTTTATATAAAGCTGATGTCTTCTATTTAAAGGAAAGAAAGCAAGCCATTTTGAGACGAACAGCTGAAAGAGAAGCCAAATTAGAACAAGCAAGATCAAAGAAAACGTGTGCCTCAGGTATCTGGGTCTGCTCTGCGATTCTTTGTCATTGTCTTGTTATTTTCATAGCGGTTTCTGAAATGTTATTCTGTTGAATTTTATGTTTTTAAGCAATTTTTAGCAGACAAATCTCAGCATTTTTGACACCCAAAAGACAATGACGTGCAAACTATCCACAAGTTGTTTAGTATTTACCAATTACAATTTACTATTAGTATATGTATTAGGATATTCTGATGTAGTCTAATGACTTTAATAATCAATAGACAAGACATCAGTTGAAGTTGTTTTAAGTGAGATTGTAGTCAAGAATCATAATCCATTTGAGCAGCCAAGGTCAAGTCTTTCAGGGAAGTAAGAAATTGGACAGTGGTAGGTAAGCAAGTGGAAACAGCTTACTTCAAAAAGTTGATAGAATGCACAGCACTGAGCTATCTTGATGAGGCTCAAAGTATCTGGATCAAATAAAAAATTATTGACTATTAATTAGTTACTTCTGTCGAATGCGTCAGACAATAATAAATAATAATAATAAATAATAGACATCAACTAATGGTGCACCAAAAGCAACATCATCTTCAAAATCAACATCCAGTTAATCAGTCCACCAAGTCATAGGCAGCTTGTGGTAGACAACCAATTTGAAAAGTTAGATAAATGACTTGGCAGAATGAATGTATGGGATGAAATTCCAGATTCTAGGTCCAGCAACAACAAAACTTATTCACCAAGAACAGTTCAGCTCTAAAAAGTGTTAGATGTGACCAGATGACCTTGTTGAATTGCGATAAGACTGACAAATATGGAGTGATTTTAAGTATTATGTTTAGCAATGGTTCAATGAACCATGATCTCAAAATTTGAAAGAGATTGTTTGCTGAACAAGAAGAGAGTACAAATGTTGTATGTATGCACATATTTTGATGTGCTATTGGTGAATGCTCTCAATGCTCTGGATTTTTAGTTAGGGGTCATTGCATAATTACGTAACGCTCGAGGGTGGGTGGGTGGGGTAATTGAAAACGTTACGAAACGTTACGGGGGTGGGTGGGTGGGGGAGCTGAACGTTACGTAACGCCTTTAAAAAAATTATTAATGAATATTAAATTACCATCGAATGACACTTTAGACAAATGATATGATCAAAGTTTAAACTTCGTGGCATTGATTTAAAACGTAGCCTAACCGAAGTAGGTCTCTATCTGAAGAAGATACGGCGGCAGACACCAGCTACATGCCAGGTCAACACAATCATCTTTGCTTCCGTTTGTGCAAACCGGAAACCGCTGTTCGAATTGTTTGGATGCACTGGCGGAAACCTAGGGGGGGGACAGCGGGGGACGGTCCCCCCCAATGAAGACGTTGGGGGGGACGGCCCATGCATTTGTCCCCCCCAATGTTCAAGCGTTAGGACATGTACACAATCTTCAGAAGTGAACTAGAGAGAAAAATGTTTAGCAGATGAAGTAAATATTTATAATTATATGAATTCCAGAGCAATCCAGGCTCTAACCAAAAGTTATTAGGTCCAACTTTGGGTAGTTTGCAAACATTGTACTGTATAAATAAGACACCTCTTTTAACATGTTACCAATTTTTACAAAAACCTTGCTAAAACCCAACGTCACAAATTCACAATGTCATCGGGTTTCAGCTACATTCAATTCAGCTTCTCTTCAGGCTCAAATCAGCGTCATGTTCAACATTAGAAGTAATATGGAAAGTAAATACGTAAGTAAGTAAGTATTTTGTTTATTATTCCTCTTGAAAACGAACATAAAGATATAGAACATCAGTGGGTCCATGGGCGGAGTTTATTACGGGCTAAGGGGGCTCTAACCTCTCAAGAAGGCCCAGATTCGGGTCTGTCACAAGGAAAATGGTATAGTTTCCGGGGTTAGCCCCCAAGAAACTTTCACGAATGAAACTTGAATCCGATGATTAACACTTTTTTGTGCGGGAAAATAGCATGGTTGTTGTGAGACTTCAATTAAAGTCGTTGACTAAAACGGGTGTGTCCGGAAAGTTAGTATGGTTTCATGAGATTTCTACTAAACTCGACGTGTGTAAGGAAAAAGACTGGATTTTATGAGATTTCAACCCGATGACTAAGAAAAGGTCAACACAATTTTTTGCCCGAAAAATAATATGGTTTTTGTGAGATTTAAACTAAACTCGATGTGCAAAAAATACGTTTATTCAAAATAGCATGGTTTTTGTGATAATATAAAAAAAATTTATGACTAAAAAGGTGTTTACGGAAACATTATGGTTTAATAAAATTTCAATTAAACTCATTGACTAAAAAAGGTGTTTACGCGAAACAGTATGGTTTTATGAGATTTTAATTAAACTCGATGAGTTGATGACTAAGAAAAGGTGTCTACGGAAAATAGTATGGATATATGATATTTCAATTAAACTATATGACTAAAAAAGGTGTTTAAGGAATAAATTATGGTTTTATTATATTTCGATAAAACTCGGTCACTAAAAAGGTGTTTACGCAAAATAGTATAGTTTTATGAGATTTTAATTAAACTCAATGACTAAAAAAGGTGTTTACGGAAAATAGTATGGATGATGCCCCCAAGAATGCAAACCAAACTCCGCCCACGATTTGGTCTCTTGAATGGATTTAGGCTATGCATTATGAGAGTTGGCAGGGCTTTTAAACGTGCAAGTCCACATAGATGTGTTGATTTTAAAAAAGGCAGTTATACTGGTCTTATAGAGTTGTAAAATAACATCCTCGCAGCTAAAAATATTTTCAAAAATCCATTGTCATCTTTTTGGCAGTTATTTACTAAGGAAGATCGAATGGTTGAGAAAGAGTCATACAGTTCTGAAACTTCCGTTGAAATGCTCTGATAGCAGATATAATATTATAGATATGACTATGTTTTCATTTCTATCAGTGTTTCCTTTCCAGTCTTTCTATTACATAATTTGCAAATAAAAAAATTAGCGCAAAGAATTTAGTCATGAATTTGAGTAAAATTCAGTATATTGCTTGTTTTTCTTATATATAACGTTGATTGAATACATTACAGAGGTGTCTATGTTAAATGTTTCGAATGTTATTTGCAAAGCGATTGTGTGAAATTTGGCACATTCCATCAATATATAAATTCACGATAAGCTTTAAAAGAGGTGTCTAATACAATCTGCACTCCGATCGTGTTCAATAACAAATTACAGTTTGAACTACTTCTATCGGGTCTGAGAAATAAATCATTTTTTTTATTTTTATGACAGCTAAAATGCTACAATTAGATGTGTATATTAAAAAACAGCCTTCCTTCACCCCTCCAAACTCAGAGCTTCGCGCTTCAGCGATCGTCCTTCAGCCGCTCGTCCGTCCCCCCCAAAGTTCAGACTAGGTTTCCGCCCCTGTTTGGATGTGATAATTTTAAAAAACGGAACAACGCGGTAGGCCTATTTCCTCTTTGATTCCTGACATCAAAAATTCGAACCGCTTTGAAGCATATTTCACTTAGTGGACACGAATCTCAAACATTTTAACTTCGTGCTCAACAGAACTCATCAATATTTCTATCAACAATTATCGAAGTATCTAGACGAAGCAGATAATTATTAGTTCATCTTAATTTTGATTAATTATACATGAGCAATTTAGTCCGTGAGACTTTTCAGCAGTGTGTAAAATTGTACTCTTGGGATAAAATTTAAGAAATTGCAGTTCAGGCATGAGTCATTTATTTAAATAAAACATTCTGTAGGCCTATATTTTAAGCCTAGTCTACCGTCAAATTATAATTCATATACTATATTAAATTCGCCATGAAAATATGAATTATAAATACGAATTCGCATATAGGTCTTGTAGGCCTAAATCTTAACTGACTTTTCGTTACAACCGTTACGTAACGCTAGGGAGGGTGGGTGGGTGGGTCAAGGGAAGCGTTACAGGGTGGGTGGGTGGGTCAAAAACGGTCATTTTCAGCGTTACGTAATTATGCAATGACCCCTTAGTGACTGGACAATTTGAAGTCATTGGTCGTTACGTAAGCAAGAGTTACTATGATTGCAAATAAGAGCCCTTGCTGTGTATTACCGTAGGTCTTTCATGCTACTATTTCACAGGGTTAGGTGTTGCTTCTATTCACTTGCATTTCAAATTCACAGAGTTTGTAAGATCAGAGCACATTTGTTGATGCGACTTCTGTTCAAATAAAATTTTAAATTCAAAAGATCTGCTGTTTGCTCTGAATTGTCCAATATTTAGAACGGTGCAGCCTAAGAATTTTGAATTCTCTGTAGCTTCTGCCAATTTGATGAAGTAAAAAAGAGTAATAAAGGCAATTGGAGATAAGTGAATTCTTCAGAGATGTTGTAACATGGGACATGACACTTAATTGTATGCATGATTGCATGTATGATTATAATTTGCAAATTCTATTAGTCAGTCAATTTGGACATATTGAGTTAAAAACAAAGTCCAGTTATTGAGCATTATCAACCGAATCAGTAAGTATTTTAAGTATTATGAAGTGTTCAATTTTCATATGCTTCAGTTTTAAATAAATAGGTAGCCTTGTTAAATTAATGAACACCATTGCATTACATTGCAAATTGTTTAGCAACTGATTTAATGGGGTAGGCTTTTTATTAGATGCTTTCTATTTAGAATCGGAACTTATTGATAATTGCATTTTATTACTGATAACCGGATAAGTGTATACTGTGCTTTTGGAATTGAAAATGAGTATTAGGATGGGATTTGATTTTGTACATAGAAGTGTCAAGTGATTTTTAAATCAGCAAGTTTTTTATGGTGTCGCATTAATATCCAGGTGTGTTAATAACACTGAATACTTATGTTGAAGCTGGCTGGTATTAATGCTAGTTATTTCATTCTACAGAATTGAAATGGTTTCATTTTTATTTTTGGTCTGGATGTTTAGAAAGTTATTACTTTTCTGACATGAAACGACTGGGTCATAAGATGCTGTGATTCTGATCTGTGATTGTTTTGCCATCTTGCCATCATAAAGTTCACGGGATTTTATATGGCATCTGTTGGAAATTTGGTATGCGTACTGGTCACACATTGTTTGTTAAGTTAAGAGTTTGCTTTATCTTGATCGTGGGAGTCTTTAATGCCAATGGCCGCTGTTTGTTGCTAGTGATGTTTATGAATGTTAAATTAAGTTTTTCAGAATGACCCCAGGTCTTTGGTTTATGTAGTGCCACTTGGCTGTGGCATTTTGTGAAAAGTTGTTTCTGCATGTCTCGTTAAAGTTCTGTTTGTTTGTGTGTTATGCGATGCATGTGGTGCATGGTTGTAAACTGGTCTTGCCCTAAGCCGAACAGACACTGTGCTTGCATTTTATTTTTATAGTTTGCCTGCCTCTGTAGGTGCTTCTTCAATTGCTCTGCGCAGTGCCAACAGTTCCCAGAACATTTCCCACCAACCCAGAACTGGTTCTGGGCTGCACATTGCTAGCAGTGTGCGTGACATTCACAATGGCTGGCTAGTACAGCAGAACAGAGATGGAGACCATAATTCTTCTGCAAGTTCAGTTGCAGTAGTGCTACCAGCCAGCAGTATAAAGCAATTTTCTGCATCAACTGGTCACCTGCTGAAGATTCCACTGAGAAAGACTGATGATGGTGGTGGTGGTAATTTGGGAAGCGTAACTCCACCAGCTGATGTCATCGCCATCAAGTCCAAATCTGAGAAACTTGTAGAAGATGGTAAGGCTATGACTTTGCCTCAAAAGTATTGATCAGCAAAACTATTAGAATGAACGATAAGTTGAACGGCATTAAAGAAGTCGTTAAAGGGAACTGCTGCTGCACCTTATTTGGTCTGTGGATTGCATTTCTGCTTCAATCCATTTGTGAAATTCAGTGAGTGTATTTGCGTTTGGACATGTATGTTGTTGTGTGTCTGTGTTGTCGCTGCATTTGCTGCCTATGTGTTTGTTGCCTCTCTCTCTGTTTTCACTACATATGAACTTGTCTTTGCCAACGCCATTTCTGTCATTTTGACCACTGTCAGTTTTGTTTCTGTCTTAGTGTACTGTCTGCATGTCTCTTTCTATTTATTTAGCGTATATGCATTTGCTCATGTCGTAACAGTTGCCTTCTGTCGCTGGCTGTTTCATTGTTCATTTTCTGGAACTAGGCCCTCCAGAAATCTGCACCAAAAATTCTGAAAAAATGCGCACCAAAAATGATGTTGTGTGACTGCTTCTGGAACACTCATCTATCGAATTTTGTCACAGTGAAGACTAGATGGAATTTTTGATACTCTGAAATTATGAATAAAGTCATTGATGTAAAAACCCTAGTGTACAAATTACAAATCACATGATGAAAACAGCGATCTGGGATTTTGTGCAAAAATTTGCAAATTGTTAATTTTTGCACAATGGATGGATTCTTACAGAAAAACTGCACGGTGCAAGATTCCAAATTTCTGGAAGACCTAATCATCCTAATGGGTTTTGTTCATTGTGTTCCTTGTGTATGAAAACCTGTAATGTATGAGATATCGTGTTGCTTGGAATTGGTCTGTTTGGAATTGTGATATTTGTTGGCTGCTCGGTTTCATACCATGTGATGCTTTCTTATAATTACAATCTTGAGAGATACATCCATGTTGGTAATGCATTCCTGTATCTAGCCAATTATTTTGCTTTCCTTTCATCCTTCACACCCTCACTATTTGCGTACTTTACAAATTAATTATATAGAAAAGTCAAACTGTTCATAAATTTACCTATGTTGATTTGATACTGCTTTTGATTTGAATAGCCTGTAACCTAATTAGTGCAGTGCAGACTCATTGGGATGAAAGTCACCACAGCTGCCTGTTAATTGACTGCAGGTTAATCACATGAAGTGAGATTCAATTTTAGAACCCAGCCTGTCAATTCCAGTTTAATTTTACATCCTGACATCAAAAGTTTGAATTATTTCATTTCATAGGATTGGCTCAGAACAGAACCAGCAGCTAGGAGAGGACCAAGATCAGCAGTATAAATAATATATAAAAGTGGGCCCAGTGCAGAACCCTGAGGCTGGCCAAACGGGGCAGGAACCCATGGAGTCCTGGCAGACCCGTAGACCTCAGAGAAGGAACGGTCGTGGAGGAAGAAATCAAGCCTGTCTAAAAAATTCCCAGAAAGACCGAACGACGTTGATAGGCGCCTGTGAGGGATATCATGATCGAAAGCCACTTTAGAGTTTCATCTGGTCAACTATTTCACTTTCCAAAGAACAATTTTATTACTCATAATTGGGTTTGATATGACATTGTATACTTGTCATTTATGTGTCTATAATGTATGCTACACTAAGTAGCAGTAACATAACATTAACTTTATTAATGCTTCTGTCATTTTATGGCATGGATAATGTTAGTCAGAACCAGTGGCAGCTTAAATAAATTTTATGGTCTTAAGCTAACTAGACTATGAGCAAATGATCCAGCAAATTCTTGTACCACTTGTAAATCACTTAAGTTGAAGAGCCTTGCATGTTAAACCGGAATCGTTGGGGGGGGGAACCATGACTTTATCTTGCGTTAAGTGAAATCATTTGGTAATGGGTCAATTGGGTCATGCATAAATGCGTCTCCACTGCATATTATATTAGCTTCGTAATTTAACTCAACATTCGCACTTCTTTTTTCAGGCTGCTACACTAGTACTTTGTTCATGTTGTGTAATTTATATTTGCATGAAATATTTCAGTTGTGTGCTTCTGAATGATTTTCTGTTGCTTGCTTGCTTGCATGTCTTCTGTAATCTTCTTTAACAAACTTGAACACTTGCATGCTTGTCATGTATGTGTCTACTGTCTATAGTGTTTCACTGTACGCTACCGTACATAAGATAAGGTTAACATAAGGTTTATTTGTTTGAAACTGTACAGTGTAGACAGTGCAAACCGGATAAGACAGAAAGAGAAAAAATAATGTGTTATTTGAAGTTCATATTAACGGTAAATGTAAGATGACAGCCAGAAAAGCGTTATGGCTGTGTAAACTTGCCAGCAACTAGTTTTCATGTGTTTTATTATAGCGTTGTGGCCACTTCACCCTACAAAGGGCCTACATGTAATTTAAGAATTGCGTAAAGAATTTGCTGTAATGGACCAGTGTTGATGATACATTGCGTGAATTGTTAATCGATCAAGGTTCACAAGGTTAGTCTAAAGTCTGCCGTATCATGGCATTCATCAGACAGTGATCTTTATGAAAGTAAATTATTATTATTGACTTTTTATATAGCACACCTTCAAGGTAATCTACGCAGAAGCACTCCCAGTCCAACAATGGCCAAATACTTAGGCAGTTTTTAAGTGAGAAAGAAACATATTGGTGTGACCTCTAGGCACAAGATGGAGTGCAACAGGGAGCCCATTCCAGGTTGTATGGCCATCCACTGAGAGAGAGCGCTGCTGCATTATAGCAGTTCGAGAACAAGGAGTCAAGAGTTCAGCTTGATCAAGATGTTATTTAATCAAATACAAGTTCAGACAAAGCGTCATGTCATCAATGCAGTTTGTAAATAAATGAAGAGAAGCATAATTATAGTTATCAAAACTTCTCAGGTGATCTTACATAACCAGCATCTGATTATAAAAAAATTTATGTCTATTTTATTACCGGTAGCCTATTCTAACCTCCCCCTCCAGTTTTTGTATATGTGTTGTTTATTGTTTAATCACTTGCAATGTTCGTATTCTGTCATACCCCGATTGGCATGCATCTTGGTCCTGCGGTCAATTTTGCATAGTATGTGGCGTTGGTTGTTCTTCGTTGATACTCCTGGTTGGTTACAATGGTTAGTCTATGATAAATTTCTTCCAAGTAACATCGTCCAGTAGTTTATAACTCAAATGGCTGCACTTCAAATGTTTCCTATCAGACATGGACAAATCTCACTAAACATAGGTTATAGCGTTCGGTCCACCTGACTGAGCTTTATCGTATGACACGTTAGTGACACTGCAGCTGTGAGACTTTTCCTGCACTGTCTTTTGAAGTCATACTCTTCCATCATTTCACAATCGATGGAGCAGTTAACTTGATGCCCTCTTACATGACCCCCCCATCTCTTTTAAAAATAACTTTTCTTTTATCGCAAATGACAACAAAGAGTGGGCCGCTATCTATGATTAAACGTCCATTTCTGATTAAGTCTTGAACCTTCAGTGCAGTTCTGCAGTTTCAACATAGTGATCATTGTTGCCACAAAGGCAAACAGACAGACGACGGTTACTGATCATTCGGTAATATTCAAGTCGTCCAGTCATTTCTTCCATGTCATCATTCATAGTTTGTAACAACATAACCCAGAACGTAATCTATTATTTTTTTTATTAAGATGCTGGTTAAGGTGCTGGGTGTAATTAATTAGCATTATATATAGCAACTCTTAACCTTTAATGCAGTCATAAACACAATAGTCGAGTTGTGGCTGATGATGTTACACTGTACACTGTACAAGTCATCATGCAAAGTTCGAAGCTGAAACCACTCCACGTTCTGCAGCTGTTGCATATCAGTCTACATTTAGTCAAGTTATAAAGACTTTGCATTGACAAGACAGAAAGTAATTTCTGTAATAACTGATAGTTTCATCTTGTCTGTGTAATTTTAAGAGAATCATATATGTTAAATTGCATTGATATTGCAACACACCAAGCTTTCATTTCGATTTGAACAATATTTTTTAATGACCATTTTTTTCGCAAGTGTTTAGTAGTATAGGTTGCTTGATCTGTAGCTTTGGTATTATTGTAAATGAAGAGCTCTGCTGGCCCGTTCCAATGTGAACTGCTTGACTGCCATGGCATATTGCCAAAGGGAGCAATATAGATCATCGTTGCTTTGATTGGTTGATATGAACGCATGACTTTCAATGTCTACTTGCTAAATATTGCTCAAACCCACGTGGTTAGTTCACGGAACAGAATAGTATATAACACGGAAAAGTAGGATATCGGAGGAAACCCGGACAAAAGCCATATTTTTGGAAAGCCGCCTGGACAGGGGCCTAAAAAGAGGACGTGTCCAGGGAAACTTGGACGTATGGTAACCCTAGGTTAACTGACCTCTGAATATTGCATGATTTAAAGGAAAATGAGTGTAAAGTCACACAAAATTATAAAAGTTACAACATGTTGTTTATTTTCTTTGTGATTTATGTGTGAAACTGTGCAGCTGACTAAATTTAATTCTGTTTCATCTAACAGTTCAAAGATATAAATGGTCAAAATATCTGGATATATCTGTAGGAAGATGGAGCCACATAAACTGCAATTTCTTATGAAGTATTTTAAATATTACGGAAATGCTCTAAAATTTTCAGTCTCTTTCCTGTTTCAACATGTGAGTGAAATTTCTGTCAATTATGAGATGGTCACATTGGTGAGGTGTGAAGCATTGGTTGGGATGAGCTGGAATGAGTCTGCTAATCAAGGACATTGTTTCTAGCATGGTGTTATAATTTACATATTGAGGCGGTTATTTCAGACACTTGTTTTCTCTAGTTTGGGTTTGAGCTGGCAAGAAATGAATGTCAGAATGCTGAACTTGTAACCAGGACATTGCAGAACTTTTGTAGCATGCTAATGCTTGTACTATAGTAGAGATCATGTGCAAACATAGGCGTAGGAGACGGGGGTCCAGAGGGGGCAAATGCCCCCCCTCCCCCAAATTTCGGGCAAGTGTGGTTTTTCGGGCAAGCAGTCCGGGAAAAGTAAAAAAATGTATAAAGAAATTAAGAAATTTTGGAATTTAGACTAAAAAAAAAAAAAGGTCGTCAGATTTTTCGGGCGGAAAAGTAACGAGAATTTTCGGGCAATTTCGACCGGACGACAAAAAAAAAAAAAAAAAAGGTCGTCAGATTTTTCGGGCGGAAAAGTAACGGGAATTTTCGGGCAATTTCGAACGGACGACTAAAAAAAAAAAGGTCGTCAGATTTTTTCGGGCGGAAAAAGTAAAAAGTTACGGGAATTTTCGGCCGGACGGAAAAAAATTTTCGAGCAAAAGTTAAACTTTTGCCCCCCCACTCCTGAAATGTCCCCTACGCCTATGTGTGCAAATACTCTTTTATGGTGGTTGCATAGTTTTCATCCACCAGTGATTGGTAATAAAATGTGCCTTGCTGGATTTCTGGAATTAATCGATTTTCAAGAATGTCTCTATTAAGTATGTTGAATAAGATACTTACTAAGTTCTAGATCTAGTTAATTTATTTTATGTGCATGACATAAAAGTTAGTCATCTCAAAGTATTTTAGTTTATTTAGTTGAGTAAATCCTGTCTATGGAATGATGAGATTGGCAGTTGGACTTTGAGATGATTTTATGATGAGGTAGCAAGCACCAATCATAGTTGCCATCTTTTGTAGTCCTTCATCCCCTTGGTTGTGGTAAAAGTAGCCAGTCGGATGGAACCCTATCAAGTACCTGTCGCAGTCCGTCGCATCATCGACCTCATAGTATGGCGGCAAGGCTACCAAATTACGTCTCTGACACAATCTCTTCGCAGTTAAGGGTTGGTCGGAGCAAAGAGAAACAGTGCGATGTCACCAGTTGTACTGTTGTGTGTTCACGCTTTCGTAAGTTCACTTGCCATCTTTGCATGCTCCATTTGATGTGTGTGTGTGTGTTGATGATGTCTCATAACAGTGTCATATGTTATTCTCCATGTGAATCTCAGTTCAGTTCCAGTGTAGTTTACCTGGAGACTTAGTGATTATTGCTTAAATTATGCACTTGATTCAGAAGGATTCTAATTTTTCAAATCACTTTGATTCATTGAACACATTTCTCCAACTCTATCGGGCTTATGTTTCTGACATTTCTGTTCTTCTGTGCTGTAATAATTATGGTCTTAGTGTTTCAGCTTTACTAACAGTTGCAGCAGTTCCTGAATTTGGTACATCTGTTATTGTAATGCTGGGTGTAGTAGGGATGGCAGTAGCATTTACTTTTATGTGAAAATTATGCTTCTGTTTTAAACGGCTTCTAAATGGCGTTGCGAAGTTGATTATTACAATTTTTGGGCTGGAATATTTCAGGATCTGTTTCACCATCAAAGAATGGCCGAGCTCGCAGCACAGGCACTATACGTAGAAGTCGCGTTGATGTAGACAAAAGTTTTGATCAGTTGTCCACATCAAGGTTAGCAACTGCTCCAAGCTCTAGTGATATGTCATTTCGACAGTCTGCCTCTGAGAAACTTATGCCTGCTAAGACGACGATGCGAAGGGCACGGAGTGTCTCTTCAAGGCCTTCTAAGCTCATCGCTTCACCTGTCTCGGTGCCAGCAACTACTAGCCAACCTAAGGTTGGGAGAGCTTCTCTGTCAAAGCATGTCGTGGCGAAACCAACAAAGCCAGTGACACCACTGGGTGATGCTACAACTCCAACATCAAAGACTGTGATGCCAAGTCCTCCTAAGCCAATGACGCCCCGCTCTCTTCCAAAAGAGCCCAAACTGACGAAGGAAGTGACAACATCTAACAAACCCATAACATCTAACAAGGTACGTGCCAGAACTGAACAAACTTATAAATTTTGAAAGAGTAGCTTATGCTATTTAAGATATAGTAACATATGAGCATGAGACAGTAGAGCTAAGCAAACTTTATTCAAAATAATAGTTTGAATTACGTGACAATTTCAACAGCATTCTGCAGCATCAAGCAGCCGTGCTCTTGCTGTCTGTTATACATCATTGTTAAGGACAGTGAAGTTGAGGGTTAGTCATTTGTTGCCGTTTCTATGTTATGATGGTCAGGTAATTAATTTCTGGACTTTGTAGCTCCAGACATTCATGGCTGTTACTGCTTGATCTAAAAGTTCTTTGTTACCATTTGGGGGCGTAAGTGTAATTGTTGTTTTACTTATCCTCTGTAGCATAGCCTGTCGTCTGGTCCGTAGCAATTTATGACTCTCAACTGGTTCTGTCCAAGCGATTGTGATTTTAGACAGTATGATTTTGCTTAGAACTTAGAAGTGACCAATGTAATGATGCTTTGAGATTTCTCACAACTTTGCTACATCAGCTTCCAGCTTAGAGATTCACTGAAGTTGTCTGTCTGTTATTGAAATTAAGTTGTCAACTGGTTTGTTAATTATATGCTGCTAATAGGTGCTGCATATATTAGCCAAAATTGAGCTTGGTTTGTGTCATAATGTAGACGTTATTCAACCATGCTACGTAAACAATCCCTTGAGTTGTCATAGACCTGTATGTGGTGGCTTTTATGGAAGATTCGTCTTAGGTCCTTAACCAACCCCAAATCTGCTATTCATTCATTCAAGTATTCAAGTGTCAGTAGTTATTAAAGTAGCCTTAATGCCTTTACAAATGATCATGTGTCTAATTTTAAATTTATGCTTTTACAGGTAAAAGCAGTGGGTCAAGTGAATCAAGTTAAGGAAGTCAGTACAGATAAGCAGGTTAGAAAAAACATTTGTGAATTAGTTCCTGTTTTGGTATTGAAAAATAATCAGGGTGATGATAATATGCATGAAGATGATGATTATGATGCAGGTAGTGACTCGGACGGCGATGGGGTCACTGGACTGCTTGTGGAAGGATCGTTCGGTCGGTGATTTGCTGAAGAGGAGAGTCATGGAGACGATGGTATGGTCGGTGGCGTTGTATGGAAGTGAGGCATGGACTCTGAAGGCGGCGGATAGAAGGAGATTGACAGCTTTTGAGATGATGACATACAGAAGAATGATGCAGGTTGATTGGAGGGCACACAGAACAAATGCCTCAATATTGGCGGAGCTGCAACCGAAACAGAGACTGTTGGAGAGGGTGCAGAAAAGGAAACTGCGATACTTCGGACACCTGATGAGGGCGGATAACATATCGACACTGCTAATACATGGACGAATCGAGGGAACTAGAGCACGGGGAAGACCAAGGAGGCGCTGGATGGATGATGTATGTGACTGGACCGGACTATCACCTGTGGACTGTGCCAGACGGGCGCAGGACAGAGTGGAATGGAGGAAGCTGCTGTCGTTGCCTCTGGTCTCCGACCCTCAGGAATGAGGATGGACATCATCATCAGTGACAAGGAGGGCATTATGTCCTTGCTTGAATTTTGTTTCCACTTCTTTACTATCATTAAAGAGCATGTCTTGTAACTTTTCCATTGAGTTCTTAACCCTTTACCCGTTTGCCCCGAGAATAACCGCTGAAAACACAGGCTTAATGGGGAAAAAGAGCGGGTAAAGGGTTAATTACTGTATTTGAAATCTGGAGATCCTGCCAGGATAATTGTGATTAAATACATCCAAGACAGAGGTAATAGACAGGTCCTTTATAAATTTCAACATCTGAACCCTGTGCATGCCAGATATTATTGACCCTTGTTCTAACTCTGGTAATTTTTTTGATTTTTATCTGTTTCATCCCTTATGGTTATTAATGTTAAATCACTGTTTTCATAGAAACAAATTTGATCAATTTATTCAATATTTATTATGGAGATTTCTACTCCACCCTTCAAGTTTACTACTGAGGAGTGCTCCTGAACCAACTCCACTCGAAAAGGATGTTTTAAGGCTACCACCAAACGCATCTGAGTAAACCCTAAGGCAGTACTAACCTGAGGCCCATGGGCGCATGCAGCCCGAGGAGTGATTTCTAGAGGCCAGCCCAAGCATGCTTAATTTCTGCACTTTTTGTAAAACAAAGGAAAACACAAGTGTTAATTTTGATTAATAATGTAGCAGTTGCTTGGCTTTGAACAATTTGACAACCAATCTCTTTTTGCTATCCCGGGATTAGGCCGCCAAGCTACAATTTGAAGACTTGAAAGCAGAGCTAGCAAATGTGTAGCTGGGCAATGAAATGAAAAATGAAGGCTGCATGGCATGGATAAAACACCATCTTATGCTTTTCGTTGCCTGGCTATTATGAAGAATGTCAAACCTGGCACGTGTATACAATATGCATGCTATTATACATTATTCATTATACATTATAATCATCCCATAAAATATTCAATACAGTTAACAATTATCAATAAATTGTAGAAGTGTTGCTTTTGAGTTTACTGTTGCAGCCCTCGACTCCAATTTTATTATTTTTTACGCAGTCCATGACGCCAGAAAGGTTGGACAGCACTGGCATAAGGCATAAAGACAATGGGAGCCCATTCCATTCCTTGGGGCCAGCATAGAGAGAGCATCATGCTGTCTAAAAGCAGATCGTGCCCAAGGAACTAATTTATATAATGCATCTCACAGGAAAACTATTCAGCATGAAAGCTTTGGGGGAAAGAAATGCCTTTTAAGAATAAGGGACTGATGAAGAAAGTGAGTAATTAGTTTCCCCATAGTGACAGAGGAAAACCATTCCAAATGGGGGTGGAGGGGCAACCACAATAATCACCCAATGTTGGACATTAGCAGTCTTTGTCCTGGGAACAAAGAGATCAAGACAGCAGACTGCATTGAGCAAGATGAATATGCAGATAACGGCTTTTGCAAATAGTTTGAGAGATATTTATAGGCATTTCTCAGCTGTGCCTTGGACATGAGAAAGCGGATCTTGTAGTGGATACGTCTTGCTCAATGCTGCTATTGTCCATATTGTATTGTATTGTGACAATTGATGATCTCTTTTATTTGAGGCTATAGAAATTAAAAACTCATTTCATGACATGCAACCAATTCCTATTTTGTCTGCTTAGATGAATAAATCAACAGAGGCTAATGAAATAAAGGAGCCAGAGGTTATTGAAAATGTGGCTGAGACAACATCGCCAGAAAAGACTGATGTCATGAAGAAATCAGTCACTGAAGAGGATGGATACAAGCTAAAACTTTCAGAAAACAGGCGACTTGCACGAGAGAAGGCAGAAAGGGAAGCTGAGGCGGAACGACTGAGAGTTGAAAAACAGCGGTCTGTTGAAATCAGCTGTTCTCATGTTCATTCATTCATTCATTCATTCATTCATTCATTGCGAAAATGTGATATATATATAAAATTATGTGGTGAGTGTGCCCTCAATTCATGTCAAATGTTGTTCTTGTGCTGAATGTGTGGGGCTTGTTGTGACAAGTGTGAGGAAATCGGGGATTAGTCACTTTCGATGTTAAATCCCATATGCAGTTTATGTCTGATAGCGAATATGACTATTGCTCGGTCAATGTTTGAGTACGGTAATTTAGTTCATCATTTGTGGAATTTGGTTGACACAATTCAGGTGTTTCTTCTTTTATTTTGCCTAAGTTTGTGTTCACAAGTCTTCTTTAAGTCTGTGGAATTTCGTGAGTTGACTAAAGGAAAAACCTTGTTTTGACACAAGTGATACGGTTTTAACATGGAAGCCATTTCACATCTATTGCGCAGACAAGAGGAGGAAGAACAAATTCGCAGAGAGGAGGAAGAAGAACGAAGACGGGAAGAGGAAGAATTGCGCTTGACAGAGGAAGCTGCGAGACTGGAAGAGCAGAGATTCCAACGTGCTGTCGAGGAAGAAAAACGCAGACGTGAAGAAGAAGAGGAAAAGCTAGAAGCAGAAAGGAAAGAAGTTGGTATACAGTTTTGAGTACATCAAATACTAAAAAATAATAAACATGTAAAATAGTTTATTTATTCCTGGGTGGGTGATAGAAGGGATGTATGTTTACCAAATGTTTAGACTGAAGGGGATGGGATGCTGGTGTTACATTTGATCTACTTTGTTTTTACATATATGAAGATGATTTTTGACCTTCATTGCCCTTCAATACTGTATAAGTAAATGATCAGTTTGTAATATTAGTTGTTATATTTTCATTTGTTTGCTTGTTTTATTCATTAATTTATTCAATTTCTTCTCATGTAATGATGCTGTGTTATGTTGTTATCTTATTTCAGAAGCTGGAGGCTGAAAAGAGAGCACAGGACGAAGCAGAGAGGAAGGAGAAGGAGCGAACAGAGAAAGCCAAAAGAGAAGAGGAGGAACGTACAGAGAGGAAAAAGGCAACTCCATATTTTATTTATTTGGTTTTTCCTTTACTCTTACAATGTTTTGATCTTTCCTTTCTGTGGATTTGCAACTGTTCACTTAATATGCTAATTTGATAAGCTTAGAACAATATCATTACTTTTTCTCTTTGAATTCAGAGTTCTTAATTGGAAAATGACCTCTAGCTGATTTCATTATGTGGACAATTGGGTCAAATCTGGGTCTAAACACAGGGAGACACCATTTTCACATGCTTTCTCGCTGTAAGTTTTCGTTTTCGGCATTACGTAATTATGCAATGACCATTATGACCCCTTTTCTAAATGTCGTAAAAAAGTAACACAGACCTTCATGATTTGATGTAATGGTTCTCATACTTTTCAGAGATTAGAATCAATCATGAAAAGAGTGAAAACGGATGAAGCTCCTCCAAAGGTGATGTGAGATTATTCATTCATTCTGAGAATTTAACTTTAAAGATCTTCAAATGTTTTTATGGTGTTTACAAAGTCTTGAAAAATCAGAGAGATGCACAAACTATCATGAGTGCTCAAGGGACTTTTCGAAAGTGAAAGTACATTACGTGATCTGACCAATTGCAAGTACGCAGATTTGTCTGATCATTCGGTCCTATGAAGCTTCTCGCACAGTTTTATGAATACTCAGAGTTTGTCCTCAAAGAAAGACGAGTAGAGATGGCAAGGTCTTTACTTACCTACCTACCTAATCCACTCTCCAGGAAACAGGAGATCCTTTGACTGACACACTCCACTGGAGACGTATCGCACAGAACTGTTTTATCTCAGGAGCAGTCATGCAGCCAGTTATAAAGTATCGATTTAAGGTGCAGATGAGGCAAGAGCCTAAGAGGGTAATAATATGCTTCATATGCAGAACGTGAATCGTGGTTCTCATACTTTTCTCATACTTTTCAGAGATTAGAATCTTGTGGAAGCTGTATGGAATGGGCTTCCATGTCTCTATTGCATAATATCTTGAAGCCATTTTGTTCAAACCTGGTGTTTGTATCATTAGCGCATAGATCGATGAGTCTCGCGATCAAATTGATCAAAGTTATACGACGTACGTGCAACGTGTGTCTTTTAAGTGAACGTCCATGCTCCAGATGGTCAACTGATTGACTTAAAGAATGGCCTAAATGACCGTCTGTAGTTTCAAGATTTATATGCAGTGTGAAAAATATGCATTTTAGGTTTTACATGAGTTAAATAATGCTTCTGTTTAATTTTAGGCTGAGGCTGTTCTTCCATCAGTAAAGTCATCTCCTACTCTAGATAACGATTTGGAAGTCATAGTGAAACCTTCCACCTCACTGGTAGAGCCTGCTTTTCCAGCACAGTTGGAAGCAGTGGATAATAAGGAGTCATCACAATTTCGATCTCCGCTCTTGCGTCAGATGCTTGGAAATAAGTTAAAGAATAATTTGTCTGACGCAGAAGCATCAAAAGCAACTGAGAAAAATTCACGCACCAGTGAAAAAGACGAAGAGAACGGCAAAGTTGCGTTAAATGTTCCTCAGCCTATGCACGATTTCAGTTTGGAAGATACAAAACCTAGTGCTGAACCTGAAGACGAAACTGTCAGACTTTTTGAAAGTGAAGCAGTGACCGCCAGTGATATTTTATCTGAGTCGAGGACTGTGCTGGAGTCAGATGCCAATAGAATAGCTGTGGATGAACCTCGTTTGTACGTGTTATCAAATGGAAGAGAAGCGGTTGAATCAGACGAAGATGAGAAAAGAGATAAATTAGATGAGGCTCTGTTTCATTCAGAAGATCTGAACCAAGGTCCGTGCATTCCTGCACTCACCATGCCTACCCTCCATGGCAGTAATGGAAGAGATAGTAGTGGTGATGGTGATGATGATAAAAAATTTGATGCTGTGGAGACTGGTGAATCACATGAAGCATCAGGTCTGATTGTTCTTGCTGACGAGAAGAATGGAATTAGCGTGCAGCTGCACAGTGGAAGTGGTGCTTGTAATGGCGACGAGATCGGTGCCATGACAACCAGTGACGAGCTGATTGATTTGTCGTTGCCTTCTGAAAAGCCCGCTGCTGGTACTTCAGTACCCACTGATATGGAGGATAATGTGGAGATGGGTGCTGCTCCATCATCATCAGCACTGCTGTAAGTGAAATTGCTAGTATTGGGTTAAAAACTAGCCTTTATGGTCCTCGCTAACTAGTTACTTGGATAAAAACGGATATAGCTTTCTATACTAAAATTATCACAATCATGGATGAGTAAGAGACTGCTACTTAGGAGGAGTGTATAAATTGTTATTTTGTATAATCATTTCATAGCGTTTAGATTACATATTGTATTGTTTATGATGAATTTACCCGTTGTTAGGTCTTATGAAAACATGAAGATATAAAACATGAAAATTTATGTAAGCATTATCGTCAGAGTAATTAATCAGTTAAATTGATTTTAATTGATTAGCTTATCATTTAGATAAACTCCTAGTTTTAATCAGTTACCGGTAAGTGTTTGTTGCTGATTCTATTTCTGATTTGTTGGCTCTTTTTTTGCCTAATTCTAATCAATTTTATTTGTTTAAATGCTAAGAATTAGTTCTGTATTAAACTATCTGTATCAGAATACTGGTCAGTCAGTGCAACCAATATCTGAAGAGGAAAAAGTTTTTGTAAATCCATTGGGAGTTATACTTAGAGCTACAATGTCATATGCTTGCCAGGAAATCATGCAAGAGTACAGTAACTTGCATCTGTAGGTTGCTGTGCTTTGACTAAAATTTGACAATTCAAGAAGCAAACTACATGTATGAATTTTCAATATCTAATTCTCATTTCCAATTGATTAGTTGCTGCTAATGTTAATTCTAATCAATTAGTTACTAGATTTGATAATGCATGGTCAGCCCATGTGAAATCATTGAGACCAGGGCTGTAACTTACTTATCTTCAGATTTGGCAGCGATTTTGCTATTTTGTAGGTTTTTTAAATGTTTTTGCATCATATTGAAATTTTCATAAGGGTCACTATTATTCTGAGGGGTATAAAGCACTTGCAACATGTTTTAACATGGTGATTTGTTCAGAGACCAGTATCTCAGGAGTATATGCACATACAATACAACTGAAATTTGATATTTGATGGGGACCATGGATAAATGCCAAAATACCAAAATCTTCTAAAAAGCTGCAAAAAGCAACATTTTAACTGTGCACACACACACATGCACTCTCAAAAATTAGAGGGAGCATTGGTATGAAGGTGTGCTGGCACAGCTTGCAATCAGAGCATACAGTGCCATTTAATTTTCACACCAATGATTCAGCATGCACTGATTTCAATTCTTTCATTTTCCTGATAAGAAGTACCGGGTAAATGACAAAATTGGTTGAAACTTTTGGAAAAGTTATCATAATTTCAGAATTAAATTGTTGTAAAAAATTACCGGAAAATATATAGAAAACATGAAGTTTCTATCTCTTGGGTAATAGTTCCCAGGAGAAATGCTGACTGGGGAAATGGCAAATGGCAACTGATAGCCCTAGGCTAGTATGAAGACACTAAAATTGCAACTTTTTGAGTACCTCTCAAAACCACTTTCTTTTCTTTTTTACACCACTTTACTAAGTAATATTCAAGCATTTTGATCCCACTTGGAGCTGGCCGTATGTGATGTAGTTGTAAGTTTTTGATTTAGTGAATGAAGATTTTTTAACTTTGACAGAATAGTGTTGTCTTGTTAAATTAATGAGCTGAGTATATTTCTATTTTAGACTACCAAGAAAGTTAGCAAATGAAAATGATTCAGCAGAAGTTGGAAGTTTAGATGTGGAGCAGTTCATCGATCTGTCAATGCCAGCCACTGCTGTTGCACCTGATAATGGTTTTATAGAATCAGTCAACGATCAGACATCGACACCTCCTCCCAACGCAATTCCTCTGGTGGCATTCGAAGATGACTCTAACATTCAGTTCAAACCTCTTAGTGGTTAGTTAACATTTAATTAAGTACAATGTCAACATGTGGAATAGTAACTAATAGTAGTAAAATGTGGTTTATGGCTTCTCGAACTACTCTACGGACCTTATGAACAGTTTGTCACTTGCACTAAAAACTTTGGATGGGAAGGTAAAAGCCAACATCTTTCAAGGTGACCAGTGGTGTAGCCAGGAATTTATGATGGGGGGGGGTGTTTTATGGCCTGGCCGGATGCCCTTCCTGACACCAACCCAACAGTATTGCACTAAATAAAAAGGGAATAAAGTAACAAATGGAGTAAAGTAAGAAAAACAATTGTTACTACAAACAATTGTTTTGTTTTTCATTATTTAAGTGGATAAATAACCTTTTAAAAACTTTTTCCTAAGCCAATAGGGGGGGGGGTTTAACTCCTAAACTCCCCTTTTCTACGCCACTGAAGGTGACTGCACAGCCTCCTGGAAGTAGCTATAGCTAAGTTGTTTTGGGGCAGGGAACGAGGTCCAGCAACACGGTGATATAATTTATATGATCCTGTCTCACAGTTGCACCACTTCATTCCTGTGGCTATCAAAACCAGAGGAAGCTGGCACTCCAGATCTCTGTAATTTGCACAAGGTAGGATTTCTGTAGTGGCAGGTGACCAGCAATTTAAAGTGACTCTAATAATATTGTTCTAACTTCTAAGTGTCCTAAGCAATGTTCAGAGCGAGGCAGCTCGAATTTACTTAGTGACTAAGGGTTAATTCTTATGTGTTCTAAATGTTCTAAGTGCTCTAAAACCAAAGGCAAACAAAGTTTTCTAGTAGGAATAAACATACCCGTTTGTGCCATCATTAAAAAAATTAGATGGAAGTTAATTTGCAACTTCTCTTCATGTGGGGAGATAAGATTAATATGGGTATATTCTATTTAGTGACACCTGCTGACCTCCAGTCTGAAATAGTGCACATCTGACACAATATCGGGTCCGACGTGTGATAATTTATAGGTCTATGACTCTATGTGTTCTGCAGTGTTGTTATTGCTAATTCTAAACAAACAGCTGAGGTGCCATAGATATGTGGAATAAAGAAAATTAGACGCTGCAGAGAATAAAGACAATAATAATATATCCTACCCTTCAAGACAACTATAACTATTGTCCCAGTAATTAAAGTATTATTTTTGGGTGAGCAGCTCGGGGCCCCTGGGACCTCGGGGGCTCGTGGATTTTGTCCACCTTCGTTACATGGTTGTTACGCCACTGCTAAGCGAAGAAGTATAGTGAAGAGGAAGGAGGAATGATCAGAAATCTCAAGAAAAGGATGAAAATGTCGATATAGAACGTAACACTATTTGGATCTGAAACTTGGACCATTAAAAAGGAAAATGTCAGAAGACTGGAGGCTTTTGAAATGTGGATATTTAGAAAAAGATGGAGAAGATTGGTGGGACTGAGCACGTAACAAATGAAGAGGTGGATGAAGAAATAGCTAGTATGACCACAATAAGAATGAGGCAAAGGAAATGGATTGGACATATTTTGAGAGGAGACTCCATTCTGAGATATCATTGAAGGAAGAATGAAAGGAAGAAGAAGAAGAGGAAGACCAAGACAGATGCTGTTGGGTTGGATAATGTTGGAAGACTACAGGAGACTGAAGGGGAAGGCTCAATATCGGGAGGAGTGGTGCCCCTGGGCAGAGAACTTGAAGAAGAGGCAATGCCTAATAGTCGATACACTGTTCAGTTAAGTCAACATGTTAATTAGTAATGATGGTAAGCACTGCTTTCAGAAATGTTGCATTTAAGTTTTTCACATGTTTCGTTGCAGATGCCATCGTATAGTACGTCTTGGATGTGTAGCAGAATGTAATGTTCTGTCTCCAGCCGGATGGACGTCACTTCTACCGCTTCTTCTGTGAGATTAAATTGAAGCCACATCTGAATATTATGCCACCTGAATATGCAAGATCAAAAACTCCTCTATTCACATGACTAGCTTGAGTACACTGAGTTTGCGATTAGGATATTTTTTTCCAGAACTTCTGAAAGCCTTCTGATCTTCATTTTATTTGAAAGGGGTTTTAGTTCATGTGTATTTATAGTGCAACACAACTTTTACAAGATAACTGGCAATTATCTGGTTTGGTCATGGCAGGCAGTTTGCTTATCTGTTGAACATTTGGTTAAAGGAAGAAGAGCAGTTCTTTAAGAGAGCCAGAGAAGCCACCACAGGTCAACAGTTTTTTCTTTTGAACCTCATCATATGGGGAGGAGGAGAAGGAGGAGGTTGGTCTTTCCTTGTCTTGGCCACAATCACACACTGACAGTGTATGATTAGTGTACTCGTTATAACCGATTGGCGATCGTGCTATGCAAATTTATGCTCTGTTGTGGATTTCACCCAACCACTTGTTTGGCGGTCCAGCATGCTACATTATTGCACACCATTACACCTAGGTCATTGGTTTTCAAATGGTGGTATGCATGCCATTAGTGGTACGCCAGGTTTTGCTAAGTGGCTTGTGAAAAATGCAAAAAATTGCAACTTTATGCCCATCTTTCTTTGATTATCTATTCTATGATATGTTAATGTTGAAACATCACAGCCTCATCATTTATATTTTCACAGCAAATCATTTTATACGATGTACGTTATACAATTTTATTTATATTTTTTATTATAATTTAGAACCTACAGTGGATGAATGGCTTTTGATTTGGCTTTTCATTCAATTTTTATCCGAGGTACAATAAAATAAAGTTTTTAAACTGTTGACCTTTGTGGTTGATCAAGTTCAAGTGGAGAGAGAAGATTGTTGGTAGCTGAAATGGGCTGGCTAAGAAGAATCAAGAGCAGGAGAGAGAGAATCAGAAACGCGAAGACAAGAGAGGGGCTGGGTGCAGAAGAAACGGTTGTAGACAAAATCAGAAAAAGAAGGCTCAGATGGTTCGGCCATGTGGAGCGAATGGAAGAAAAAAGACTACCCCTCGCGGCCTTGCACGGGCACGTAGAGGGGGAGAGAAGCAGAGGAAGACAACCAAAACCCTGGATTGACAACGTCAGAGAAGACCTGAAAGAGATGAATATTGACATGTCAAGAGCAAAGGATCTCATAAGAAACAGAGGAATTTGGAGAAGTCATGTGGAAGCCTCATCGTCGTCACTCGACTGACGGAAGAGAATAAAGAAGAAGAAGAAGTTCAAGTGGAAATTAGCTGGTACAAGTATATATTCTCTTTGGTTGTGACACAGTGGTCGATTAATTATAACATGGAGACATTGGAGAGTACCAGATTGGTGGTTTGAGCCATGCCTGAGCAGTTGCTGTGTTGAAACCTACAAATTAAGAACCTTCACTCGCATTTGCTCAGTGCAATCGATGTTCTGTTATATCAGTGTGCACACATGTGAACTTTGGAAGGATTGTATAAATCCAAAATTTGTGGTTTCGTTTATCTGGTTGTTTTGTTATGGATGCATGCTAGTGAATATTGGAAAGAAAGAGAATTTCATTGTAATGTTTATTGCCAGTCACATGATATAGATTTTAATTTAACATCATTTGCATTAATTTCTTTCATGTTGTTACTTGTGGGATATTGTCATTTGAAGTTGTGCGCACCGCTGATATAATTGACTTTAGGATTCAATTGGGAAACAAGCAAGTTATTTAGAGCCATGCATTCATAAAGAAAGATGATCTAATGTTGTTCCTGTGCTTCAGATCCTTAAGAAGCACATCTTCAAGGACATTGCTGAATGCACATTGTGACCTTTAAGTTGTTAGCTAACTTTGTGTAATGTGAGGTTTTAATTTAATTTCTGTGTATTCATGTTCTCTAGCCTTAAATGTCACATATTTCAACAACTAGCTTGCTTCATATAGCTGGAAACATGGCTTTTTCTTATGTCTACATTTTTCAGTGATAATGTTAACCCTTGAGCTACCAGAGGGAGTGTTCCCACACCATTCAAAAGTTATGCCCAAAATAGCCAAGGTACCAGAGGGTGGATACCCCTAATCCCTAGTTTATCGACTATACCATATCCATAATGTATTGTGGAAGAGAAACAAACTATGGCGTTCTATAGAGGGAATGTGGAACTTTATTTCCATGCTTGGTAAGTTGTCGTTGTCAAATGCACCAGCTCCGTGTCATAGCACTCGCTCTCTCATTCACTGCTTCTTCTGCACTTGTCGATACCTTTCTTTGTAGCTGTCTGGACTACTGTTTTCCCTATGTGCTGGCCTCCAACAGGTCCACCTCAATTCCTTGGTTAGGGTCCTTCGTTCCGCAGCACGCTTGGTCGGTGGCATCTCCCGGTATTCTCATGTTTCTGCCTTCATGAGGGACGAACTCCACTGGCTCCCACTGCAGTTTCATTCATTTCTTGACACTGTGCCCTGGCTCAAGCTCCGTCCTACCTACGTGAGCTTTTTACCCTGGCTTTTGTGTCTCTGCGCTCAGCTGCCCGTGGCAACTTCCTTGTCTCACTTTCACATATTGCGACTATGCATGCCAAATTTTAAAATCACATGCCTCATATTCCACTAAATTTATGTTGATTATTGGGATTAGTTGTGTCATTTTCCCACACTTGCACCCCTACAAATGTGGTATCGCGTGAAAGGTCAACATTTCTCCTCTAGTTGTCTATGTTTGTATTAGGAGCTGGCTGGCTTTTAAAATAAGCCAATTGGGAGCTTGAAGTGAGGGTCTTGCAACAAAAAAAAAAATTCATGTTGATTGTTAATATAATACACGGTGAACGGAAAAAAACCGAACCTCTACAATAAATAAAGAAATTAACACCAAACATGTAAAAATATTATTGAGAATAGAACTATTTTATTCCCAACTATAAACGTAACTAGTTTCTATAATTAGATGCTATTTCAGCTAAAACTTGAAGTCATTTAAACTGTTTGAAGGAGCGCATGGCAACTGAACTAACGGAGGTTAACAAGCAGGCATGGCTTGAGCGATCAAGGCAGTTGTTGATGCGCTATCCTGCAAACTTGATTCATTTCAAATAACATAGACCCGTGGACTATAAAATCTGGTCTGTGATGCAAGAAAAGGTTTACAGGAAAAGGTACGTGATGTCGGAGAACTGCGTCAGCGTATGATATAGGCACAGGTCAAATCTGATCAAGCTGTAATTGATTCAGCAACTATATAGTCAATGCCGAGCGCGTCTATGTGTGATTGTGCGTGTTTTGAGGCCAAAGGAGGATATCTTGAACACACATTATAACTAACAAATGATAGTTATCTGATTCTTGTCCTTTAAGCTGAATTTTCTCCAAATTTTATTAAAATATACGAATTATTACACAAATTATCATAGCAATAGGAGAGGTTCGGTTTTTTTTCGTTCACCGTGTATATTAACATGAATTTTTTTTTTTAAATATATCTCGTATATTATACAATATACGAGATATATTTCAAACCAAACACTAAATCCATCGGTGGTAACCACCCCTCTTGTCACAAAAACCTTGGTAGCAGGAGAGTTAAGGCAGTATGTCATGTTGATATTAGTGTGTAGAGTACACACTTCAGTAATGTAATTATGATTGTCCTTCTCAGTGGCGTGATTGTCCTTCTCAGTGGCGTGATTGTCCTTTCTTATTGATCGATGATTGTCCTTTCGTGTTGACCTAAGCCCTAAGCCCACTCATATGACTTAAATCCATCTGTAGTATTCTGTATTGCTCAGTGCAATCGATGTTTTGTCATATGGGTGCACTTCAAAATGAAAGTGAACAAGACGTTTCTGCCTGTGGTTTTGTCCATGTTTGTCTCGCTGAAAATATTGAAAAGCTTTGCTGTTGCTCAATGACAGTGTTCCTTGTTCAAAAATTTTTCATTCTGTGGTTCATTATTGACCTTTAACGGATTTGGAGTTTGATATAATGCTTTAAGGATGAAGAATTATGCATTATGAAGAATTATGAATTTTGCTAGTGTCAAAAGACCCTAAATTTTGCAGGACAAGTTCTGACTGAGCAATGTGTAAATGGGCAACAAAATAAGGTTTTACAGTATACTGGATGCATCAGTATTTCATCAATTAATTATTTATATAATCTGAGTTTTACATATTCAAAACACAATTCACCATTGACATTGTGTTCTATTGTTCTATTTTATTCCTGAAAATAGCATCAATCATATAATTTTTTATGCTGATGTTGTCTTTCTCTTTTGAAGTGAGACCAGTAACTTGTTTTAACAGTTCTGCGATAAGTGTGCATAATTTATATTGATTGTATTGGGTTTCAGGTCAGCCAGAAGACATTTTTATGGCTGAAAGAGCATATCAGTTCTGTTTCTTTATATTTGTTGTAAAAACTAAGGTTATATGGATCATGACTGGAGGTAATTTAACTGTATCATGTTTCAATTGTGTGTCTCAAAAATCTTTTTTCTCTGCTGCCTTTGTACACTTGTATATTTTTGTTCATGAAGAATTTATATTTTTATCAATTTCTGAATAATCAAAACTTCACGATGTTCATATGAATGATTGAATCATTGATTCCTTAGAATCAAAATAAATTAAGACTGTACTAGTGACATGAAGAGTAATCCAAAAAATGTGACTTAAATTCAAGTGATATTAAAATTTTGATATTACATTATCCAATTTTATTCAATATGTTGCAGATTGTGTGTTTATTGAATCTAATCCTTTGAGTGGTTCGTTTGAAGCATTGATTATACAATGTACACTGTGTCCACGATAAAGTAGATCACTAGACTTTGTGGAATATCTTGGTCAATTATAGCATTATATGTACAAAATTTGGTGCACATGAACTTCAGTATATTCTATCCATATCCTACAAATTTTATTAAAATTGATGCAACGGTTACGAAGATATACCCTTTTGAAATTGGGTGGTTCAGAAACCAAATTACCAAACAGTAAAACGCATAGAAAGACGAAAAAGTATAATACTGCAGACAGCTGTTTCTACCAATATGTTCAATATTTGTGAAGTAATTTATTAAATATTTTGTACACCGTAACTCTGCCCAATTTGCCGTGGGTTAGTAAATTGTCATAACATTTGGTTGAAAAGAGCGGTTTTGTTGAGTTCAACGGTCACAGTTGATGTTCGAAGTGCCCGCCTTCAGCGCGCACACAGGCTCTGAGCCGCTGACGCCACTGATTGACAGCGCCGTCGATGATTCGTTGTTCGAACCGGCTCCACTCCTCGATTAGCCGCTCCCAAAGATGTTCAACGTCCCTGATTCTTGTCCGATAAACGCGATCCTGCAACACCCCCCAGACCTTGTAATCCACAGGATTGCGATCTGGACTGTTTGGTGGCCAAAGTGAGGGAGCGATGAAGACTGGAGTCTCACAGTCTCAGGAACGCAACAGTCTCATGTGCTCGATGTGCTGGGGCACTGTCTTGCTGGAAAATGCGGATGGCTGGCAAGAGTTGCTGCGAGAGAAGAACATCTGTAACTGTTTCCGAAAATGACGCTTAAAAACAACAGCCTATGTGTTCCCTGCGTAGCAAGAAAAATGACGTATTTCTGTGCGTTTTACTGTTTGGTAACTTGGTTTCTGAACCACCCATTTTCAAAAAGGTATATCTTCGTAACCGTTGCATCAATTCTAATAAAATTTGCAGGATATGGATGGAATAGACTGAAGTTCATGTGCACCAAATTTCGTACATATATTACTACAATTGACCAAGATATTCCACAAAGTCTAGTGATCTACTTTATCGTGGACACAGTGTATAGTGATATTTCAGCTGTTATTTCAAAGTATCTTTTCTTGTAAAGCTGATGCTGATTAGGGCTCATAGATGTTTGGCACTTGCTGTTGTTAGCTATGAATATGATGATTATCGTATAATGCTGTTGTTATGCTCAAAATTTATAGCCTACGGTATATGATTTAAGGAAATACAGCAATTAGTTTGCTTGTATGAGAGTGAATTGAAGTAAGTAAGTATCGCCTTTATTACTCTATTTGCAAATAGAAGGGTTCCACCCTTTTATCAGCCAGAGGTTCCGTGTCAGTTTTATATAGAATTTTATGGCACCAACTGAAGTCACTATATCAGCAACGAGTAGATTCTATCACAGCTTTCAGTCATTCTTGCTTAAATAACATTATCACGTGAATGTTTTCTGTAAGTTATTTAAGGCTCATTGGTCCTACTTGTTTTTCTGAAGAGACATCAAATGAAATCTTTAAAGATGGCCTATGCTTCCAACTGTCAGAGACAAACAAGGAATTTTTATCATTCATTTTGAACTATTTCAACTCTGTTCTTAACAATTACTTTCCCATTAGAATCTGCTGAGCAATGGGTAGACTGTTTTTTTTGGGATCAGTTCACTTTGAACAGCCAGTGGGTAAATTTCTTATCCAGAGGTGGAGGATTTTCAAATTTTTTTAATGTAAAGCCTAAGCTTTAAGACAATGGAGAGGATACATCAGGGCTTTCGCCAGAGCTCCAGGAGCTGACGGCACCAGGTGACCAGATGAAAGCCTAAGCACTAAGCATCGTTAACCAACACTCGCTATGTGCTTCTCGGAAATTGCATAAAATATGTTAAACAAGAATGAGATGGCCGATTATTGCACTAAGCACTTCTTCAAGTGCAGGGATGTAGCCAGCATTGGGTAAACGAAATTTAAACTCCAGATAAGCTGAAGTTCCTTGGACCCAGCATAGCCTGGTGCTACCGCATTCACCACACTCATGAATCAAGAACGAAAAGCTCTAGTTGCGCTATTGAGGTGGCAGATCTAATAGTTTATGTGGCAGATCTCAAATCCTAGATGCCGATTCAGCTGAATTTTACCACTGGAAAGAACTCGCTAAAATCACAAATGATGGGATGCTCAAATTGAAGAATGCAGAGCTGGATTTGGACTCATTTTGAACATTGGTCGAAAAGGAATCTATTGCTGAGAATGATATGCGAATCATAATGCAGCTGTCAACTACACTGTGTCCTGATGAAAAGTAGAACGCAAAAAAGTGTCATAACTCGGTGAAAACTTTTAGGATTTGTCTGAAATTTTAAACTCAACAACAGTGACCATATTTACACGAGATCCTAAAGCCGATTAGAAATATTCTTGAGTTTTTCAAATTTATGAACGTTTGAGCATTGGTAACGTGATGCATTGAGGGACTAGCTCCAACCGTATCTTCAAGAACTCTGTTGTTCGACCTGGGGTGTTCAGCGTCGATTCACCCTTCAATCGGTGAATCAAGCTGAGCTTCTGGTTTCCTGTTTGCGGACTGCTATCCGACAGCATAGTTCATTCTCTGTCGCTGGTCTTACAACCTGGAATGGCCTCCCTGATATACTGCGCTTAATTCCCAGGAATTTCCTTAAGAACTACAAACTGTCTTATTTAGCTGTGGTTGGGCTGGGAGCGCTTCTGAGTAGCCTACCTTGAAGAGGCGCTATATAAAACTTCTGAAATAAATACATTACATATAAGGCACTGGTTATATTAAAGAATATTATTTCTTATCCCAGCTGTAATTGTCATTGTAGATCCTGGTATGTTGTAGCACATAGGTCTGGATATACCAACTATCTCATCCTCAAATAAACCTGCTCAGCCTCTTGTATCAGCTGGTCTCTATGGCAACAGGAATTGGTTGGAGAAATTGAAATGCGTGGTGAGATGGGAGGATGATTGGGATTGGGTAGAGTGGGTTGACTCTATGACGAATTAGCAAAAGTTGCAACATTGCAATTTCCTCTGATTTAATCTTGTAACTGAAGACATTAAATAAATTGCTTAGATAAAGTGCACTGCAAATGAGTTGGCTAGTCTAAGATGGTCACTCCTGGCAGTCTCCTGCCTTGCATGATGGAAGACTTTTTCAAATTACCAATAAGGTTATTTTGCCCTTTTTGTGACTGAGACCAACAGATTTGCTGAACAGCCGACACCAAAAAGCAGAGCTAAAAAAACTGATACGCCAACCAACAAACCCCCTCAGAAATTCCTAGGAATGATGTTGATAATCGATGGGTCTTGTCGTATTGAAGACTACTGGTCAACAGTTCCTGTTTTTGTTACACCAGTTTAAACAACACAATGCGGAAGGAATTTCTGATTCTTTGAAATCGTTTTGCTCAAAATGTTCTGTTCTGCTCTGCATGACATTCTGGTGCACATTTAACTTAGCAAAGAACAGAAACCAATACAAGAGCATTCCATATTCTGTTTTAGTAAAGAAACTATATTCCTTGAAGGCACACTCCATTGGCTTATAGGATCTCTTAGCAGAAGCCCAACTGCCACCAAAATCATCATCAACAAAAAATTCCTATCAGCATCATTCCCACATGAATTCAAATGCAACATAACCATTACTACCATTACCATGAAACCTATATTTAGTGTACATAACATAAGGAGGAGCTCATGTTTTTTTAAGGCTTTCTCTTATTGAGAAATTGTACAGCTTTGGGTTTAGGAAGAGGCTTTCCATGTGCTTCACAGCTGAAGAAGAACAACAGTCCCTTATGATAGAACTCGAACCTACAATTGACATCCCAGCATGCTAAGCACAAGCTTTTCAGCTGAAATTAGTACTGGTTGACAAAACTTGCCATTGTCCATTCAGTAAGCAGACTCAACATATATTCATTGCACTAAATCCTAAATCTGCTGAAGATGTACACTATGTTATTACACCACCTTGTTACATCACTAAAATATGACAGCAAGAGATTATGAGGTCAAGGAAACAGCATCTATTTCACAAAAGAAATTCACTATTTCTAGAAATTAGATAAGCAACACCAATTCAGAGTTAGTCTAAACTGTGACATTTCACAGGATTTGGGTTACTCAACAGCTGCCACATTTAGCACAGACAATTTTTGCTCCTCATTTAACAATATACATCAGCCAGAAGTTCATATGCTTTAGAACAATTGCATCACATAATGCAATGCAGACGGTCCTTTAAGATGAAGGAGAAACGTGATTGAAATCGATCAGTGCAACAAGTTTCCTTATGGGTTACAACACCGAACAATAGAAAGTTAATTTCATTTGATGTACCATGCTATTATGCTCCACTGATATGAAAGTTCAGCATCCTCCCACAGCCTCCCCACCCCACCCCAATCCTTGAACACAAATCCTAACCACTTCCTTGAAAAACTTGCTAAGTATACAAATAATCTAAAAGATTTTGTCATACTGAATGCCTCAAAGAACTGGAGTATCATGTGATAGTCTAGTGGTTAACATGCTGGTATGTCAACCAAATGACTTGGGATTCAAAACCCTAAATCGCAGAAATTTTTTGCGAGATTTCTGCCCAAGTTGTGCCCCACTCCCCACAGCCAACTCGACTTAGCCTGTAGTAGTCGGTGAGATCAAACAGTGAGGGAGAGGACTAGCCTCCTTGCCTCATATGACGAGGCTAAGACAATTAAATAACTAACACCATACAATTTACTGACTTTGAGGTTACCTTGAGGAACTGCTCTTTTTCGTCATTGTATGCTATAGTTCTTAAAAAGTGCAGTGAAATAAATACCTCTGAACTGATCTTCTGGATATTGACCTGATTGTGGCTTGATACCTTATGCATTAGATACCGGTGTGATAGAAGTTACTAATGCACAATCAAAATCTTCACACAAACAGCATTCAAACAGTATTCAAATAGAGCTGTACCAAATATTCGATTTGCTTTGTACCCACATACAATTTGGCAAATACCGGTTAAAAAGTGACTATTGAATAGTCACTTTTTAACTGAATACGAATAGTAAAATCATTATATGAATTTAAATGTATATATTATACATATTTAAAATTGTATATAAATGTGCTATAAATGTGCTATTTAAAATTAGTGCTTCACCTCATAGTTTTCTTTAGCTTCTGGCTTCTGAATCTGATGTAAATAAATCTTAAACTTTTCAATTTTTTTCAATTTGACATTTACAGTTTATTAAGTGTTCTGAAAGATTTACATTCGACAAAGTCCATTTTGGAAATATTTTACAATAAGAAGATCTGAATTAGACAATTTGTATTTTGTAGTAATACTTTCACGTGTTTATGGTCCTTCTAAAACGACAGCATTAAATGATCATTTCAAAATACAAACATACTAAAGAATAAATTTTCATGTGTTCAAAATGCAATGCATCTCCAGTGAAAAGTCCAATTTAAACAAAATTTAAATGTTAAGTCTTTCTGCAATCAAACCTGAATAACTTTCAGTAATAACAACTACTTTACTCTTGTAAAGAAATTCAGAACTGAATAAATATGAAGCTCACCCTCTGTATTAAAAGTGAGTTACAATACACATTTTCAAATAGATGTACTTGTGTCTAGTTTTTTAACTCATGCTTCGCTCTCCATCACCTACTGTTCGTACTGTATTCTTATTTGGCCGAATAGTGTTGACAATTTATTATTATTATTGAGTTTTATTATTGAGTTTTAATATAGCACACCTTGAAGGTACTGGTAATCTACTCAGAAACGCTCCCAGTCCAACCACAGCTAAATAAGGCAGTTTTTAAGTGATAAAAGAACAGAATGGTGTGACCTCTAGGCACCAGGCAGAGCGCAACATTCCAGGTTCTAGAGCCAGCCAATGAGAAAGAGCGCCGCTGCATCATAGCAGTCCATGAGCAAGGGGCCAAAAGCTCAGCTTGATCAGCCGATCAGAGAGCAGACCGCCATTGGACACCAGAGGTGGAACAGCAAAATACAAATACATGCAGTGCAGAAATCATATAATTATTTGCATTTGGCTGAATAGTAAGAAATGCTATTCGGTACAGCTCTAACAAATCATACATCAACACCCATTGCGTTGTGATCTCTGCGAATGGAAGTGTCCTCTGATCAGAGCATGGCTGCAATTGTGTAAGGCGGTCAGTGTTGAGCAGTGTAGCAAGGTGACAGGTCATCAGTCAGGTTAAATAGAACTAAAAGAATCAGATGAGAAAATAGTCTGTATCAACAACACTGACTTGATGCATAAGCCCACCAATCCACTCGCCAACAACGTATTTGCAGTTCAGTTAGTTCGTCGATAATAATAATCATTTCAAAATTACATAAATTTGCTAGGCTATCGTCTGTTTACAAGTGAGGAGGTTTATTAGACATTCCTGGAAAGACCTGTGGTTTCTGAAAGTTAATTGGTATACCAGCTGACGCAAATGGGATCCTCACAGGCATCAGCACATCACCTGGGTAGGATGTTGGTTGCTGCTGCTGCTGCAGCTGCTGGCTGTTGCCTAGTGTCGTGATTCCGCGAAAGACGGGTGTATTTGAAGAGGATGCAGTGGCTGGGCTGCTGGCGTTGGTATGAAAGACTTCAGGTTTCTGTGAGATACTGCTTGCTGTCAGCTGTACTTGATGCAGTGGATAAATGCCAGCGTTTGAAATTGGCACGTGTTCTGTGGCAAACGTTGGAGCCTTCTTCGCATCACATGAACCAATTTCAATTTCTCTGAATGTTGAATAAATGCTGGATTTTGAAGACGGTAAGGCTGTATTCCTGGAAGTAACTGCAAAGACCTGAGAGGCTGCCACAGAAACTGCCATCGTGTCCATTGCCTCTTCGCTGACAATGCTGTTGTGCGGATTAGATGTCCTCTGTGACTGCGACATGAAGCTCGGAGATAGTGGACTGTACAAACAACAAAGCTCTTTAAAATACACACTCTGAGCATGAAAAATTCTCAGTGTCAATTTAGTCTGCTAAATCAAATTGCACAAATGACACAACGCAAGTCAACCAATACACAGGAAGTTGGTTAGTGCAAAGTAAAGAGATTTATTTTTAAAAACTGTATTTTGTTTTATTATCTACCTTAGATGCTTTGTTTATTCTTCTTAGATGTTTGCCCAACAGGGAACTGCTTGGAAGCTTGTTTAATAAAGTATGCTTACTTATTTACTTACTTACTTACTTAAACAGCCGGATGAATGGAAAAGATGATCCTTTGAATGGATACCTAAATGTCTCGGTGGAACAACGTTTCAGAAGTTAGAAGTTAGCTTGCTTTGTGTTGCACATGAGCAACATCTAGCGGTCTAGCTAAACCCTCTGCGTCCCTGTTCAGTACGATCTTGCGAGTAACATCCTTGCCTCTCATGCTATGCTGACCCAGCATGTATGCAGGCAACTTCAAACCTTGAGGCTAACAACCTGCTTTCTGTAATCCAGTCTGACTTTCTGAAAGGTCGTTCTACCAAGACATTACTTCCTCTTCATCTACTTTCCGATGTCTATGGGGCTTTCAATTGCTCTCAACCGACTCTCTAAGCATTCCTTGAGGTGTGCAGCATCTGACACTGTGCACCATGAGATCATCTTACTATAACAGTAACATATTATATTCTTTGAACTCTCTAGTACTCTCTGCTCCTTTGTCTCAGATCCCTCTTCAGTTTGTGCTCGGTTTTGTGTTGTACCTATCTGAGTCCCTGTTCATTACGACGGTCTTCCTCATGATCTTCAGTCTCAGACCTTTTTCTCTTCATAATCTATAACTCTGACCATGCCTCTCTCCTTGCCTCCCATGCGATGCTGGCCCAGCTGTATGTAGACAACGTACAGGCGTACCAACACTGCCGCACCTCTGACGCCATTGCAACCATACAGCTATGAGCTTCTGTATGCTGTCCGACTGGTTCCACTTCAAACTCTCTAAAAACTCAGTTCATTTGGATTGGCAGCTGGCTAATTCATATGCCGCCCTTTTCTGTCCTGTCTTCTACTCTATGGTCGACAACTTTGGTGTTAATCTGGACCAGGATATCACTTTTATTTCTCATGTTCTCAGCCATGTCTGCTATTATAAACTTTAATAACTGCGCACCGTCGCTTATTCACTTACTCGCACAGCTACTGCAATGTTTATCCATTCTTTCACTACCATCAGACTTCACTGTCATCGCCACAGAAGGCAGAATCCTTACCAAGTATTCCTCTCTCTCTCTCTCTCTGAAAATGGTCTTCTTATTTAACCATGCTGGGGGTTGGGTGGATTTGGAGGAAGATGCAGAGAATATCTTGGAAAGAAAAAAGAACAAATGAGTGGGTGCGCACAGAAATTGGTATCGATATGGATGAGTCGTTACAACAAACAGTGCTAAGAAGAAAGTTGGTTTTCTTTGGTCATGTTATGCGTTCAAATGGTTTGGAGAAAGATATGATGCTGGCATGCGATGAGGGAAGGAGAAAACAAGGGCGACCAAGGAAAAGGTGGTTGGACGATGTTCAAGAAACAACAGGAATGAATCTGGAACAACTAAGAGAAGCGACATCAGAAAGAAAGCAATGGAGAAGGCTGGCCTTGTCGATCGCTAGAGTTCAACGAACTGACAGCACAAGGTGACAAGGTGGGGGTTGGGAGCACCTCTGAGCAGCACCCTGCTCAGCATGTCGCTCGCTAGATAAGAGGTGCTATACAAATTCTAGGAATGAGTGAATGAGGAATAGCATCGAGACTATATGACGACCAGCTGAAGGTATAGTGTAGCCCCCCCCCCCCTTCACAGGCCCTCAGCTGACAGCAGACCAATTACGAAGAAGAATTATAAAGTATCATCATCATCCTGACCTCATTGGGAGACTCCCCATCTTCCTCATAGCTCTCTGCTCCCGCACCGAACGCCATGGTCTTGTAATTTCATCCAAAACAGATGGTGCCACATACGTAAAACCCTGGAGAAAGTCAATATGACAAATAAAATTGATAAACTTCAGTGGCCAAAATACTACAGCAGCCAATTATAATATCTTCAAAGTTTATACATGAACTTTTTCAGCACCCAGTGGAGCTACATCAGTGATGATTTACTCAGATTTTATCATGGAATTGTGGGTGCACGGTAGTCCATTGGTCAGCCTAAGCAGCTATTTGACCAGGTAATCATCAAATGGACCATCAAACAGTAGCGTCTACGTCTACGGTCGTGTGTCCGTGAACAAGAAAGACATTTTGAACACCATACATAGCTGAATTTCACCTCCTTTCTGCTATCCATGTTGACAAGTGCAATTTTTTGGTGCTGCATTTTAAACTCACAAACTCACGAATATTTCTAATCGGATTTAGGAGCTGGTAATAATATGGTCACAGTCGTTACGTCTACAATTTTAGACAAATCCTAAAAGTTTTGACCGAATTATGACATTTTTTTGTAGGGTTCTACTTTTCATCGGGACACCATGTAGACTAACTTTTAAAACCTAAACACTTTGTTCAACAGTAACAGTAACAGTTTCCAAGGGGCTGTCCATATTATGTATGCACTGAAGGGGCAGGGGCAATTTGCCTACGGGTGCGTATGGGGGTCGCAGCAAATCATACATACGCAAAATAAACGTCCGATTATGACGTCCATATTATCCTATTTACAACTCTACATTATCCGATTAGTCGTCCGATGGCATTTGATTACATTAAAATTTTATTCTGTTCAGATCTAAACAGTAAACCATAACAGTTAATTAATTTTAGCTAGCAAATATGATGTTTAACAAAAATAAATAGTAACCTATGGTAAAATACATGTTTCATAGATAATTCTAGCTAAATAGCCTTTGCAGTAAGGGGGGTTAGGGGGTTAGAGAAGCTCATTTGTATGCATGTATGGGGGATAAAAAAAATGTATGGGTGCGTAAAGGTGGGAAGATCGAAAATACAATTTTGCATGCCGTACATAATACATGGAATACAAGATATTGGCCAGAATAATTTAAATGGTTTTTTGCTACTTTTTGTTGCGTCGCGTTTTTGAATCATCAAAACGGTGGGTAGCTTCACTAAAAGTGGTATAACTTTTGTTCTGTTTAAAATATTTTAATGAAATCTGGCCATCATGTGTATATATGAATTGTCTTTAAGACTGTGAAATTTCATTTCGAATTTCTTACTTCTGGCCAAGATATTGGCAAAAACCTAGGGGGTCTTTGTTTTGGTCCACCCTGTAGATCATGAACATGTCTCTTACTAATATTGGAAGGGATTCAAGGTTTCCGAATAAATTTACTAGCTACTGCATAACTCAATATAATAATAATAATAATATCTTTTCTTTATTGAAACGCCTGCAAGATGCACTGCGCTTTACATTTACAAGTTATGCAGTAGGCCTAATCTTAATTAAACTTAACTACCAAATGAGCAGACAGCTTTGCAATTACAATGGCGCTAATAGCAGCCTACAAATCAAATCCGCCCAACGGGGCTCGAACCTGCTACCTCTCGCACTCTTGGCCAGCGTGTTAACCATTACTCCACCGGGCCCCCCCCCCCCAAATATGGCCAGGGATTCCAACAAATGACTTCTCATTGAGAATAATGGATGCTAACAAAACAACTTCATGCATTCCTTCTCAATTGTCATGGCACGTGTTTTCATAAGTAACAAGTATACTCTCAAAGAAGTCAAATTCTATAACTCTTTTCAGTGCTGTACTAACCGGATTTAAGTAAGGTATTCCTGTTCGTATCAACCTAAAACTGACTACTGGACTAATTGCAAGCCTAAATGGTTATATGATTGCGTAAACTGCCCTTTAGAAACCACTTACCAAAAACAGTTGGTTGGCACTGTCACTGAGAAGGCTGTCATCAGGCGAATCAACCGGTGTTTGTCGAGTGAACTTTGTATCAAACTGACTGACATCAGTTTCATCACACTGTAACACAGAACAGCAACTGAATCATTCAAACAGCACAAACAGCCATCTTTTAGAAATGTGGCTCTTGCACAGAATTTGCCGAATAATAATGATTTTACAATGGTTCACATGAGACTGCTTGTCCAAAACTCCATTCAGAGGTTTCAATAAGTATTCTATGAATTCATGCTTTTGAACAGCCAAAATGACGTCCCAGGCAAAGCAAACATTTGGTGCTATTTGAACGCTACTTCATGGTCCATCTCACTTCACAAACACAACTACAAACCAGTTAGAACATTATGCTCAATGGAGATAGAATATTGTTGAGGGAATAATGTTGAACAAAATGATGTAGGATATGTATATATGTTACAGTCAATGTGTACAATCAGTCATTGTATACAATGACTAACATTTTCAGCCAGTTGACACAATGACTGATTCGGTCAGGCATTGTATACAATGACTAAAAAAACCAGCGATTTTACACAATGACTGAAAATTTATGGTCCTTATTGTACACTTTGACTGATTGAAGTTAGGAAGTGTGTTGATAATTATTGTAGTGTCGGCGACGGCGGGTGGGGGAATCTAGGACGATTCATCAGCGATTCATCATTTCTGTAATTTTTTTAAAAGATTTAAAAGAAAATCCTCCTCTTTTTTCGACTGGGCTTGGAACCAGCTTCATTTGGCAGAGTTATTTTCTTTTTTTCATTTTCTTTCAATTTCTTGTATTCTTTTTTTCTTTCGTTTATATTTTTTCTTTTTTTTTGTTCTTTTTTGTGTTTTTCTTTTTTTAATGAAATTTTAAAATCATAAATGTTAAATAACATCCAAGCAGATACATAATAAGCAGAAACATAACTTTGACATTTAAAAATCATAAAAGTTTAATAACATCCAAAGCAGATACATAATAAGCAGAAACATTACTTTGACATTTAAAAATCATAAATGTTTAATAATGTTCGAGGCAAATTCAATTCAAATTTTATTATCACATGTCAGAGAAGTATGGCATCTGCTGTTGCACTTAACTTTAGCTTTGAAGCATTTGCATCTGTTAGATGAACATCTATTACCTCCAGAACAGTTACATTTTGTAAAGCCTTGACCACCACATTTCGACTCTAACTGTACTGCCCTACGCAATCCGATATTTGAATCCTCTGAGACAGATTTCTTATCGCCGGTGTGCAGATGTACTAACCTCTCCTTGAATTGACTCTCCATAGAAACGCTTGTGTTCTCCATAACTCAGTTTTACCGTTGAGCTTGCTGGAAGTTTTAACTTTTATACTTTTCCATGGCACTGACACGGCAGACCTATTATTATTCCTACCAGAAAAGTTTCCTACCCTCCCCTAGCCCTACCCGCCGTCGCCGACACTACAATAATTATCAACACACCTCCTCACACCGACTCAAGTTCCTATTATTATTCCGCCTAGCCCCACCCGCCGTCGCAGACACTACAATAATTATCAACACACCTCCTCACACCGACTCAAGTTCCTATTATTATTCCGCCTAGCCCCACTCGCCGTCGCAGACACTACAATAATTATCAACACACCTCCTAACTTGAATCAGTCAAAGTGTACAATAAGGACCATAAATTTTCAGTCATTGTGTAAAATCGCTGGTTTTTTTAGTCATTGTATACAATGCCTGACCTAATCAGTCATTGTGTCAACTGGCTGAAAATGTTAGTCATTGTATACAATGACTGATTGTACACATTGACTGTAACATATATACCAACAGATTTAATTGTTTTCTTTATATGAACAAATTATGGTTATATATATGGAAAACAAGTTCGCTGCGAAAGAGTTAAGTAAGCATAGAACAATTGACCATGTGGAATAACTTTTAAACGTACCTAGCAAATTGAATTTGTTGACCAGCATCAACAGAAAGCATTTGCAACATATGCTATTATTATTATTTTCGCGCATATAACACACAGGTTACCACGCACCCTACCCGCATGGTATACTCGTGGGTGTGATATGCAAATTATTTCTTACACAGCCAAATTTTGAACAAGATTATTTTCAGGTCATGGTCAGAAACTGACAGGCAGTTTCTTTCACGTACAATACAAAGGCATGGACGTCAGCAAAATCGATTAAATGTGAAGTCCGCCATGAGTAGTATTATTCACCTATTTGACATGCCTGACCCAAGAAATAATGTCAAAAGAATCTTCACTTTCTTTTTAAAAAATTTAAAATCTGATAGATGATTTTAATTTTCGTATTACAGAGGGCTAAAGATAGATGCACAGAACAGATATGCGTGGCGTCATTGGGCATATGAACCTGACTGATGGCAGAGAACTAAAGAAGAAGAAGAAGCTTCTAAAAAGTTATGACTATATCCAGTAACAAATTATATACAGTAAAGTAGCATTAGCCTAACATTAATTAGCGCACGCATCAGTCTAACTCGCAGTTGGTCACATGAAAATACTTTAACTCTGGTGCATGATATATAATTCAATTTTTACTCAAATCCCCAAACTATTCACGCACGTGCTATACCGGTATGCGAGTTATATCCATGAAAATACGGTAAATATGGTACTAAATTGTTCCCATCCTTCTGCTGCTCATGAATTAAAGAATACCTCCAATCAATAACGAATTACGTTAACACATCATTGAAAGAAACTGAACAGCAAATGAATTCCTACCAGCGTAGGCTTGTACGGTGGTTCAAGGCGTTTCTCAAGGACATCTATCCAGTTGGTAGATCGAAAGAATGGGTGAGACTTTATTGGAGCTGCATCGTCTGGTCCAGAACCCAACCGCTCTCCAATATTCTTCTTCAGCAGCTGCACATTATCATCACCCTCACTGATATTGATGATCAGTCAATTGTCATTCTCATTAAGAACATCACCACATCATTGTCCTAATCACTATTGCAAAGGCTGTCACTGTTCCTGCAGCATATTTGAGATAAGAAGTACTTGAAATAATTAATCTAATTGCTTGCAGCATTATCATTGTCATCTATGTCAGCAAATTTTACTAAGCTGACAAGTGCCTGCAGTCAGAATACTTACCGGTAGGTACAAAAAAATTCCACACATTTAATTTCTCTTGCAACATATGGCTATTTAACAGACAGTTTTAGTTGCTAATGTAAAAATAACTCTGCAGTTTAAGAACAATTATTAACCCTTTAATGCCGGAGGGTATAGAATTTCCCATACATTTTACTACACTCTCGGCATCAAAGGGTTAATCACAACACAACTGAAATGGCACAATTATAACAGTAAAACCATGTACCATTAATTTTCATACCAATTTAGAACAATTTGAACAATACGACGTGTTTATACGGCATCCCTGGCCAGGATTTTTTTTAAACCTTGCTTGATGTATATACCGCTATGCGTCTTTCCCAGCAGCTGAAAGTTACACTATGACGTGTATAACTGTATATATGCATCTTCCCCCAGTTAAGGGGTTAACAACCTGGTATAAATTTAATTAGTAAATTATAGTTAAATCACACTTTGGCAAATGCTCGAAACCTTGTTAGCAAGAACGTGGAAGAAAGAGTGACATATAAATTCAATGAATGAATGAGGAAAGAGCTGTCACCTTCCGCAGAAGCGTTCGTGCATCATTTGACAAATATGGAGGAAGGGTCAGTTTGGCTTTCAGAATCTGTAAAGAAAACATGAAAACATCGTCCGTCATCGTAAGGCAATTCACAGCCTCACAAGCAAGCAAGCAAGGAATTACTGACTCTGATGACAAACTGAAGAGATGCATCGTATATTGCATTGCTCAACTCCCTTTTGGTGTGCAACCTATTTGTAAGTGCGACCTATGTACGGAATTTCCATTATGACGTCACATTGACTGACGTATCGAAAGGTGCGACCTATAGCGCAGAAAATATGGTATATACTAATCAAAACTATATTTATGAAATTGCACTGTGACTAACTCAACTTTGATTTGAAATCAAATTGTGTACATGACACTTCAAACAAATTAAGGAAACTGAAAATTCACAAAATTCAGTAATTTGTACATATCTAAAACAGAAAATTACTCACTTTGTCGATAGTTTTCTTTCTATTCTCCGCAGTAAATGGTGGCTAAATTTACAAATAACAGCACCAAGTTTCATTTGAAAGCAAATTTAAGGTGAAACATCGTAAACAAATTAAACTTAAATGACCATCTTCAGGAGACCAGGTGGCAATTAGTTATGCAGATAATTGAATCTTTTACGTACCTCACAAAAGTGTTATATTATATTACCAAAGGTGGCCCTCAACGATGGGCTTACACCTACAGTGACTAACTTGTTTGAATCTGACAGTTTTCTTTGTTTTATCTAGGCTCAATGTCTTCTAATTTTGGATATTCTGTTGGATAAAGAGTCTGGAATCAGAGGACTCATTTTATCGAACACTTGGCCATGGACCTCAGAAATCTTACGAACTTTGGATTATGTCTAGCAAGTTATGGTCACTCCCCCAAGAGTCTACAGTGAAGAATCACTGAAGTTTCTCAACTGCAATGATCTGATACAATGCTAAAATACTTAGAAACATCAACTGCACACTCATCCTCTAACTGCCAAACTGTACTTAGACTAGTAATTAAAATCTCACACACAGTGCATAGCTGACTTGAGTAAATCTCTCAGAAACTCACACACTACATACAACACACTCCAGGGAAGTCAAATGCACAGTTTTGCACACTCAGCAATGTTAGCCACACACTTTGTGCCAGAGAGCAGACTATTTTGAGGTCCTGGTCTCAAAGTTAAGCACAAGGTAGAAGAGATGGTTTAACACTTTAGCAATGGGCTATAGCAGTTGTTTCAAAGTCACTTGTAGTCATGAAAGCGATAAGCTGTATACTATGCATGGTATGTGTTGTAAGAAAAGTGGCCCATCTTCAACAGCCTGGGCTGTGCTTCTAGGCAGTAAAATGCCAAAGGCGAACCATGCGAACCACATAATCATCAATGAACATTATAACAATGAAAATATTCCACTGCCTCAAGATCACGAGACTGTAAAGATAGCTACAGTGCTCAGATGCACTAAGACATCCAATCTAAAGCCTGCTAGTCTGATAGCTCTCTTTTAGTGGCTGGAAAGTGTGGCACCACTCAACACCAGCAAGTCCTGCCCTGGATACTCAACAGTTTTTTCCCACTAGAGTCTAGACTACTGCTCTACAACTATTTGCACTGGTTTTTGTTGCACACATGCAATCAAGGCATAAGATTTGACTTTATAAGGTCACTCATCAGCTAATTCCTGGTTCAGCTAGTTCAGTTTTCTAGTCAGCATGACTATTGGAAATCACTTGGCCAAGACCACATTGTGCCACTAATCTTCTTCTTCTTCTTTCCCTTCGGCCTAGAATTATTCCCTCGGATCCTTCTCCTCCACTTGTCTCTGTTAGTAGATTTTTCCCTTAACCATTTACCCGTTTGCCCCGAGAATATCCTACGAAAACACGGGCTTAACGGGAAAAATGAACAAGCAACGGGTTAAGATGAGTCGGCATTTTAATGTCGCACATACTCCTGATAATTCTCTCCACTTCTGCCACGCTACTTTGATTCTGTTCCTGATGTAGTGTTCACATCCTCCTTGCGCATTCATCGTCGATCCCAGGTATTCAAACGCATACACCTACTTCATTGGTTCTCCTGTGGTGCTCTAATGTCTGTATCAATTAACTGGTCTGAGCCATTCCGTAAACCAAAAATGTATCAACATGTCACAATTGAATTGTATTCTTTTCGCTGGTTGCTAACTGATCAGATAAATTAGTCTTAGTTACAAAGCATTACATTGAAATCAACAACCTCACTGCTAATCCATCAGACTAAAACAGTGGATTTGATCAACTGATAATTTTGTCTTGTGCTGTACCTTGAACCACTTTACGCTCCCTGAAGGTTTTAATCCTGGCTCTCCATTATATGCATTACGACAATGGAACTACAGAAGTCGATGAATTAGATTAGAAGCAAACTGTCTATTGACGTCCATGAACAGTGTTGAACACCCTCATTAATGTGACTTACAGCTCCAGTCAGCATGTCATACATGAGCGCTCCAAGACTCCACCAATCAACTGCTTTGCCATGACCACTGTGTATCACAATCTCCGGAGCCCTAGAAACAAAACACACAGCTCACTCCTCTGTGCACTGCATTCAGATGATTCACGTGACTCTCTTAGCCATTCGAAAACATTCACCTGCACCTCAGATTCAGTTTTACAAACTGTGTTACTACATGCATAGGAGGGTGTTTTTAAGGTACATGAGAAATTTTTAACTAAAAGACTTCTTAATCGACCAGATGAAATTATTATGCCAAATCATATGCATTGTGTAAAATTAAATATCCGGAATTATATCTCGATAGCTGAACATGTAGGACTTGCTCAAGAGGATTGAAAGTAGGAACTAAGTTGCATGGCAAGAATTCTATCTATGATTTCAATACATGCGAGCTGTATGCAATAGAACCTTTCTCAGTAACCAGTTCCCAACAAATAAACATCCATAATCAGTCGCAACAGAGTCAGAGGCACAGCAGTGCTGGTAGGCTTGCACGTCATCTGCATACTGATGGGCTCAGATAGCATGGGAATGGGAGGCATGAAAAGGGGCAAGATCTGAGGTATAGATTATGAAGAGAAGGGGCCCAAGACAGAGCCCTGAGGAAGACCATAGGGAGTGGGAATCCAGAGGTAAAAGTACAAACAAAAGTTATTAGAGTTCTGCATAAAAGCTGATAAACTCAGTAATGCTGGGTTTGCATGCAAAAACCAAAACAAGAAATCCAATATTTTATTTTTTTACGAATATGTGCTTCAAGTAGAATACAGGCAGAACAAAGAATTAACAGAAATGCTTTACTAGGACCCTCATCTGATTCAGTTGCCTTCAATTAGTGCTTTGCGAAGTAGGCCTTGTAAGAATTTTCATAATATGAAAGGACTGAAAACAGGGTACTATATGATAAGATAAGAATATTCTTTAATAGACCAATAGCTATTCGTATTTTGGCATACAGACATGGTATAATAAACATCATGGAAACAAATCCATTACATCTGTCCTCATTTCTCTTTGCAGAGCAATTTACTTAAATTTGGAGATGGTTGTTAACATTTTCTTACATGTATTCAATTGTTCCACAGAAAGTGTGAGTTAGAGATCCCTCATGCACTGATTCCTTGCACAGTCCAAAGTCTGTCAGTTTAACATGCCCTGCAAAGAATGCATCAACAGTTCAAGCAGTTTCTTTAAATGCAATGTCAAATTCCAGTAATACACGGATCATTGGAGCAAAGTCATCAGAAACTTGTGAACGCATACTAAAGATTGAAAGTGTGGCAAATGTTTGATTGGTCATCGTGCTGATAATATTCTAGTTAGAGTCAGCTCATGGCATCTGTGGTTCTTCTGCTTTGTTAATGTTAGTGTCTAGATTCAGGAGACTCCTGGGGTCATTCCATCCCAAATCAACAAATTTTTGCAAGTTTCCCACTCGACCATCTAAGATTTTGATAAAATTTGCACAGAATATGATTTAATATATAGCAACATGCTGTGAAAAATTTTACAGTAATATTCTTCAAAGTTTTTTTGTGGAATTTTAAGGACATCTATGGTGACCCCATTTACCATGATTTGAAAATGCATCTTAATTTGCTGCCATATTCTGAAGGCCATACGTCGACTATCATTGCAGATAAATGGATAAAATTTGTTGGACACAGAGTCTATGCCATTTATTTGTTTATTTCTTGCATTTACTATAGTGCCCTAGAGAGCACTGAAGAGCCCTTCGAGCTCTCTACTCAGAGGCACTCCTGACTACAGCATAGACACTGCATTGGAGTTTCACGCCAAAGCACACTAGCAAAAATGAGTGAAGAGTTTGTTGTCCTAACGCGATGGCTTGAAGTGGATTCGAACCTAGAACCCTCATCTGGCTCAAAGGCACCAAACCCACCAATACACCACCATAGCATAATTACGTAACGCTCGAGGGTGGGTGGGGTCATTTAAAACGTTACATAGGTGGGTGAGGTAGCTGATCGTTACGTAACTCCTTTAAAAAAATTATTAATGAATATTAAATTGTCATCAAATGACACTTCAGACATGATGTGATCGAAGTTTAAACTTCATGACATTGATTTAAAACTTAACTGAAGTAGGCCCGTTTATCTGAATAAGATCTGGCAATAGACACAAGCCACATGCCAGGTCAGTTCTGTTCTCCCGTTTGTGCAACCGGAAACCGCTGTTCGAATTGTTTGAATAGTTTTTCCAACGAAACAATGTAGAAGGCCCAATTCCCAATGAATTCCTGGCATCGAAGAACCACTTTGAAGCATGTTTTATTTAGTGGACACGAGCTCAAATATTTAAAATTAATGCTCAACAAAACTCGGCAATATTTCTATTAATAATTATCGAAGTACTCAGACTAAGGAAATAAATAACTCATCTTAATTTTGATTAATTGTTAATGAGCCATTTAGTCCATGAAACTTTTCCGCAGTGTAACATAAATCTTGCAGTTAAAATTTAAGAAAATTGCAGTTTACACATGACAGTCATTTATATGAATAAAACATTGTGTATATTTTAAGCCTAGTCTACTGTCAAACTATAATTCACATGAACGCGTCGCTCATACTATATTAAATTCGCTATGAAAATATGAATTATAACTTCCCACTCACATAAGCCAATAATAGACCTAAATCTCGACTGATTTTTAGTAGCAATCGTTACGTAACGCTGAGGAGGGTGGGTGGATCGAAAATGGTCATTTTCAGCGTTATGTAATTATGCAATGACCCCATATGTGGTGCTAATCAAGGGTTGTTAGAAGACCTTGATATCTGATGGTTCAGTTTTATGGCTGCAGATTGAAAATCAGAAGAAAAACAACGACCCTGCCAGGGCCTGCCTGGTGCAAGTACTTTACTGCTCAACTATGGGCTGATTATCAGTGAAACTGTGAACCACTTTCAGTAATAGTCCACATTGTGTGTACAAATAGATGATTTTAATTTGTGTGTAATTGAACCAGTTATGACTATGTACAGGCAGAAATTATATAAGGCACGAGTAACATTAACGTTAGCGTGCACGTTTGAGTACTGCCGTGTAGTTGGACGCATGAAAAGGATGCGTCTTATAGTTGGGTGCGAGTTATATAATTCAATTTTTACCCAAATCCCAAAAAGTAGCGGTTATATTCGGGTGCATGTTATGCCCATGCGAGGTTATATTCACAAAACTACGGTAGTAGAACAGATGGGAAACTTGCATGGTTGCAATTCAGTTATATCCAACCCACATAACAACTTTAAACCAGCTGTCATACTACGATTAGCAATTATACTGCATATTACCGCAATGTGTTAATTTGAATTAATAATAAACAGAAATATATGCAATACCGCAATATTCTTACCTTCAGAAGTACTCGTAGGATAACGACACCATAAAACATTTCTAACCCTTCCCAAAAAATTATCTTTTGAGTGGCCATTCCAATAAGAATAACAATAACTGGGCTAACCCTGTGAGTCAAGAAGAATGTTTTCTGGCTTAAGGTCCCTGTATATGATGCCTTGAGAATGAAGATGTTCAATGGCCAAAGTTATCTCGGCCAAATAGAAGCTAAATAATCAAGCAAGACATCAATTAAAATTCCATTATAGCATAGGTTATTTATCAAATATTTTATTGTATTGTATTAAAACATTTATAAAGCGCCTCTAATGAGGCGAACTCGTTGCGTAAGGCCAAGAGAGAAGAAATAGGTTTTGAAAGAATCAAATGAAGCAGAGGGATTACCAGCTAGAATTTGAGATCAAACAGATGGGGACAGCGTATTCCAAAGAAAAGGACCATAGAGGAAAAGAAGCAGGACTGAGTCATAGCTGATCTAGTATGAGAAATCAGATTACTGGAAGATTAAATCAGTTTGAAGAGCAAAGTGGATGAATGAGGATGAAAAAGGCTAGAGTATTACATCGGCTAGATATTTCTGGACAAGACATCGTTGCGCTTTGGAGACCATACCATTTACAACACTTTGGTCTGTAAAGGATTAACTAAGTTTACACTGCATCCCATGATGACCAAGTGAAATGAAACACACTCTGGGCATATACATAAGGTTCTGCCTTTGGGCTAAAAGCTGGAAAAACATATGTGGTATCCTAGTCTAGTGTGAAATAATAACCAACCAAGCTGTGTCCTCCATAAAGATGCCTTCCTTTTCTAGCTGCATAAATAGCTCTCCTCCACACAGATATTCCAGGATCAAGTAAAGTTTACCTCCAGTTTGGAAGGCATAGATCAAATCAACAATAAATGGATGCTATAAGTACAAAAAATGCATAATTAGAAGGAATTCTTTCATATGTGTGTAACACTACATAATCATATCTATATGTGAAATAGCAAGCGCATAACAGCAAAAATGTATGTCAGACAGCATCAGGCTAAGTCCCTAGAAAACTTATTTCCTCCAATAACCCCATATTGGCTAACAAATCCTCAAAGAAAATAACCCCGAAATCAAAACCCATGCAAATAACCCCAAACTTCACGAGTAAAGTACATAAAGTAAATAGTTTTATTTCTAGTCGATTTGTTTATCATATGTTGCTATATACCGATAATGATGAACTGTCAATATATAACGAACAGAAAGCTCAAGCAATCAAAGACAGGCTTGACACCTCAACAGCTCAAAATACCACACCCAGGAATGCCTTCTGTGTGGCAATGTCTAAGCATGGATTTAGGGTGGTGGGGGGTTAAGTGATGTTTCACAAGTTTTAAGTTCGTATGGAATCGGAGTGAAGCTTTATACCTGTGTCTGTTGATCTCTGCGAAGCACCCAAGTAGAGGGAGATTGTTATGCAAGAATCACCTTAGTACACATAATCATATACAGTACTACTGCACAAGCTAACACCAAAAGTGCTAAAAGCTTTACACATGAAATGTGTTTTAATCAAAGGAAATAATCATATATATATCTAACCTTCACAGCCTCCAAGATGTTTCTCTCAGCTTTAGTGTGTGCTGTGTCCTTAGCATTTCGCACAATTGAAGCCTACAAATAGCAATATACAAAAATAGATTATTTACCTCTTGAAAAACGAATATCACCATGATGATCGTTGTAATATTCTTTATCATCACTGTTACAACCTGCATCGTCTTAATGATGATGGGTTCGGGTAAGACAAATAGCACGTAATTATTGCCCATGTATTGCTACATCGACATCTACAGCCATATTGTACTAAATAAATTTACCCGATATTTATTATTTATGTCAGTTCTAACCTGAACTGTATTAATGCAATAGATTTTCAACTAATTTATTTTGAAATAAAGCATAAAAAATTGCATCTAAAAATAATCCCTTCTCATTTTTTGTCACTCAGCACAACACCCTCCAATCATTCATTGTGATATTATTATATATTCACACGACACTAATTGCGCATTCTGCTTGATGACTGCTGTTGTCATCCGCCGGGGCAGCTACTGTCCACTGCTTTAGAAGAAATTCATATCATTAGCAAATAAACAACTTCTTAAAATATGCGACAAAACTGAATTTCACTGCTGGGCAGTTAAGAAATTTGAATAGTTTATAACTTTGGCATTGATGTTGGCACCAGCTCTCTGCCTCTATCTCCAAAGAGTCTTCACATATGTTTCAGATGCGTAACTGTACAATTTGAACAGTATGGCAAAAATGTGGATTTGGATTGTGACCAAAACATTTAACCTTTAAAGGATGATTTTTAAAATTAAATTAGTAATTTTCCCCTTCACCACAGGTATAAATAAACAACTTAATCAAGTGATCTATTTCTTGTAAACACAGAATTAACGCAAACTCTAAGGTCACAATAATTCAGTGCCAAATTAAAAGCAAAGTTGAAGTACACAAACATAAGCCAAAGAAAAAGCAAACACAATCTTTTAAAGCTAGGTTCTGAGTTCATCTGTCAATCAATCGAAGCAGCTTCTTCTAATGAACTTCAAATCCATCTGAAGAAATGCAAGTTACAGCTTTTGTACAGTTGATGTTTCATGCATACAACTTCACAATACCTTTTTTAAAACTTTCATTGCAAAGATCATGCCTTTATCTTTTCCACTGTTAACCTTCCGAACCAAGAAAACCTAAAAAAATGGAAATGCAACACCCAAGATTATCACAATTATCTCATCAGATCACAAAACGACATCCCAAACAGACAAATTAACATTAACTAAATTCTGCTTATTACCATAGTCTGAAAATAATTAGCATTTAATTTATGTGACCGCCTATGTTTGCCCAGTCTCAGCTTTCAGAGGATACCAAGTTCAATACGGGGTGAAAGGTTATATAACCGACAGCAATGATCAATTTAAAAAGCACCAGAAAATCCGATTTTGACACTTTGGAAAGATACAACATTTACAAATAAAATTAATTTAAAATATCTCCAGATGGATTTTAGCTTCAAATGATACTTGGCGAATAATTAGATAATACAGTGTACTATACGAAAATGCAAAAAAGTAAAAAATCTATCTTTGAACCCCAGTTCACTAAAATCGACCATTATCTCAGAATGCTATCGTTCGATATAAGCCTGATTTTGCGAGATCGCATCACATATTCTTCTGTTAGATATGTTTCTGAGTCAGGACCCAAGAAAAGACTTGACAACACATCTCTGGCACCGTAACACAGCCATGCCTTTACAAGGGTGCCTCACATACATCAAACAGCCGGATAGGCCTAGCAAAATAAAGCCTTGAGCCCTGATTTTGAAAAGTCAGCTGCTTCCAAAGCGGGAGGAAGACTGTTCTAGCATTATGGGGATGGCTACTGAGAAGTCACAGTCCGTTCGCGAAGATCGCTCTTCTAAAGCGATTCGAGTCACAACCCGAAATGCGTCTCGATACAGCAGTGGTCTCAAACATATGGCACGTGGACCCAATTCATGCGGTCCGTGACAGCCGTCTGGTGTTTTAATTTTTAAAGAAAGAAGCCTGAAAAATCGATTATGCAGTTCTTTTGCAATCTGAACCAAGGTTCAAATTGTTTTCCACTACTTTTGCTGTGGACATTGAATCTGCAACAGCAGATAATATAATTATACAGATGCAGTTAGTGACCATCAATGCGATACTATGCTGAAGCAGAGTGGCCTATACAAGGAAGTTGTTATTCTACACATTTTCTACCACAAGACAAAAATAAAAAATCTGTACATGACTGTAACACACATAATGGCAATGTTTGACACTAGGTTTACATAATTTTGTGAAAAGTCTTTTCATAATGACTCAAAGATAGACACGCCTTACAGATAACCATTGGAAGCCATACTCCGATCGGTCGCATCTCAGAAGAAAAACCTAACATCAATTGATGCTCTCGTAGCAGGGAAATGTTGTCAGATGAGTAGCACTACCCACACTTGAGCATTAGGCCTACCCCTGAGACTAATCACTGTAAACCTTAATGCTTAAAGCTGGTATAACAAGTTTAGTTTTATGTACTACTAAAATAATGTGCCATTTATGCACTTCATATCATTGTGACTGAGTTTATTTTGTATTTAGTAGGCCTAGTGGCCTGCCATATAGCAACACAGAAAATATAATATTGTTGTTAAACTGAGAGTCCTCCACGCGGCCCAGGTTCAAGCCTCTCACACAGGGCATTAATTTATAAAAGTTTCTGTTAGCTGCCATTGGCGCTTTCTGTTAGCCCCTCCCACTTCTGGCTTGGTTGAATCAGGAGTGATCCAGCACTTAGGCCATTAGTGTTAAGCTACCGAACCACTGCTGTAAAGCCGACATGCGTGTCGTGCTATAGTGGGCCGTATTTCGCTTATATAACCTGTACATGTAATCATTCTGCGGTCTGTCAGATTGAATCATTAAATGAATATTATTATTATCTAGTAATTGTGGCTATAAATATTCAAATGCAACACAAGAACAGCATTTTAGTGAAACCTTTCCATATCCTCCTTTTCCTAGAAGCTTCAATAGTTCGAAGTCCTGAGGCCTGGTTTTTGGTTGACCAGGATTAACTGTGTCTTCTGATAATTCCACTGTCTCAAGAACACCACCTCTGTAAACAGAACAAGTCAACGACAATTAAATGGTTAACAGACAAACACGAGTCTAGGACAATACCCCCCCGGACAAAACCCCCCGGACAAAACCCCCCGGACAAAAACCCCCCGGACAGAACCCCCCCGGTATAAAACCCCCCCGGACAAAACCCCCCCGCTCACATGCAAACATACATACATACATACATACACACATACATACATACATACATACATACATACATACATACATACATACATGCCTGCATACATGCCTGCATGCATGCCTGCATACATGCCTACATACATACATACATACATACATACATACATACATACATACATACATACATACATACATAATTATTTATATATACACACGCATACGTAAATACATATATACAATTATACATGCATGCATATATACATATAATACATGCATGCATATATACATGCGCACATACATGCATACATACGTACATATATATATACATTACATACATACATACATACATACATATATACATACATACAAACATACACACATACATACATACATACATGCATACACGTATGTATGTATGTATGTATGTATGTATGTATGTATGTATGTATGTATGTTTGCATGTGAGTGGGGGGTTTTGTCCAGGGGGGTTTTATACCGGGGGGGTTTTGTCCGGGGGGGTTTTGTCCGGGGGGTTTTGTCCGGGGGGTATTGTCCGGGGGGGTATTGTCCTGCTCCCGACAAACACCCATAGCACATCAAGAAACGACATCACTCTTTGCTAGCTTATAGCCTTCGACGGAAGACATCAAACTTTGAACAAATTTATAGACGCATGTAAAGATAAAAGTAGCACATGTTTACATACATGAAACTCTTCAGTAGAATGCTTCCAACACTTGTGAAAGATCTTAAACACTTAAATAACAAGCTCCATTGTTTTCCATGATGCTTTTTTATACACTATTGTCTTTAAAGTGCTGACCTGAAGCACAACTACAACTGTACAAACATATGTTTGAAGTGCAACCCATACCCATTTTGAATTTAGTATTTGAATATAAAGAAATAACTACAAATATCAGGTGAAAACAATGGTGTGTTTCCGGTAGCAGAGAAAACAAAGTGAACAGGAGAAAAATTTGTGTATGCAGTGCTACTTTCAACAATTGTCTCACAAAATTACATCATTACAGCTTGTACACTTTGATTAATGTTATTAATTATATAATAGTTATATACATATATATATATACAGGGTGGGCCATAAAAAAGTAACCCCTACGGTTTTTTGCCCATATCTTGGCCAGAAGTAAGAATTTTTAAATTAAATTTTACAGGCTTAAAGACAATTCATTTTTACACATGATGGCCAGATTTCATCACAAAATTTACAGTCTTACAGGCAATTCATATATACACAGGTCTCGGTGGGTTTCTGCCCTATATGGTTTGCCTCAGGGTTCAGTTCTTGGCCCCTCCTTACATTATCTATACCAGGGGTTCTCAAACTTTATTTTTTTTGTACCCCCATGTAAAAAAAAACCGAATGATGGCGTACCCCCAGCAAAATCAGATCAGAAACAAAAATGCCATTGCGAAGTTCCCAGGTTGCAATGACAACTAAAAGTCCATTTAATCATTGGAGACATATAGCCTATATAGGAAAAAAAAATTTTAATCATATAATTTATCAAAATATTTAAAAGAAAAATTGGTCTATAACCTTTGTATTATATAAATAGCCAGCTTATAGTGCTGGGGCAGTGGAGGCTTGTTTAGACCAGAGGTTCTCAACCGGTGTGTCGCGACACACTAGTGTGTCGCGAAGCGACCGGCGGTGTGTCGCGTAAAAGTGGTGTGTCGCTGGTGTGTCGCGAAGAATTGGTGTGTCGCGAATTCTTACAGTATACAATCGTCGTTCTTGCATTACACTGACATGTTCAATTTAGCAGTTCAGTTACTTTAGTAGGCGTAGGCTGTGAGAATTTAATCATCGGTCTTCATTTTGTCTATTTCCATTTGATCGCAATCCGGAGTTGCCACAATGTTTGCCTGATAAGCCCACATGCATTCTTTATGCGTGTAGGCCTACATGACACAGACTACAATTATTGGCCTACAAGACTTTGGCGAGCGCACTGATTAAAATTTTACCCAATGCAGTAACCTTCGGATATAATGGGAAAATTTATCGTGAAGAAACAAAAATTCTGCGATTCTAAAATGTATGACGTGGAAGTGTTTGGATGTGCTATATTAACTGTTTGCCTATTCAGAGCGTGACAATTTACCATATAGATCTAAATAAGGTGCACAAAGTTCAGGGACCAGAAGTCCCGATTGGCCCACGTTTTTTTAAACTAAACAATTACCTGAATGCCTACGTTTTCCAGTTTTCGTTGCAATAATTCGACGTTTGAAGGGCGTTTAGTTTCGGTAATGTTTAACTACCCTTATCCCATATTTTTTGTCTTGAGCTATTAGAGTAGATGGACTATGGATAATTTGCGATATTTCACGATCTTTTTATCTAAAATATTTTTTATAGGTCTAACTCCTAATTGGCTATATTCACTTGTTAGTCTCGTTAACGGGTAAGGACCCAAACTTAAAGTCCACAGGCTCATCTCGCTGGGTTGTTACGCAGTTGTAGGCTTAGGCTACGTGTTGCACTCACAAAACCTATAAATTCTCATCTTACTAAATATCATCCAAAGAAAATCCAGGAGCAATAATCCATTAGCTGTTAGGTCAAGCAATTAACGCAGAGTCATAGGCCATAAAACGACGTAGAATCGTAAACTTAGATTACCAGAATTTGGAATTTTAGAATAATTAAAAACTAGAAAGAATTCAGTGTCAACATTTCATTCATTATAATGTGTAACAATTTCAAATAAACAGGCAAAGGTTGTTTTAAATATATTCACGTATGACGATTGAATGGTGTGTCGCGAAATTTTGTGGCACGTTTTGGTGTGTCGCGCGCGAAAAAAGGTTGAGAACCCCTGGTTTAGACTATAGCACAGATTAAAAAATCTGGTTTGATATTTAGACCAGAAATTAATTCTTAGGCTTGCAAATTATTCAGCTCTCCGCTATTTGAACTTATTTGGACTTAGAATTTCTGACTTTGGTACTTTCAACCATGTATGCATTATAGTGGTAAGCCTAAACATAAAATAATATGTTGCATGCACTGTATAATATGTGAGTCTAATAATAATTACATGTTGTGAAAGAAATAGCCAAAATGACGATGCTGTTATATAGTGTTGTGAGGCGGAAATCTTTCCCGGAAAGTTTCATATCTTTCCGGAAACTTTCGGAAACTTTCCGACGTATCTTTCCGGAAACTTTCCGAAAAATTTCCGATATTTTTCCATCAATACAATATTACTAAATAACAATTTAAATCCATAAATATGCTTAAACATCAATCACTGTAAGCTATATTATATAGTCATTGCTGATTTTTTTCATTCAATAAACAACACTTATTGCTTACTGTTTAGTGTACACACCGACAATACATAAGAATTAATTGCAATCAGACTTCACGGTTATTATGAAGAAATTTTTTACGGTTATTATGAAGAAATTTTTTATGATTTGGTCACCTAACTCTTCTTATTTTTTTACTTCTGAAAATATGAAACAAAAACAGCAATTGATTCAGTACACTATAGAAACCAAATGTTTTAATAAGTACTGCAACAGATTAATTCCTACATATATACAATTATTTTATGCTTGAAATATGATGTTATTGGCAATGCCATTGCAGTGTGAGACTAATCTATTTTCAAATCTGCTTTTCTTGGTAAGCAGCAAAGAGTATGTTTTGGTTTAAATTTTCTATCTATGAGTTGTTGCCTTGAGTAAACAGTGTATGGACAAGGAAAAGCTCTTTTTATTATCTTATGTGACCTTATTTATTTATTTACTGTCCATAATTATTTATTTACTGTCCATAATTATTTTATTTAATTTATTACTTCTGAAATCCCTTACATTCTTTCCTTACTTTCAAGTATTCAGCTAATTTACATCACCATTTAACTGTTGTAATATAATAGCACAGTGAAAGAAATGGTTGAGCAGGTTCAAAGCAGCTGCCAAAATGTCAAATTGTCAGATATTCTGAAATGAAAGCATTTAATGGTCATTTTAATTCTTTAAGGTGAACATTTCCCACATTGCCAATAGAAGGAACTTTGAAAACTCAAAATTTCTTACGTTTTATGATAGGGAAGATTAGATATGACATTATGTGTTAGATGTATTTTTCGGTCTACGGAAAGTTTCTGGAAAGTTTCCGGAAAGTTTCCGGAAAGTTTCTGGAAAGTTTCCGGAAAAATATCTTTCCGGAAAAGCTACATCACTACTGTTATATGCCAATCAAAGAAAGATAAACACAAAGTCCATAAACTGAAAGAAAAATTATATTTCTGGAATTTTTCGCGTACCCCTTACAGGCGCCTAGCGTACCCCTAGTTTGAGAACCCCTGATCTATACCACTGGTCTTGAACTGCTCCTTGCGAAACATGGTGCGTTTAGTCAACTCTACGCTGATGACATGCAGGCGTACATGCACTGCGTCTCACCTAATGCTTCTTCCACAGTTAAGGCTATGGGTCAGGTGCTTATTGCCCTGACAGCATGGATGGCATCAAACCGTCTTAGACTAAACCCTGCTAATACCAAACTCATTTGGCTGGGCGCACGGCAGCAGCTGTCTAAGCCTAATCTGACTAACTTCTCTGCTGAATTTCCCTTACTACTTTTTCCACCTCGGTCTTTGACCTTGGCGTCGTGCTAGACCAGAAACTTACTTTTGTACCTCACCAAAATCGTCTCAGTCGCTCCTGTTTCTATCAGCTGCACCAGCTTCGCACTGTCGCTTGCTCTCTCTCTCAACTGGCACTGCAACTACGCTTGTACATTCCTTTATCTCAGCTCGTCTTGACTATTGCCTTTCCCTTTATGCTGGTTTACCATCTCTTCCAGCTTACTGTGCTCTGTTTGCTAAGTTGTGTAATATTTCTGTTTTTAATGACACTTAACATCATGTGGGCCAGCGCAAAGAGCACTTCTGAGTAGGTTTCTTGAAGAAGCGCTTTATAAATTTTCGGAATCAATCAATCAATCTGGTCGTTATCTTCTCGTGACTGTATTCTACGAGCTGCGGCGCACCTCATTGGGCAACTGCCGAAATTTTGTCACGTTACAAATTACATGCTGAAGGTTCTGCATTGGCTCCCTGTCTGTCAGCATCGAATACAGAATCTCCTCCTTGATATGGCGATGTCAGCTTGTTCTTGCTCCAACTTACCTACTTGATCTTTGTCGCCCTGTATCAAGTACTCGGACTGGCCGGTCCCTGCGCTCTTCTGATAGAGGAGTGCTCTTGGTCCCGTTTGCTCGTAACTCGATCATGCAGAGTCATGCTTTTTCTGTGGTTGGCCCAGTGGTATGGAATGCTCTCCCACTTGAGCTTCACCTGTTCCCTAGATTGCTCTCTGACACATTCTATAAGCACTGTAAAATGTTCTGTTTGGCCGTGCTGGAATCAGGAGCGCCTCTGAGTAGTTTCCTTGAAGAGGCGTTAAATACTTGAATGAAATATTACCTTCAATCCGTACTACAGAAAATACACAAAAGCGCAATAATAAACATTTAGTGACTTACTGTAGATATGCATTTGGTCCTGTTTCTTCAAACACCTGAAACAAAAAAGTCTATTTAAATTTTTTTTATCAATTAACAAACTTGTAGAACAATGCAGACTTCAAATAAGGTCCAAAAGGTGTGTGCCTTGTAATGCGACTGAGCCACTTTCCTGCCGCAACCAATATAATTTTGAAAAGCAAATTTTTATTTGCATTTGCACATACAGAAATATTTGGTAAAACTGTATTTTAGCGTATTTTATTATCTCAAAATCGATATCATGTATTTTAGCGTATTTTATTATTTAGCGCAGTGCTGTCCAACGTGCGGCCCGCGGGCCGCATGCGGCCCGTGAGATGATTTCAAGTGGCCCGCCAAGGCTCACTAAATTTTGAACTTTTTGTAAAATGAAATAAACTTAGTAAAGGATAAAGTCACTAGTCGACGTGAGCGTTTATTTATTTTTTATTGGTTTTGAGACAAATGCCGATTTGGAATGCTACCAGGAAGACCAATCCGAGAATTAGCCTAAATTTCTTTCTTTTCATGGGGTTACTTTTCCGTAGACGGTGTGTAGTCGTATACGTTCCCGTATAGACGGCGTAGCGCCGTAGTCTATCTCAGGGTCGTAGCAACAATGAACGTCGCCCCCTCCGAGCATAATGTTCGGTTCGGTGGGGCCCCTTACAATGCAGACACCGGGACGCGGCATTTATTTTATGCAACATACAGGGTTCATATTATAAATATACATGTACATAGGTCTACAATGTACATGTATTCCGTATTCTGTATTTACTTCACGGTTTTGTCAGTAAAACCCAGATGGATTGTGCAATGGCCTCAATAGATGTCAATCACGTATAGTCACACCTTTCATTTTTTGGCACTTTTAGGGGCCCCTTCCTTGCCGGGGGCCCCCTTCGGTCGGAGGGTACGGAGTAACGGAGGGCGGTCGCTACGCCTCTGGTCTATCTGGAGAATGATACATGACTTCTGATTTTAACAACTGTACTCAACTAAACAGACCTCGCGAACCGTCCCAAACCTTTCACTTTTAGTGAGTCCCTGAGATGTGTAGGCTACAGTTCCAGTACGTCTGCAAGACAGTGACGGCGACCATTCCTTCGATAGACAGCCGAGTTCTAGTTCTAAGGCTCAGAAAGAAACAGCCGATAAGAGACCCAGGGCCGACGAATGGCGATGTCTTGGCTCTCTCCGGTTCGATGACTGTGACTGCTAGCAGCCTAGCTCTTTAGACCGAGACTTTGGCTTCGAATATTTTTTATGGAAGCTAGAGCAGGAGGATGGAAATTCGCCCCAGTCATAAGTGGGTCTTAGCCAAAATAAACTGGCTGGGCGACGTAGGCCTAATGAAGAGCAAAGCTGGCCAAACTGTGTCTGGGCGACGGAAATGAGTGCAAGTCAGGGATAAAAGCCACCTTGCACATTTTGGTGCTCAACTATGAAGCATGATAATCGTGGTTTGTGTAGTCCACATGCTACTATTCATTATTTATTTTTCCTGTGGACTTGTCGAACTCTTTCCACAAACTGCTCAAGACTTATCTTTTTGACAATTCCTGGGTCGGGAGCATTTCCGAATCTTGAACCGGCGGTATTTAAATCGACAGCTTGATTGATGGATAGATTACAATCATTCCATATTAAATTTCAATATGCGTTTCAATATTGTATCAATAGCCTAAATTTTAGCCACTACCGGGTAGGCCTACTTTTGAGTTTACTGTTGCGGCCCTCGGCTTCAAGAACCTTGCTTTTGCGGCCCGTGGTACCAAAAAGGTTGGACAGCACTGATTTAGCGTATGTATTTACATATTTCGTTGATGCAATCGTTATAACGATTCATATTTCTTTTGAAAAGTATATTGAAAGCTGGATTGGTGGAAACGTCTTGGTGAAATAGAAGCTGAATTGATGAGAAAACACTTGAGAAATGGAAGGTGGATTAAGGTATCTAATGGCTGACATAGCAGCTGGATGGACAAAAATTAAGCCCGAGATATGGAAACGGAACTGATGAAACGATTGCCTGAGAAATAGAAGTTGGATTGATCAAAATTATTTACCTTAAATAGAAGCGGGTTGCTGAACAGATACTTAATGAAATGAGAGCTTGGCTGATGACAAATAATTGTTATTTAAATAGAATCGGGATTAATGAAAAAATTGTTGCTGCAACAGAAGCTGGATTTCCGACAGTTATACATGCCATGGTAGAAGTCGGATTGATGAAAATACCTGCGGAAGTTCGAAAACGCACACAAACAATAAAATACGCTATTTATTTTGACCTAAGCGGTTTCGAATAAAATACGCTAAAATACAGTTTTACCAAATATTTCTTTCTGTGTCGGAAGTATGCCGTCTCATCTATTAGATCTCAACTTCCAGCTCGTAATCCTTCCTTATTCGCTTTCTCAAAACCTATTTATTCTTATGTGGCATCGCGCACTGGGAGCACCTCTGAACGGATATCGGCTCTTTATAAATGTTTCTATACAAAACAACAGTTTCGCGGAAATATTATGCTATAGGTCAGATCGCTCAATTCCACCCCCAGTCTACGGCGGCGATATTTGTTTACTCGCTGCATATCGGCGACCGAGCCGATGTACTCATTTGCCTTTGCTTCCGTTGCTTACCATCACTATAACTGAGTAATTGTATGAGATACTGAACCAAAAGTTTCGACCTCACGAAACAGTTAAAATACAGGCCTCCAACGAAACGGCAATTAACTTCTTCATACTTGAACTTTGTCTTCACGAATTTCAATGGGCTCTTCGTCTGAATAGTCCGATTCATTTGCAACAGGTTCGATCTCGATGTCGAAAACTCCGGCGGTCGCCATCGCAAATAACTCCTAGTATAGGTTGAAAAAATAAAGTTACTGCGCTTGGTATAAATATACATTCGCCGGTAGATGATCAGATCAGATGAGACGAAGCTTCCGGTCGAGAAACTTCCGGTGTTTGAAAGTTCACAACCATTGACGTATAACTTAATTTTCGCACTCTCTTAAATTAGATTTGTATTATGCCAAAGAAATTTTTCCCAGGGTAACGGCCTCTGTCAATTGTCATAGGCCCTCGTCGCGTTGTGTCGACTGGTTATTTTGTCAATAAAACGAATATATTTATATATATAGTCCTATATGTATAACTGAAAAGACAGCCTGCATGCTATAGGCTACAAGTCGCTAAAATTGCTGAATTATGTATTAATGGTGTCATACTAACTGATGCAGAAACTACGGCTGAAAGATTTCACTCATAGGCCTACCTTTCGAGTACCGCGACATTGCCAAAACTTTAGGCCTAGGCCTATCTGACAAAATTCCGGCCTCTCGGAACACCTTTCAATCTTAGGCTATATGCTGCCGTCTCTTCCTGAGTCCTTTGCTTTAATTTCTCCGACCCCGAGGTGCTATAGTCTCTACTCATAGCTCTGGTGCGGATATCAATCCATATATAGGTGTAATAGGGGCGAGATGGACCCTTAGGTAGGGTGGTCGTTAAAATGAAAGTTGAAATCTATTATTTTTTCTTCAAGTTTCCATTTGATGCCATTCCCTCCACAAAAAGTTAAGAGAGACAATTTTAATGTTTAGGACTTGCACAGCACCATCAAAGTTTATAATGGGAACCATTGATTAATAATCATATAGTCCTAGGCTATAAACAGAGACAAGTGGAGGAGAAGGATCCGAGTGGCTGACCCCTCGCCAGAGGGAATAATTCTAGCCTGAAGGGAAAGAAGATTGATTAATAATCATAATTGTTGTAATCAACCATGCGCATCTTCAAACCAGAAATCAATTCAACAGATTACAACGATATTTTTACATGCTTGATTACTAATGATTGCACTGTTTGGTGATTAAAATTTCATTTTTAGGCTATTGCTGCCGAGTTACTTAACCAATGTCAATGTGACCTTTAAGGTTTTACCGTAGGCGTATACCCTTCTTGTTCGTGCCAAGAACGAGTTGCGATGCTCTTCGATCTATAACTTGTAACAGAAATTGTTTATGTGTTCATTCCTTAAGCCTAGAGGCTACTTGAGGCATTGAAATGCTGAATAAGGGTGACACCTCGCTCAGCTAGATCCCTGCAGCATGCTAACCTTTATGGATCCAGGGGCGGATCCAGGGGGGCTTATCCGGCCATGCCCCCCCCCCCCATTTAGAATTCCCATGTATCGTGGCCCCCCATTTGGATTGAACATACCGTGGAACAATGTATATATTGTACAATTTGGCCCCCTACTAAGAAAAGGCTTGCATCAGGAACTTGTGATGATGGCGATAATTAATGATGAACGTCGTTTAATAAATAATTTTGAACGTGTAGCTTTTGGACGTGAATTGGTAGCCCTAACAGACAGACAGGTGTTAATTCAAGCAAAAATATTTATTTATGTTGCAGATATAAAGTGAACTTATATAATTATAAAACCGTTGTAAAATTAGTTATTTGTAACATGCTGCGTTCTGCCAGCCTGAAGTGTTGATTAAACGAAAATTGATTGATTGATTGTTCAATTTAGTTCCCTGCTTTGGGGGCGGGGCGGATCCAGGGGGGCTTATCCGGCCATGGCCCCCTCCCATTTAGAATTCCCATGTATCGTGGCCCCCCCCCCCATTTGGATTGAACATACCGTGGAACAATGTATATATTGTACAATTTGGCCCCCTACTAAGAAATGCCCACGCATTGCGGCCCCCCCCCCCCCCATTTGGAAATGGCATGATGACTAAAAAAAGGTCATCAACTTTTTGGCGGATACGAAAGAGGACAAAATGGTATTATTTTCCCGAAAATTTGGCCGGATGACTAAAAAAAAAGGTCATCAACTTTTTTGGCGGATACGAAAGAAAAAATTTCCAGACCCGGAGGGCCTAAAAATTTTCCCGGACCCAACAAGACCAAGAATTTTTTGCCCTCCCCCCGTCCAAAGTTTCTGTATCCGCCCTTGTATGGATCTACACCTTTTCGAGTTCTTCATGCAGTAGAAGTGCATTATAGCCTAGTAGTTTCAAGAGCAGACCACAAGTTGAATTTGCCATGTGCACGATATTAGCCTATGTCGGTCTAGTCTTTTTGTAAATGGCTGGGAGAAGAGTTGTGCTATGCGTTTTGGGAGCTCTAGGCTCTAGCTGAACCTTCTTTGTCCACTAGAACTGTTATGATCAACTTCTTCTCTTCCAATGGCACGTCATTGTGAAAGAAACTCAAGCCTGGCAACAGACTGAATAAATACCAGAGATTGCGACCAAAAGGGTGTCACGTTGCGGCATCACAATGACCTTCTGCGGATTAGGCTATAGGCTGCAAAGAGAGATGACACGTAGGCTACTGTTTTTACTTTGTACATTTGCATCATAACACATATATAATACATAATTGTTTAATGTATGAGCTACTACATAGCATAACATATAATAATTTTATATTAAGCACTCGAGCGATCTTTGCTAAGATAATTTATGGTTGATTTTGTTGTCGCTGGTCATTATCTACATGTATAGTTTCCTTATTACAAAGTAAACCGCTAAAGACATTTCCCGCTTTTGCTTTGGGGGCTGAGCCACATTTAGGGGGCTTAGTCCTTATAGGACCCTCTGGCGCCGCCACTGGCAATTCAATCTTCCCTTGACTTACTTGACTTGACTTATGGCCTTCCGGCGATGCCTTCAGCACGCGTCAGCCGCTCTCCCATGGTAGCTCTCCACTCTTGTCTATCCTGTACCACAGCGGTTCTCAACCTGTGGGTCGCGACCCCCACGGGGGTCGCCTGGCGATTTGCCAGGGGTCGCCTGGCCCCTTCAGAAATTTACAACAGATATTTACCCAAAGCAATTTCAACGCTGTCTACTCCACTATGACAAACTAAAATAAAGTTTTACTCATAATTTAGATTGCGGCAGCTAATTTAATTTTTTCCATTTTAGTTTTCAAATGTAAATTCCGCTTTTGCCATTCTTCTAAAGAAACACCGGGAGGAATATTTAGACTCTATTGAAGTCTAGACCACCTCTCTGAGCACTGAAATCATAAGTAATTTTTTAGATGATGGCTTAGAGCCTTAGAGCACACATTCAAAATATTATTAACAATTGGGGCCGACATTCCGAAGTCTTAAACCATGACTATCAGCATTGAAAAAATTAAGATGACAGTTTAAAATAGGCTTCTGATTGGAAATTTAGAAAAATTTAAGAATGGAAAGAGGACATCTATTGAAGTCATAAACCATGTCTTGAGCACTGAAATTATGAAAAAACTTGTTATAAAAAGTTCTAAACAATGGGTGGAGACACTTTGAAGTCGTAAACCACGACTATCAGCACTGAAATGATGAAGAGTTTAGTTAAAACGACAGCCTAAAATGGTACCATTGCAGGTTGGAAAATTGTCGACAATGGGGATGGCACGTACGTCCATTCCCCAAACTCCCACTGCTCGGCGCGTTCATAAGAACACAAATAAAGTTTTTGAAATTGCTAGCACGGTAAAACGAATTAGTAAGGTGAAATCAGTGTTAAGTAAAGAACTATTGACCAATTTTCAGAGTACCGTAGCCTATTGCTTATAATAGTAGCAGCATGAATACAGAAATTAGAATTAGGTCTTTGTCATAACATTTTATCGGTAGAATCAATGAAACCCAACAAATAAACCGCAGAGCACTATTCAGATAGACTATAAAACTAACCATCCTAGCCATGCAGGAAAGCATGGCCAGTATTTTTAAGAACAAAGCTGATGATGCCAAGAAGGCACACTTGACTTGAGACAGCAGGTTTGAAGAATTCCAGAAGCAAGACGTGGCAGCTGTTAAAGCTGCATCACAAGCCGAATAGGCTTATAATCTATAACTTCGAATATACTTCAAACTAAACTACTAAAGGAAACCGCATACAACTGCCAAAACAGTTTTCGTATTATGAGGGTGAAAATGCATAACAATGGACAATAGTAACAAAACTGCAGTGAAACAGGGTGGTTGCTACACAATCAATTTTGTCGTTGGGGGTCGTCACAACTTTTGAAATGTTAAAAAGGGGTCGCCGGACTAAAAAGGTTGAGAACCGCTGCTGTACCACATGCGTTGCCTCCTGCATTAATTGACATTCCCATTGCTTCACAGTTCTCTCTTGTGTCGATTCATCTTTTCTTTGGTCTCCCCCTTGATCTTCTCCCATGTACATATCCGTTAAGCGCTATCTTCGAATATCTTTCGTTTTCCATTCTTGACACAATGTCATGTCTTCTGTTCCACACTTTGTCGATTAAATCCTGTTAATCTATAATAGATCAGATATCACTCTTGCACGCCCTTCATTTCATCCAATAGCTACAGGCCTAATAATATAGCCTAACAGAGAATACAAGTGCATGGGTCTCTTGTAATCCATACTCTGAATCTTTGATAATGATATAGGCTAATAATGGTTTACTACCGTATCAAAATCGCGCGCACAAAACCGCGCGTTACGCGTACATAACCGCGCATTTCAAAACCGCTCAGATCGTACCTGCGCACGATCACAACCGCGCATCTGCATGTTGATCGAAGACAGCTTCCATTGGAGTAATAGTAATTTTTCACCACTCCGACTTCTGTTTCAATAATAATTACTAGTTGTCTCAATCCAGGGCCTATATATTTAGTCAAGAATATTTTCAACAAGCCCACTCCTAGTTAAGGAAGCATCATTGTCATCACTCCAACTTGAACTTCTGTATAGCCAAGAAGTTTGTCATCAATCCAATTTCCAATTATGGATAAAAAAATTATAGTCAAACCCATTTCGATTTAGGTAAAAGGTATTCCATCGATCTCGTTTGTATATAGTCCTATTTAAACAGAGACTCGGTTTCATCCAGCTTCCATTTACAGGACATTAGGCGAATATCAACCAATCCAACTTCTATAGGCCTACTTGCGCAAAGCATTAGGCCTAGTCTCGTCAATTAAATATCCATTCAGGCAAACTTTTATTTGTCAGTAATAAAAACTTATTAAAATGTAAATTCAGCATGAAAGTAGGCCTAAATAGAAATTAACTTATTACGACTCAGTGCATTAAGAGCTTGCAATTCAATTGGTTGCTGCGCTTCTGAGTGGATTTCTTGAAGAGGCGCTATATAAATTCTTGAAATGAATGAATGAATGAGCAATTTATTGAAGTGCTGAAAACGAAAAAGTGAGCGATTAATTGCATGTGTCTATCAGTGCGCGGTTACGATCGTGCGCGGTTTTGAAATGCGCGGTTTTGTGTGCGCGGTTTTGATCAGATATATATATATATATATATATATATATATATATATATATATATATATAGGCCCACCGATAATAATAATGACGATTTTCGATGGCGCGGTAACCCAGTGCATGCCGTTACAAGGGCGCCTTTACAACCACAAAACAAAATCTTTGGGGTATAAGACGGAATTAACCGATCTGGCGCCGCACGAAGCAGTCTCGAACAGATCGAGCGAATGAGGACATAGGCCTAGATCCTATTATAGGACACCGGCCATGATCGACGCTGCGACCTTGATAGGCCTATGATAGATCTGTCCTAATCTGCGCCACAAAGACACCGCCAACCATCATCATTCAACCTAATCATGTCGATCCTCAAATCTGACCTTCTTGATGTCGCGTAACGAGACGGGCGCCGTGACAAGGTCTACTTCAACAGCAGAGGCCCACACGCAGCTGGATGATAATTATTATTATATTAGCCTATTATCATCTGCGGTTGACATCAGCAGATCAACTAACTGGGGCATACGCCAATTATAGCTGCGTAAAAGTTTCGATAAGCGAAGCAAGCACTATTTAAGGTAACAACCCGTCGATCGAGGACATAGTTGGCTACAATGATAAAGGTTTGCGTGTTCCATGGCAGGTTACGTGTCGCACGTCGAGTTTCAGACGCCCTTCATTAATTTTATTGTCCGATTAATCTTCCACGATCCACATGTTCCACAGACACTATTTATTATTTCGCGAGTGCTTTAGTCGCTTCTGACTTCAGCCAATGTCTCGCATCCTCTTCTGCATTGTGCAGGGCTCACAGGCCACCGCTGACTCGTTTGGCCGCCGACAGGCCCTCCACGTTCAGCTGAAGGATGCGCAGAGCTGGGCCGATGGCTTGAAAGTCCTCGACCACAGCTTCTTGGCTGGTTGAAGCGACTGGACCGGGATCCTGTTCTATTTGGATTCAGTCAGCGGGCGGCATAATTGGTTTCCCCAGTCTCCTGGGTACTCACAGGGAGGGCGACGAGAACGCTGATGCCATCCCCACAGACACTGACACTGACTTTCAGGCTTTCTTGAGATTGCCTCTGTTTGACGCAAGACACATGCACCCCACCGTCCCCACCCCACCCACCCACTCCCCACACACACGCTCTCACCACCATCCCCACACGCACACACATACTTCGATATTGAATTATATATTATATTATATTCACACATAGGCCTACATGTACTTCGATATTCAATTATTATGTTACATATGTCGTCATCATGTAGACATGCGAAGTTCTACATTCTGGCTTGTTCCATTTTCTTATATGCCTAGACCTACAATACATCGAAACGTCTTCTTGCGACTTATACAATCCGCAAATGGAACTAACCTATAGCTGGTTCTCATCTACTCACATCTGGCGCTGACCTAAGTGACCTTAAGTCTACAGATAGATTGACTTAATGCCTTCCTTCTCAGCATCCATCGGAGCCCGGTCGTGCAATGAATAACACGCTAGCGTAAGCCTGTAATAATAGACTCGCGAGAAGTAATGAGTTCGATCGAGCCCCATTTGGGCGGATGTGCGTTGTTCGCAACTAGCACCTTGTATTGGAAACACAGAGAAGCACACAGTGGCACATGCAGACAAGGAGGTTTCAGGGGTTACCCCCTCCCATTGGCTTATAAAAACATTTTAAAGGTTATTTATCCACTTAAATAAGAAAAACAAAACAATTATTGTTTGTAGTATCCTAACAATTGTTTTTCTTACTTTATTCCCTTTGTTACTTTATTCCTTATTTATTTACTGTAATAGGGCCTATTGTGGGGTTGGTGTCAGGAAGGGCATCCGGCCAGTCCATAACCCCTCTCCCCCCATCATAAATTCCTGGCTACGCCACTGGAAGCATAACATCAGATGTTGCTGGTACTGAATGTCATAGTAGGCATATTACAATCAAACTTCTAAGCAAATGATCGATCTAAGATGTAAACATGAATGTCACCCTGCAGGTGAACTGCAAAGTAGATCAAAATTGACAGAGGTAGGCCTGAGTTATATAAATTATCCTTACAGGCCTAAGTCTGTCTTATAATCATGGCTGTGTAACGTTAATTGCCTACATCTAGGCTTATGCATCTTAGCTTAGGCATATGGTGTGAAGGGCATACACTAACAGCTTCACGTTGACATCACGTGCTAATGCTGTGGTGTCTCTGAGGAGGTTAAGAGGCAGGATGACGCCTCCTCATCCCTTCCCTCCATTGCTCCCTCCCTCTCTCCCCTGCTCCCTCCCGCCCTCCGTCGCCGCCGGGTCAACAGAACTTGACCCCACTCAGCCATAGGTCAGCATTGCTTCAGTCGTCCAGGTTTATTCGCTTTGCATTCGTCTGCTGCTCGGCCACCTGGCGACGCCGTTAGCGTCGTTTTCGACGTTTTCGTGTCAGCTGCTGTTCTGCCATGCATCAGCACGACTCGCATTTGACACACACACACACACAGCAAGTACTGCAGTCTACACAGCTGGACGCCGTCTCACCGTTCTCACGTCCGCATAGGTCGCTTGCAACAATGTTTGCAGCCATTCTTCCATCGCTTCCTGGTCGCCACTGTCATCTGACAACTTTGACGTCAGATGCATTGGAAACAGACGCTGCTGCAAGTAAACAGCTCTCCAGCGGACATACGCTCCTCCATAATCGGCCTGTAACGGTTATGCAGACGACGACGACGACGACGGATCTTGGCAGTCAGCAGCAGCAGCGACATCAACGTCGTCCAATCATCGACCTCCAGGTGCCTCCTCCTTTTCCTCCTCCTCCTCCTCCTCTTTCTCTTCCTCCGTTTAACCAGACGACCATCGATGGCCCCGGCGGCGGCGGTGGCAGCGGCGGCTCCTCTTCTTCTTCTGCCTCTGACCGACGACTACCATCGCACCTGAACACGTCGGGCATTCTAACTCTTAGGCGTCCAGCGCCCTTCGAGAATGCAGAAGAACTGGAAAGAAAGAAAGGGAAGCGGAAGAGATTAGATGCGGTAAACCATCGGGATATCTTTGCCAATCATCGTCACAAGACGCCGAACAATTCATTCCAACTAATGGCAAAGGCGTTGTCAACTGGTGAATGTGACGAACGGGTTTTTCTCAACGATGAGATGATAGAAAATGACGTCAATGAAGAAGAACAGCCGCCACCGCCTCCGCCGCCGCTGCAGATGGTGCAACCACATCGTAAAGTGGGAGAGGAGCATGAGCATGAGCATCACATCCGTCGACCGATGAACGCCTTCATGGTGTGGGCGAAAATGGAAAGAAGAAAACTTGCCGAAGAAAATCCGAACCTGCACAACGCCGAACTCAGTAAACTCTTGGGTACGTACTTTGAGACAAGAATTCATCTGCCTCAATGTAAATGTATAGACTTAGACTTAGCACATAATAATTGTCCTCAGCTCTGGCAGATGACATTCCCTAGTTGAAGAGCCACCGAGATCTGTTGGAATAGGTATGATGCCTTCATTGGATCATGGGTTGCGGCAGTAATTCGCCTTCCCAACTCAGATGAATTACTGACCTTCTTTACACCAAGCGCCGCCGGTCTCCAGGACGACCGCCACAAAGACGGGGGTTCTGGTGATGGTGGTGTGTTTCATCGACTTGCACGTAGCTGCACGCTCAGCTGCCTCGCCAGCTCCGAAGGATGTGTGTGGGAGATGAAATTATTGCTATTATTATCATTTTTTTACCCGAGGTATTTATGATCCCTCAGGTGTGTCAAACAATATCCGGAGATATAACTAATATTATTTTTGTGTTTTTTGCCCCGAGGTATTTAGGATCCCTCAGAGACTACAATGCTAACTATTGCTTAAAAACTAGTCCAGAATTGTCAGACCTCTTATTATTATTTTTTTTATCGCCCGAGGTAGTAAGGATCCCTCGGGCTGTAAAAGAAGATTAAAATCAGTTTATTGGTTATTATTATTATTATTTATATTATTATTATTATTATTATAATCATCATCATCATCATAATTATTGTTTTCAAAAGTAGGCATATATTAATTGAAGTCATATTCCACATCTTTCAGCGCTGACATAGTGAGCAAGTTTGTTTAGATGACGGCTTAAAATTCTGCAATTGCAGTGTGGAAATTTAAAAAGTAGAGAATAGGGAGCGGGTATAGCGGCCTATCCCAAGCCTTTGCTTGGCGCATCGCGCGTCGGCGACCGTCCTTCGGCTGCTCGTTCGTCCGCTCTCCCAGCCCACCGAAGCCAAGTTTTGCCTATGGTGCCAACACTGACCTTGGAATGAATTTATACTTGCAGGCATCAACTGGCGAAATCTGGCGCCGGCAGAAAAGCAACCTTTTCTAGACGAGGCGGATCGGCTGCGTGTGCTGCACATGACCCAGTATCCTGACTACAAATACCGTCCGCGGAAAAAGAAACCGACCAAGCGTCACGTCACGACCAAAACATCCGTCGCCAAAGCATCGTCCACCGCTACTAATGCTCATCCTCTCACGGTGTCGACGACAACGACCGCAACTGTTGCTGCTGGTGGTGGTGGTGGTGGTGGTGGTGGTGGTGGTGGTGGTGGTGGTGGTGGTGGTGGTGGTGGTGGTGGTGGTGGTGGTGGTGGTGGTGGTGGTGGTGGTGGTGGTGGTGGTGGTGGTGGTGGTGGTGGTGGTGGTGGTGGTGGTGGGGCAGCTACTCATCGTGCAGCGGTCCAGATAAAATCACTCGCTGATGATGCGAGTTTTTTGCAGAGAACTAGAACCATCTGTGAGCATTCGAACGAGAGCAATGAAACAGCGCAACTGGTAAATCACAGCGGTAGATCAGATCTTAGGAACCAGCTGATTGCAGCTCTACTCAATACTCCTGAGCCATCGCCTAGAAACTCACCAACCTTTGTGGGTCACGGAATCTACCGAGAATCTTCCGTGAGTAGGAGGCACCAGGAGTGTCTAGTTGATTGCTTAAGTGATGGTGAGGAGGAATCACCGTTTCCAGGCATTCCTACTCCTGAGAGATCTCCTACGAGAACGAAGACATTTCTATTTCCTACAATTTCGAACGGCGATCTTCGCCGTCAAAAAAAGAGACGACTACGTCTCGTTCCCGAGTTACTGCACTGCTTGCAGAATGACGCAAGCGACTGCAGTCAAGAAAACTCGTCGGAAAGCCATTGCACTTTCAAAAGTGAGTTAGCATCAACGACGGAATCTTGCGTTCCGCAGATGAGGGTCACCCTCCGCGAACTGTTGAAACTGTCGCCTGCAGAACCGCACTCGACCGCCGCCGTCCTTGGTCAGTATGTGACAGAGTCATCGCCGTATAGGCCTACAAAAGATATTTCGGAATCGATGAAGATCGATTTCCACGAACGTCGTCGTTCTGCAGAGTCCTTAAATGCTGCACTTGCTCCAACATTTAGACAGATTCCATGGCACGGTGCCTGTTCGCCACCACAGATCCAACGTAAAGAATCTGTGGAAATTGTCTCCAAACGTATCACTGAATATACCACGAGTCATAAAATTTGTCCGCAAGATCTCAACGATGACGCAGCTAGTTTTTCTTCCGCACTACAAGTGTCAAGTGACCACTTTTCAAATAAAAGATATACAGACGATGTACTGTCTGCACAAGACTACAGCGTCGGTGAAGATCTCAGAGGATGCTTAATGAGCAGTCTTTCAGCATACACTTTTGAATCAACTGTTGATCCTGAAGGAGCGAATGATGCTAACTTGAATGAATTGGCAATCATCAATTTTGCGGACGATTTTCGAGGTCTAGATAGGCATGAATTTGACCAGTACCTTGGTCTATCCTGTGCTGAGACTGTGAACAAAATAGAGCCTAGTGACCTAGTTGAACGGAAATACACTGGTCGAAGTATGATTAAACATAACTGGAAAGACAGTTGGGCGAAAACGTTTCAAATAGAAGAAGGCTACGATGTCGAAAAAACTCTCCCATTGTTTTTGGAGCATGGAAAAGCAAGAGCTCAATGTCAAGATCGGGATTCTGAAGCGCGCTATCATCTACTTCGTGAGAAACTATCCCTCGACTTGTTTCAATGGCCAAATTCTTCACTTGCGAAAGATGAATTCCAAGAATCTTCCGAAATTTGCGATGCATTTCGAAGTGCCGTGAGAACTGAGGAATTTCTGCACAGCTCTTCTACTAGCGGAATTCATCGAGAACAATGCTTTTGCCGACTTAGAACGAAGGAAGTTTTAGAAGAACAAGCAGAAGCAGGATTGAGCCCGAAAGCCTACGACACCAGCTACCATAGTTCCAGCAGTTGCGACAATGTTCAAAATCCCGCCGAGCTGTGGCACTTTCTTGTGGAGTAAGTAAGAGACGAGCCTAGAATTCAGATACATGCAGGCATCCACGTGAGATTCCAATTCAGTTTTCTTCTTTTCATTCTTCAAAAAATGTTGCTAGCTAAAGAAAATGTGACACTAATAATACAACTAGTGCGCTGCCATTGCAGTAGGCGAATTAACGAATCAGCAGTTCGATAGGTTAGCTGAGTTGTAAAAAAACAGCATCTCGATAAGAACGAAGATGAAGCTATAGACTGTAAGGTGACCATGCGTCCCAGTTTTCCGGGACATGTCCAGGTTTTTGAGGTGTGTACCGGTGTCCCGAAGACTTAGGGAAAATAGCAAAATTGTCTCGTTTTCTGACAAGACAAAGATATTGTCAAATTGGATCATGGAAACGTCAGCTCTTTGTATATGACAAAACAAAATACATAGGCCTAATTTGTAAACCAAAAAGAAGTGCAACGAGAGTGAAGTTGTCAATTTGTTATGGGATGGACATTAACTGCTTCAACTGGTGCGACCTGCTGTTCCATTAAATAGGCTACCGCTCCGGCCTACCGATGCAGTCTAGCACTAAAGGTCTAACTTTAACAGCTTTCCAGTCTAACAGTCTACTCCACAATTTAAAGGCTGCCTATATAAGACAAATTAAGAAGTTTGGAAAACGATCCTGACTCCTATAGGCTAAGTTAATTTTCCAATTCTGATCATCGCCCCTTTTATAGTAAATCATACTGCGCTAGTTGTCAGTTGTCAGGCCTATTATAGCCTATAAGTATTCCATTTAATTAACTGCTCTTTTGTACCTGATTGCGGTGTGTTTGTCAGTTTTTGTTACCAACTATAAACGAATATAGGCCTAAGCTTAACTATAAGAAAGAAGAAAAAGAAGAAGAAACGAATATAACTATAATAATGATAAGCTTACCCTATAGTAGGCATGAGCCTATATCTTCATCGCATGAACTCTTTTGGCTCCTTGCAAGTAGAATGAACCAAACCCGTCTTTACAGGGGCGGATACAGAAATTTTCGAAGGGGCCAAAATTTTTGGTGATCTTTGTCAGAAAAATTCTGATGACCTTTTCCTTGTCATTTGCCTGAAATGTCTCGAAAATATAGGCCCTATATTTTCCGCGCCAAAATAACTGACGACCTTTTTTAGTCATCTATAGTGTCTTAATTTTAATCTCCTGGAAATATAATAGTTGTATATAGCCTAGGGCTACGCTTTTTTCTCTCACCTTATCCGCTGCATTGGTTTTAAAGCTTGCTGAAACCAAATGGGGGCACGTATCATGCACATTTGAAATGGAAGTATGGCCGGGTTGGCCCCCTGGGGTTTCATGGACAGACTTAAGACGAGCCGGATACTTAATATTAGGCCTACATCTTGGTACTTCTATGGCAGAATCGTTAACGCAAGAGGCTGACACCGTGCTCTTTAGAGCTATTCAGACCAATGAACTTCTTTAGGCAAACGGCTCACACAATTTCTCCTTCGAAAATAAAGACTATGAACCTTTCCCCAATATGTAAGCTTATACCAACAAACTCAACCTTACGCACTAAGTAGGTCTATATAGCCTATAGCGTATACAACTATACATGTCTCCATAGGCCTACTGTGAATTATGTTAGGGTATACTGTACAACTATAGCGTTTTGCCTGCTGTTTTTTTTATTAACAGAACATACCTATTAAATTTAACGGATATAGTAGGCTAATGTTATGCACGTGTTATAGGCCTAATGAGTGCATAGAATCCTGGATATGAATCCCTTGCTGGTGATGCCGGAATGTACGTAGGATTTGACGGTCGGAAATTGTATTGATTCATGAATTGGAGGGTAAACCATCAAGATTCCACGTAATATCGATTCATGACAATGATCCTGTGAGAAGAAGTTATCGATATGGATGACATTCGAGTCCCTAACAAATTTGACAAGTTATAATTTCGACAGTTAAAAGTCTCAACTACAGTTTATTCGACTCACTTGAGTTAATTTCATTATGCTGGTAACATTCTCTTAAATACAATTAGGCCTACATTAATTCAAGGTTGCTGAATGGGAGTGAAGTTCGTTCATATAGGCTAAGCTTACCGGTACCAAATATTGCAGTGCTAATAAGTTTATAGTCTGGGTATTTCTGGGGATTTTTTCAGACGAAAGTTTGGGTTTATTTCTGAAACCTCAGTGACAACACTCACCATCACCACTTTCAAACGGCCGCAGGACCTCCTCAAGACCACGTACGCAAGCGAACCTGGGGAAGGCCAAAGTAGAGTCGCAGACCACCAGGAAAACAAAGTCTAAGTTTTATTTTAAATTAAACAGTTTCGTCTTTACCATAGCCACAAAAGCTAAACGCGTAAGCCTACAACAAGCATAGACTAGGCCTATAATACGAAGAGAGTTGATCCGAAGAGTATGAGTCCCTAAAGGAATGTGAAAAAAATCCGCACTTTTTTACAATATCTCCAGAAATGTCTCATACAAATATGATGTCAGAATTTGTATTGTACTTTCTTACACACCGTATGTGTTTGAGCTCTTCCTATTTTCTGTATATAATCTTGTTCTCAGTGGCGGCGCCAGACACTTTTTGTAGCCAGGGCATAGCCAGGGCAGTCATACAAGTAACCAGGGCAGAGGGCTACTCGCATGCTCGGTAGTAGGCTACCTGGGCCTAATATCGATATTAGTCCCAGGTAGTACGGACGTATACATAGGCCTATAATCCAGTGTACTGGTAAATTTTTAGGTGAGTATATACTCGCTAGCGCCGAAAAAACTACTTAAAAAAATTGACCTTTTTTAGTCATCGAAATTTCTGATACCCTGATTAGCCGTAGCCTGTATACATGACCTATGTAAGCCGTGGTGTATATTATATAGGCTACTGGTAAATTTCTTACGACCTTTTTTGGCCCGTAGACCTTATACATGTAGCCTACGTTCACGGCGGCACAAAAGAATTTCCGCTATCTTCGACTATTTTCTGCACGTAATCTCAAGTCTCATAATTTGTTAGGCGAGTAGGCCTATGCGCTGTATACCCGCGTTTTCGGAACTGAGTAGGCTATGCGATGCCATTTTTAAGGTGAGTGTAGGCTTACTGTAACACGCTTTATATCCGCGTATAGGACCATAGGTGTGTGCCTTCGTGTAGATCCCTGCCTATAATTTGGCGCTATACCGTGCTCGCCATAAATCAATATTGTCCATCCTACATTATTAGGCCTAGGAGTAGGATTGGCTGGTCCGAGGATTCTATGTAGTCCATAGGTATATTGATTACGAAAATACTTTCGCTTCATTTAAAAAAACAATAAAGCGACAGTTATGCCTATACTGTTGGTTGTATTCGACAACGTGGATAAGCAGCCACTGAATTTTTCCCTGCCGAAGCTGTTGCCTTACCAGAATTTTTCCCGTGCCATAATTTTTCCCTTCCAGAACTTTTGCTCTGCCGGAATTTTTGCCCTGCAAGAATTTTTCTCTCTCAGAACTTTTTTCCTACCGGAATTTTTGCCATTCCAAACCGACAGACGTGAACAGTAGGCCTATTCAACAATATGCCCGAACAAATTCTGATAGGGAAATATTTCTGGCAGGGCGTCGACCAGGGCAACGACCAGGGAAAAGGCTTTTTTACCAGGGCATTTGCCCTGCCATGCCTTGGCGTAGCGCCGCCACTGCTTGTTCTGTCAAGTTATGTGGCACCACTGCATGTCTGACCTAAAATAGCTGACATAAATAACTTATGGGCTAATCATATTATTATGTGAGCTTATAGGCTATTCATACTGTAATGTGCCGTATTATCCGTATACGCTATATCTGTCTATACAGCCTACAAATGTATATGTAGCCTATACATTTGTAGGCTGTTTTCTAAATGAAACTATGTTTCTGTAGGCCTAGGGGTCTATGCAGTACCGTGCATGCACTGTCTTGTGAATGCTGTAGCTACGTAGGTCTATTTCTTTTTATTTAGCCAACTTGTTTTGTCAGTTACGCGTTGAATTCGATCACTGGTCAAACTCGTTCATTGGTTTTTGTTTCCGCTGGGACACGTCAACCCAAATGACCGAAAAATTTTTTCGTGCTACAGAAGTTTCTTAAGTCTCAGCCTTCCACTGCATGGTCAGCAGAACTGCCTTGCTTTTAAAGGCTTCTGAATATTATGGCGGCGACTATAGCCTACGTAGGCCTACGGCGTACACTCTTCACGCCTCTTTTCCGGCAATAATAACCCAGCACACTGATGTCAACCGTGTCACTGATAATTTAAATCCAACAAAATGGCGCAAGCATAGACATCTTACATTAATATAATGAAGTCTATGGGCGTAGGCCCTAACTGCAGAATATTGATAGCCCTATAGGCCTACCAGTATTATAGCCTACCACTTCGTCACAGAGCATGTAATGGACATCTTCAAGCCATTTTAAGGCTCAGTTCCCTAGATCTAGGCTATGTGTTAGGCGACCATGCTAAGCGCCCTTAATTGTGCGATCCTTTAAAAGGCTTTTTACAAAATAGTCAGATACGCACATATAGGCCTACATGGGCCTAATTACATGCAGCCGTTAACAGCTGCATTACCGTGGTAGCTTTTGACTATGCAAATCAACATAGCAACAGGGTTTGTTTATAGATCTATAGGCCTATAAATAGGCTATTGCTGAGGTCACAAAATCATCGACTAAGATAGGCTAGGCCTTATATATATATATATATATATATATATATGCGATCGTCGTCGTCGTCGTCGTCTTCGACAGCAGTAGGCACGCTTGTGTGATATTATAAGGTGGTGTGAAATAGGATGCCCTGCATGGTCGCCTAGCCTAACATCAGTCTATTTATTTGGCCATTGACATACACAGGTGCGCTTACAATATTAATTAACACCTGGACAGTCTAGACTGTGTAATTAACATATATATTCATATACTTACACACACACACACACATATATATACAGGGTGGTCCAAAATAAATGGCACAATGATAAATTGATAGTACTTTATTCAGACCAATTCAAATATAACCGTGAAAATTCACAAAAACACAGCAATATTTATTATTTTTACTGTAACATTACATGCATGGATGGATTTTGTTACATAAAATGTGTCATCCTTGCTGCTCGACCACGCATTGAAGCCGACGACGCCATTGATCAATTGCGCGGTCAATGAAACGCTGTGACAGCTTGGTCCACTCTGTGACGATTGTTTCTTTCAACTGATCCACTGTGGTGAAACTTCTACGACGGTATACCATCTGTTGAAGGGCGCCCCAAACAGCGTAGTCGACTGGATTCAAGTCCGGGCTGTTTGGGGACCACACGACCCCCAATGTTTCTGAGTTCGTAGATTCCAAATTAGACATCGGTCTTTCTCAGTTAAGCGTCCCATGATCACAATCTCTTATAAACAACAACTTCTTTACCATAAACTATGATAAACAATGATGAAGTCAATGATGACGTCAGAGAAAATATATATATAAGTAAGAAAAATGGCATTAAACATTGAATTGTTATACTTATATCAAGAAAACTGTCACTGTGCAGTTTATTTTGGACCACCCTGTATATATATACACACATATACACTGTGTCCCAATAAATCGGGCATCCTTTTTATAATGTGAATAAAACTGGTAAATCCTAATCGATTTTTAAAATTTCAAAACTGTTTTTGTCCTGAGATAATTATCTTCCACTGATTCAAATATGAAGTTTCTGGCATGAATATTGACGTCACAATTACGTCATTTGCATCAGAGAATTCAAATGTTAAGTACCGAACACAACTTTTTCCAGCGCGCGACGCTCCGACGAACCGGTCAAATCAATTTTTCTTAGAAGCTTATTTAGATCGCTCACTGTCCATCCCTTGTTCGGAAATGTTTTAATAAACTTGTTTGCGCCGTAATGTTTATTTTTCCGTAAGAATTTTATTACATTTTGTTTTCTTGGCTGAACGCCATTCCCTAACGATTTTTGTTGACATTTGGTTTCGATATGTAAATTAACGACGTCATTATGACGTAATTTTTGAGTGAGGGCCGTTCATAGATTACCAATTTGTAGATAATTATCTCAGGATAAATACAGTTTTGAAATTTTGACAATCGATGAATATTTACCAGTTTTATTCACATTATAAAAAGGGTGCCCGATTTATTGGGACACAGTGTATATATACACACACACATAATGTATATAAATTATTTACACACACATAATGTACATATATTCACCACACCAGTCGACGACCTGCAACGTACGGAGTTGTGTGTGTTTGGTGGAGGGAGGGGGTGGAGGGGGTGGGAAAAAATATTTTTCCAAAAACAAAATATCACGGATAGCTAACGTTGGAGGTCGGAGTGTGGTGAAACGTCGTGGGAGGTGGGGGTGGGGAGAATTTTCCTCCCGAAAACCAAAATTTCACTGGTGGCGTACCGGTGGAGATCGGAGTGTGGTGGAGTGTTGTGGGGGATTGAAGGTTGGGGGTTTGTGGGATAAAGAAAAATTTTCTCCATAAAAATTTCACGGGTCGTGTACAGTTGGAGGTCGGAGTGTGGTGGGGTGTGATCGGGGGTGGGGGGAGAGAGGGAGGGAAAGAATCTGGGTGGGAGCGAGGTATGGAGGTGGAAGGGAGGTGGGATGGAGGGGAGAGAAGAATTGGCGGGAACCGGACCGAATCCTAAAATTTTCGGGAAATGCCGGGTACGGTGTACCCCAGCAATATGATCACTATTATCCTACGTAGGCCTATAGAGACGTATACATTGCCCTACGCACGCAACATAAACAAATGCACACACACACACACACACACACACACACAATTATTAAAAGCATAATAGGGCCTATAGGCCTAATCTTCGTCTGATCTCAAACTGACAACACAGTATAGGGTTGCAATTCACAGGCTAGTATGTACGGGTGATATATAGCAAGTTACTACAGAAGTCGAGGTTAACTGTCTGGCAGCAATGCAAGGTGACACCACGTCCTACTGCTTAGCTATCCAACGCCATTTGCCGAATGGAAGGCTGAGCGGACCTTTGGGAGGGGGAGCGGGAAGCGACGACCCCGCGTCCGTGCGCTCTTCGTGCCAGAGTGTAGGCCCTAATTGTATTGTATTGTATTGTATATGACCATTAAATTTTGTAAAGCACTTTTTGCAGCAAGAGAGCCTTTCAGAAGCGCTCCCAGTGCGTGCAACTCCGAGAGAAAAGGCATCTTTTTAGACAAGAGAAAGATGACGAAAGACTGCCAGAGAGGATTGCAGAGCGAACGGATGGGGTGAAGTCCATTCCATAGGGATGAACCAATGCAGGCAACTTATCTGGATTGAACCATAGCGCTCCCGACGCGGGGAACAAAGAGGTCAAGCCGATCACAGGGCCTAAGAGGACGCAGCGAAGTGGCAGAAATGGGGTGAAGTATAAGATCACACAGATACTTCGGAGCAAAAACCCAATTGAGACTGAGTAACAAATAAGAACTTTAAATTGTATACGAGCTGAGAGTGGGAGCCAGTGAAGTTGTTCGGTCATGAATGTAGAAATGTGTGAGAATCGAGGAAGACGGACAATGAGCCTAGCAGCAGCATTGAGTACAGACTTAAGAGGAGCTAGCCGAACCTTAGGGAGGATAACAAGAACAGAATCACAATTTGAGAACAGACGAGGGCGTGAACAAAAGAGGTAAATGTCGAAGATGAAACAGATTTTCGAATAGCCCTGAGACACCTTAATTTAACTGGAAGTAGGAAGAGCGAGTAAGCTTGGCAATGTGTTCGGCAAAGTTAGAGAACTATCTAGGGTCTACCATCTACCATTACCCTAAACCTCTCAACACCTCTCAACACCTCTCCTCCTCAACAGTGTAATCGCAGTAATGCCGAGAAACTTCAGAGCGCGATGATCGCTCTCCCGCGTTCTCGCAATTTAACGCATTGCGGTCGTTACTTTCCGACGCGTTTCTATTCTCACGGAACTTAGGCCTATAATTTTTATATCATATCAAGCTGATTACTTTTCTGTCGGTTTAAAAAGAATTTAGAAGGGTTGCCTGTCCTCTCTCACTTCACCCTCTACCGCGCCTTCTTCTTCTCATGCTGCTGCTGCTGCTGCTGCTCTTCCTCCTTCTCCTTCTCCTTCCTCTCCTCCTCCTCAGGGCACGCTGTTGTACTTAAATGAGATCTTGGCTTATCAAGACTGGAGTCCGTTTACTGTGCTTTTTCAATGTCTGCATAGTTGCATAGCATAGAACAAGTAGATCTGGCGCAATATGTGCATGCCATATAGATCGGTTGACCACCAGGCAAGCGAGCGAGCGAGCAGGCCAGGCCTTCTTGGTCCTGACAAGTTCAGGCATGAGCGGCGCAGTTTTGAAGCCAACAGATCATTGCATGAACGGACGACGACGACGGCAGAGGAGGACGAGGAGGAGGATTCTGGATTTACTGCAGAGAGAGTGCAGTCTGTGAAGCGTCGACATTGACAAGTCCCAACAGACTCGAAGTATTTGCACAGCGACGAAATTGAGTGGCAGCTAGGCTATATTATATCGGCGTTTTCTTCTCTAATCGACTTGTTTGCAAATTAAGATAAGCTTAATCCGTTCTGAGTCCCACATCAATTTAGCAGAGACGAAATAAGATGATCGAGAAGAACGTCTCTATCGTCCGTTCATGCAATGATCTGTTGGCTTCAAAACTGCGCCGTTTTTAGGTTCAGGCCTATCTGACTTTTTTGTTATGCTTTTCGGTCGAGAGAACGTGTGCAACAAAGAAGACACTTTCCAAATAAGGTAAGGCTAGCTATGTGAATGTATTGTATAAATTATGTGCATTTACTGCTTTATCTCTGTTTCACACTTGCGCGATTCGACTCCCACAGCAATATTTAGCAGAGTTCTGAAGTTGTGAACGGTGCAAATGGGTTACTTTACTCCACCGCCAGTGATAGCCTACTGTCCATGTTAACCCTACATGAAAGTTTATTGCCCAATTTAATATATTTCACAACAGATGACCCAACAGATTGGTATTTATATCGACGCTAAAGTAGCCTAAGCTAGCAGTTCAATGAGTTCAGTAATTATTGCCTACGTAGCAGTTGATAGCAATTAATTGTTTGTTGCCAACGAAGTAGGCTAGGCCTAGTGTCCATAATTATAGTCTATTACACCACAAAAGTGCTATATACGTACGGTAAGCTTACCGGTAGGCCTACTGTATGATATGGGAGGTTATTAAACTTGTTTAGACACAATGCCATGATATCTGAACGACTTCTTAATTATGAACAATGACGCTCATCACATATTTATACAGTAGGCCTATCTGATGAAAAATGTAATTAAATATAATATATTGTTGATCCACATATCTCACCTATCCATCTTATTCCACAGTTATATGCAGACTTGTTGTCCTCGAGACCAAAGTCTTGGTCTCGAGTGCGCTCGAGTTCGGTTTTAAAAGGTTTGGTCTTGGTCTTGGTCTTGAGAATAAAAGTCTTGGTCTTGGTCTTGGTCTTGAGGGCCAAAGTCTTGGTCTTGGTCTTGAGGTTCAAAGTCTTGGTCTTGGTTTTTCAAGACCAAGACCAAGACCTGACTTCACAATAGTATCATAATTATATTATATTAATAACTAATAAAATTACAAATTATATAGTAGAAAATGAAATCATTGTATAATATGGCAGTTCGTGTAGGCCTAATACAATATAATAAACAGCAACTAAAAACTATAATTTTGTCAATTTTTCTGAGGAAAAATATTTTATTTATGGGCACTTTCTCCGCTGGAAATGTCCAGATACGCCATGGCAGGATTTTAAAAAAGACTCACTATTTCTAAATTTATATCCAGTGCTTGAAAAGATGCTGTGCGTGCCAGCAACTTCAGCACCTGTAGAACGTATTTTTTCGCATGTTGGTATTTTAATGAGGCCACACCGGGCACGCCTTGGTCAGAAAATTCAGAGTGAATTGGTTCTGTTAAAATGCAACAGCCATTTGCAATAACATTGCACACAATCCCATTAAGGAGTTTTGTAGGCACGAACTGAACTTGGAATTCCGTGCAGTTTGGTTATAGAGTTGTTTGAATAAAATACGTTTTCATTAAGATAGCAGAACCTGCAATTTTTCAAGGTCTTGTCTTGGTCTTGAGACCAAAAGTTTTGGTCTTGTCTTGGTCTTGAGCCCAAAAGTCTTGGTCTTGAAGTTCAAAGTCTTGGTCTTGGTCTTGGTCTTGAGGCTCAAAGTCTTGGTCTTGGTCTTGGTCTTGAGGTTTGAGGTCTTGACAACAACACTGGTTATATGCCTATGCTTATTTTTTATCTTTTTTTTACAAGGACTACCTAATACTACTGCCTAACATCGGGCGCTTGCTGTGGCAGGTCGCTTCGTTTGAGGGTTAAACTCGTTTTCCTCAACAGGATAGACGTATAGGCTACAGCTACAAATTTCTCCACAACTTTGTTCATATCCAAGTTATAATCCAACGAATGGCTTTGGCAGGATGTACGGACAAAATTGTTATAATCGAGCATTGTAGTTCTCAAATGTGTCATTATTATTAGCCTGAGGCAAACGAATGCGTGGCAATAACGCTCTGATTGGAGAGATTTAGCCTAACTTTAATAGTAGCATACCTGCAATTAGGCCTAAGGCTAGCCTGCTTCGATCGTTCATGGATGAACGACAATGATACCATTGACGATGATGGACAATGATACCATTGACGATGATGGACAATGATATCATTGACGATGATGGACAATGATATCATTGACGATGATGGACAAATGATATCATTGACGATGATGGACAATGATATCATTGACGATGATGGACAATGATATCATTGACGATGATGGACAATGGTATGATTGACGATGATGGACAACGATATCATTGACGATGATGGACAATGATATCATTGACGATGATGGACAATGATATCATTGACGATGATGGACAATGATATCATTGACGATCAGTGACGTAACTAGCGTTGGGCTTGGGGGGGCTTAAGCCCCCCCAAACAAAGCTGAAGCCCCCCAAATGAAATCAAGCCGTTGTATGCTTGCGGCTAATTTAAATAGACTACCGCACGGACGGCTTACATGCAGTTACGGACGACCGGCCATGACTGCCTAAAAATGGCTCCATTTGAGGTCGACACAGCCAAAAATGCGCTGGTCGCTGGGGCTCCGCCCCAGACCCCGCTGGGGAGCCTACGGTAAAGGCAAAACCTTTGTCTTTTACAGTAGCAGTTTGATTTTTATTGTTATCTTGGTAGCTTGAGCCTTGCGACACTGAAAAACGACTTATTCTTAAAGTTTTTGCGGCTTTATCGTTCACAAATAGCTGGCAAACAAGAGCCTAAAAATGGATCCATTTGAGGTCGACACAGCCAAAAATGCGCTGGTCGCTGGGGCTCCGCCCCACACCCCGCTGGGGGAGCTTACGACGCTCCCCCAGACCCCCTAGTCGGGACGGGCTTCGTGCCTTCGGCACTCGCAACTTCGCGCCACCACTCACGACCAATTACAATACAGCGTCCTGGCACTTTTTTTTACACTTAGCACTGGTCATACTTAAGCCCCCCCAAACGAAAAATCCTAGTTACGTCCCTGTTGACGATGATGGACAAATGATATCATTGACGATGATGGACAATGATATCATTGACGATGATGGACAATGATATCATTGACGATGATGGACAATGATATCATTGACGATGATGGACAATGATATCATTGACGATGATGGACAATGATATCATTGACGATGATGGACAATGATATCATTGACGATGATGGACAATGATATCATTGACGATGATGGACAATGATATCATTGACGATGATGGACAAATGATATCATTGACGATGATGGACAATGATATCATTGACGATGATGGACAATGATATCATTGACGATGATGGACAATGATATCATTGACGATGATGGACAATGATATCATTGACGATGATGGACAATGATATCATTGACGATGATGGACAATGATATCATTGACGATGATGGACTATATGGAGCTTCCGGGTGACGTCATTGTGCTGAACTACGGCATTTTCAACTGCGCTGCGGCTGTGTTACGACGGAGATTCGTCTTTTACACCACTGATCACCAAATATTACTCCACTGTCTTCCTGGTTCGGCTTTGCGCATATACTGATACTGCTCTCCACTGGATTCAATCGTATCTCTCAGCCCGCTCGCTCATTCTCTCAAACATCCGGAACCTCATCCCGATCATGTCCTCCCACCTATGCTGTTCCTTAAGGAAGGTTCTGTTCTTAGACCCCTACTGTTCATCCTAACTTACACAACTCCACTCAGGTCACTCATCAAAGCATACTGATCAGTTGTCTATCACATAATATGCTGACGACACACGATATAATATTAATGCCCAATTATTCATTATCTCCAAAGAGCTCCTCAAACTTAATAGATCATCTTCCTATATAATGTGGTCACCAAAAATCTCCTCCTGGAAAGACCTGGATGACATAAAATCTGCTGTGCTTGAACCCCTCCACAACAGAATTAATTCATGGCCTGCGTGAACAAATGAGGAAAATCCCAGATCCTTCTATTTTCACCACCATAGGCGGAAACCTAGGGAGAACAGGGGGACGGTCCCCCCCAATAAAAGCGTTGGGGGGGATGGACCATGCATTGCCCCCCCCCCCAATAGTTGGGCGTCAAGACTAAAAAAAGTATTGTAATGTGTTTTTGGGCGGTGAAAATATAAATTTTTCATGGTGTTTTACCCGGATGACTAAAAAAAAGGTCATCAACTTTTTTGGGGCTGTGAAAATTAAAAATTTCTTCGGCCACTCGTTCGTCCCCCCTCAAATCTCCGCCCAGATTTCCGTCTATGTTCACCACCCGTGACTCCGCACCGATTCACACATATAGACCTACTACAAATTCTCGAAACCTAGGCCTGTGTTTTTTTTAATCAAAACCTTAGCTTCTCCGACCATAGGCCTATCACCCAATTCACCCATTTCTCCCGCACTCGCTCGTCCCGTGTCACGAGTTGCTCGACGCGTTCAGTGCAATACAGTGTGGCAGGTGCGACGACTCACGATCGCGGAGGCATCTATGATGTCGTGATCACCAGACAAGAGACGCATCGGCGATCGATGTTATCAGAGTTCCAGGATCCACGTCCGACCATTGGATGGTGACATTGCCCTTCCATGCCGCTCCAGTCGAGACACCCGCTACAACACTCAGTGTCGTAGATCGTGGAGGAGATTCGACGTTGATCGGTTCAAGACCGAACTCAAACCTCCTGCCATGGGTCCGCTGGCTTCGTGACAGCAGGGCTGTTTTTAAGGAATTTTTAGAACTGCACAACCCCTCTCTCCTTTCCCATCCTCCATGGTAAATTAATTTACACACTGTAGGCTAACAATAGCTTTTAAAGCTATCATCTTAGCAAAATTACTCATTATGTCAGTTCTCAGACTAGAACTTCAATAAATGTCCCCTCCCATTGTTTAAAAAAATTTCATTTGGACACTGTAATAGTAGCATTCTAAACTGTCATTTCAACAAAAGTTATCATAATTTCATTGCTGAAGAACATGGTTTAGGACTCCAATAAATGTCACCTCCCATTTGTTTAGATTTGTTTAATTTTCACACTCTAATGGTAGCATTTTAAAGCTATCAGCTTAACAAATGTGCTCATTTTTCAATGCCATAGTCATGGTTTAAGACTTTAGAGTGTTGTCCCCCCCTCCCAATTGCTTGCAATTTTTTGGATTTACACACTGTAACCGTAGCTTTTAGTCTTTTACAACTGCCATCTTAACAAAATTACTCATGATTTCAATGCTCAGAGACATGGTTTCAATAAATGTCCCTTGCCATTTTTTAAGATTTAAAAAATCTTATTGTTTGCGCATGCAATGGTAGCATTTTACGCTGTTATCTTAACAAAATTGCTCATTATTGATAACAGCGGATAACACTGTAGAAATTTTTAGTGATATATATGAATATTTCTTAAATGTTGGAGGGGATTTAAGCATCTCCATCCCCACCACCAACTTTAGAGGACCATTTCCCTCCTAAGTCTCCCCATGCGAAGGTGGCTTATTTCAGAGATTCAAAATCTCAGGCTAGCACGGTCCATGCATGAGGATCTAAATGGTGTGGCGTCCATTCAGATGGGTGAGCGGTGGTGAAGGATCTTACCCGATCAATTCATTGAAAAATGAGCAGGATCGAGGCCACTATATAAAAACCGGGTACATTATACAAGGGTGTTCATAGAACAGATGCTGTTAAAGATATATATGAACTGCATGGATAAGTGTGTGCATGCAAACCAGAAACACCAAAACCTGCAGTGTTCAATTAGGCCTATCGAAATTGTGGAGATTACTATGACCAACTTTATCAAATGCTACTACCAGCTGAAGTAATCAATTAATTTACTATACCTTGTCGATGCTTAAATTATAACAGCTTCTGCCACACTGTTTTTGTCCTTTTATAGATACTTGAAACTTCAGCATTTGCATCGATCCTTGTACACTTGTACAGTCGGACTACTTATATTCTCGAGTTCATTCGTCAATCAATTGACTCAGCCATCAAATAATCCACTTGTGAATGCATCAACACATGTCATGTCTGCTTGTCAACGCGTCCGTCGATATCTATGATCATTAGTGTATCTTCAGCTAAGTTTGAGATGGTGATCAACTGTCGTGTTTATGCTACAACCTGGCAACCGATCCACTCAAACCCCTTGTTCGTCCGTCCGTCCGTCCGCCGTAGTTCACCTTGTTTTGCTACTCGATGTGGTATATTATTTGGCATGAGGCTGAGACAATAAGAAGTAAACAATGCCTGTGATTCATCGACAACGCTTGGCTGCTCGACTGCGTCAGAATTGGTCCGCAATGTATCCCACTGAAACTAATCAGACTAATCCAACTACGGCGTCATCTTTCCAGATGATTGACGATTCTCTGACGAGTCTCGCTTGGCTGCAGAACCTCAACATCATGAGTAGGCTGTCTTCTAATTCATCGTCGGCTTCTCAGCGGTCTTCTGCCATGCTACACGCCACTCCTGAAGACAAAGCTCATAAAGACGCAGTTGCCTCACGATGCATGCTGACTGATAGCGGCTTCTATGAAGACACCATCAATCCCTACGCCTCCTCCTCCATCCCCTCCGCCGCATTATCTCACCTTTCGGTCGACCCAAATGATATTCTCGACATGAGTAGCAAGTGCACTCCTACGTCTCCTTCAGCACCATCATCATCATCTGCTGCTGCTGCTGTGGCAGAGGAAACGCCTGCTGCTGTAAGTCGTCTGGAGATAGAAGGGTACAAGAACGACGCTTCGATTAAGCCTCCTTACTCCTACGCCATACTCATCTGCATGGCGATGCAGGAGAAGCCGGACAGGCGTATTACACTCTCACAGATCTACAACTGGATCGCTGAAAACTTTGCCTACTACAGACAAGCCGACCAAAACTGGCAGGTAAGCTTTCGAATGAGGCCAAATTTAAGCATAGGCTACACGGGTAACAGCACAGCGGCACTCACATGCGCGGAGTTTGGCTTCCGTTTTGGGGAGGGGGGGGGGGGCCAAAACTTGGGCTTTGGCCAGGTCGGAGACTCAGAAATTGTTTTCCCTCAGCCCCAAAAAAGTTGATGACTTTTTTCAGAAAAACCTACTATTTTCTCTGCCAAAAAATGATGACCTTTCTTAGTCATTCGATTTGGAGTTTCTATGTGAAAAAAAGCCATTTTCACCAAATATATTTTTGAGTCTGGGTCTTCTTGGGGGAGGGAGGGATGGGCGGGCCTTCTTGAGGGGTGGGGTGGGGCGGAGTTTATCAGGGGCTAGGGGCTAAGCCCTAAGAAGACCCAGAGTATTTTTTTCAAGAAAATGGTATATTTTTATGGGAATAGCCCCCCCCCCACCCCAAGAAGGCCCAGACTAGAAAATATATTCGGGAAAAATGGCTCTTTTCCGCAACGAAATTTCAAAATTTTAAGATGGGAAATTCGTGACATTTTCCCAAAGATTTTTGCTGGATGACTAAAAGAAAAGGTCATCAATTTTTTGGCTGAGAATTTTTTTCGCTAAGTCTCCGCCCTCAACCAAAGCCCAAGTTTTAGCCCCCCCCCCAAGAACGGAACCAAACTCCGCCTATAGGGGAGCTAAGCCCAGGTCAAGATACCATTTACATGGTCAAAAAACTGAGTCTGGGCCTTCTTGGGGTGCATAGCCCCTAGCCCCTGATAAACTCTGCCACTCAGGGGCCCACCAGTTGCAATTTAATTTTTTTGTGTCTCTTCACTGCATGCGTGTATTATCTGACTATGGTAAAGATTCTAATTGTGAGTTAGTACATCTGCTGGATCAGTGTGTGTGTGTGGTCGGCTTCTGAACAGCAACACTATACCAAGTAGGCCATAATCATAATTTGAAATATTGCATCTACACTGCTCAATGTGCTCATGCTTAAGCTCATGCTTAACACTTTAAAAGAGACATCTTCAGCTGTTGACAGATGTCTTACTTTTAACTCAAACCGAGGTCGCCTACTAAAGAAGGCAGAGGCAGTATACATGTAAGAGCTATTACCAGCAGCAGAGATTTGGTCCTGGCTTGGGGGGGGGGGGGGACGAATGAGTGGCTGAAGGGTAAACGAAATATGACCTAGTCTATGCATTTTCCCTAATTTTCTTAAAGTCTGTTCTAATTGTTTTCCAGCACTCCATACGCCACAATCTGTCGCTCAACAAATGTTTTCAGAAGCTTCCGCGAGGCAAAGACGAACCTGGAAAGGGAGGCTTCTGGACAATCAATCCAGAATTTTCCAGCCTTGTTGACAGAGGAATTTTTAAGAAAAGGCGTCCATCAGCGTTTGGCGAGAATTTCATAACAGCAACTGTTCATAGCTTCAAGAAGGACCCGACCGGGATTGAGAAAGCTACTCCATCTCCCTCTGCCGTTGAAACCAGTATTCTCTGCCATGACACTGAGCAAAAGCCGCCACAGAAGAAGAAGGATGGACGAGTAGTGTCACAGGATGAGGCTGTAGTCAGTTCAACTGATGATCCATTCTGGAGCTTTGCAACCGATTCGCACACAGACACACTCAGCGCCAGTTGGTCAAACGTTATCTTCAACCAGGACATAGAAGTCTGCGGCATCAGCGTAAAGACGGAGGACATTCTGGTCGACCTAGAAACACCTATCACAACCGTTGGGTTGACAGCGCTGTCCTCACCCAATCTGGAAAGCCCCGCAACATCGTCCTCCGTTGAGGATGATGACTCTGACCTCGATATGGATGCACTTCTTTGTTCTGCATATTCACCAAGCCTTAATCCAGTAATTCCAAGGAGTGGTGATCCTCTCGATCTCACGATTCATGGCATAGGACTTCCACCTCCCAACTGGTGGAATGAAAGCCTCAACGGACATTTTCCAGTGGGAGGGGAGGAGGGTCTCTTCTCTGCATTGTCGGCACCCCTTCTCCAACCGACAAGCGATGGCGGCCACATGCACACGCCTTTGCTCATTCCTTTCCAAGAGGATGACGACGACTTTCACCCGTGGGCAGAGAATAGGGACACGCTGATTGGCTTCGATGCCGGGTCAGTCTTACTTGACACGGACAATATAGACAGCTTCAAACTCTTCTAACAGTATTCTCAGCCACGGCCAGAAATATAGGCCTACTACTATATTGTAATCCTATGCATGCACAACATGGTGATTGTCTAAAATTGCAGATCTGTGATATGATAAATTTAACCGCGTGAATTATGTGATGGCATAGATTAAACAGTATTACATTCCAGGTAAGGGTCTTACTTTTAAGCCTGTACAATTGCAAACCTGCAGCGTCATAAGAAATGTTAGTTATGATTATATTTAGAAGTAGAGTGTTACACAGTTTCAGTAAATTTTAATTCTTGAACGTGTGCACTCATTTGTCAAATGTAGCGTGTTAATTTGCAGTCAGTGAAACAATCATTTTGTACGAATATAGATACCTATAACTGACTGGGGCATTCATAGCTAACAGGTACTTGTTTCAACTTAGTAGGCCTGCACAAAGGCAGTTCATACTCGTTGCATATGCTCTTAAAGGTTGTTCTTAAAGTTATGTCACACATGTGTGGCCTGTTCTAAAAGACCTTCTTGCATTGAATTATTAGAGAAGCAAGTTGCAATGGTCGACGATGAATTAAGGATTTAAAATAATGAAGCTTTCATTCAACATCATAATAACAATTCATAGCGTAGTCCATTCATAGTCCAATGTGTTAGGCATCCAAACTAGTGAGAATGAAAAGGAACAATCCCATGAACAGAATCGATCTTTCAACTGAATGCTATTATGACATCTTTAAGGAATTGTCTACAGGCAATTCGTTCAAATTAAAAATACTAATATGTATAGTAGTACATAACACTTAAGTTTTTTGCGTGCGTCAGTGCAGTTTTACGTAGGCCTTGAATAGGTTTTCTTTCAGCTACTCCTTTGCAAAACACATGAAGCGAACAAGTAAAATTTACACGAATTCCATAAATATGCTAAATTTTATTGCACTAAACTTTCACTCAGGACATAATTATAGAAGGCACCATCATCATCATCATACTTACTAAGTCATTCGATTGTCATAGAATTTCTGAAGTTTTAGAAAAAGCTAGATCAGTCCCCCAAAAAGGTTATTTCTGCTGTGTTCTGCCAGGAAACAATTTCTGCATATTTTTTGTGCTCATACAACATAGGTTGTCACTGAATTTTTTAAAAGATTATCTTGAACATGAAAATGTCAGATTTCTCAGGGGGTACAGTTTGGGGGGTGGGGGTGCGCGGACTATTGATCACCGGATGGTTGATCACCGGACGATTGATCACCGGACGATTGATCGTCGCTTGATTTATATAAAACTTTACGACACAGACTCAATGTACCACATACTCTATTTACATGTAATACTTACTTACTTACTTAGACTTAAGTAAGTATGTAATATGTAATTGAATAATACGAAGTGAAATGCGAAAATATACTCAAGCGACTGTAAAGCGTTATTAAAAATGTTTTAAACCACAGTTAACTAAGATATTAGATAAATGTGTGCACAGTGCACACTGAAAATTAAAAACATCTGTTTGTCCACAAGATGAAGCGACTAAGCTATTAGATAAATGTGCAACTGCATGCTGAAAATTAAAAACATCTTAGATAAAAGCTATACCGGTTTGCTTTGAAATTTTGATGGACTGCGCTACACATTTAATGGTGAAGAACAAAAGAGGTTTATTTGGAATGCGTAGGCTACTTAATAATTGTGATGTGCTATTTCATGTAGCCTATAGGCCTACATGTATGTAGGTCTACATAAGAATTAAAAGAAGCCGACGATGTTTATCTTTACTAGCGGTAAATACTACATTTCTCTTTCATCCTTCGCTAATATTTCAGTAACCACTAGACCGATTATCAATCATCCGGTGATCAACCGTCCGGTGATCAATCGTCCAGTGATCAATCACCCTGGAATCAGTCAGGTCGGTTCGCGAAGGCACGGCTGGCTCTCCTCCGCCAGAGTTTCCTACTACGGAATGCTCTCTCTCAGCTCTTACTCCGATAACCAGCGAGGAGCTTAAGAGAATCATCTTAGCTTCCACTCCTAAAACCTGCGACCTCGATCCTCTTCCATCATTCCTTCTGCAAGAGTTCATCGACGTCTTCCTTCCTTTCCTGACTGTCCTCTGCAACCGCTCTCTTCAAGAGGGAGTTCTTCCTTCGTCGCAGAAGAAGTCCATCCTTGTTCCAGTTCCGAAGCGTGAAGGACTGGACTTGTCTGATCCTTCCAACTTTAGGCCAATTGCTAATGTTTCTTTTATTTCTAAATTAATTGAGAAGATTGTTGCTTCTCAACTAACTGCATATCTTGATGTAAACAATTTACTTCCGATTTTTCAATCTGGGTTTCGTAAGGGTCACTCCACGGAAACCCTCTTAGTTCGCCTCCTTTCTGATATCTATGGGGCAATCGATAGATCCCAGGTCACCCTTTTAGCATTATTTGATGTCAGTGCGGCTTTCGACACTGTCGATCATAATATCCTTCTCAAGCGCCTATCAACCTCGTTCGGTCTTTCTGGGAACTTCCTCGACTTTCTTGGTTCCTTCCTCCACGACCGTTCCTTCTCTGTGGTCTACGGGTCTGCCAGAACTCCATGGGTTCCTGCCCCATTTGGCCTGCCCCAGGGTTCTGTCCTGGGCCCACTTTTGTATATTATTTATACAGCTGATCTTGGTTCTCTCCTTGCTGCTTCTTCTGTCCTCAGCCAATCCTACGCGGATGACCTGCAAGCATATCTTCACTGTTCTGCGCCGGCAGCCATTTCCACTGTTCGAGTCATGAGCCGGGCAATGGAGGCTCTGGAAGCCTGGATGTCATCCAATCGCCTGCGGCTCAACTCTTCTAAAACCCAATTTATCTGGCTTGGCACACGCCAACAGCTCGCCAAAATTGACCTGGATGCTATTGCCCAGGAATTCCCTCAGTTTACTTTCTCTTCCTCTGTCCGGGACCTTGGTGTCACTTTGGACCAAGAGCTTACTTTCACGCGGCATATCAATCTGCTATGCCGCAGCTGCTGCTACCAATTGCGTCAGCTTAGAGTGGTGCTTCGCTCCTTAACCTTCAACGCTGCCTTAACGCTTATCCACTCTTTCGTTGTCTCACGTTTAGACTATTGCAGCGCCCTCTATGTGGGTCTTCCGGTGACTCAGGTTGGGTGCTTGGACAGGGTCTTGCGCTCTGCGGCACGCCTTGTCGGTCGCATCCCAAAATTTGGCCATGTCACTGACTATATGCGGGATGTCTTGCACTGGCTCCCTTTCTCACAAAGGGTCACTTACCGAATATCTTCCTTGGTTTGACGCTGTCTTGCGGGTGTGGCCCCTGTCTATTTACAGGAGCTCTGTTGCTCCACCCTGAGCGTCCAGCCCCGTGGCTCTCTCCGCTCTTCTAAGCAGGCTGAGCTTCTTGTCCCCCGGTCGCGCACTTCTATTGTGCAGCGCCGTGCCTTTTCTGTTGTTGGCCCTGCAACCTGGAATGGGCTTCCTGTGGAACTACGTCTAATGCCTCGAGCCTTTGAGACTACGTTCTACTCTGCTCTTAAGACTGTTCTCTTTAGCCGTGGTTGGGTCGGGAGCGCTTCTGAGTAGATTTTCTTGAAGAGGCGCTATATAAATGCCTGAAATGAATGAATGAATGAATGAATGAATGAATCAGTTTGAGGGTAACTGTGGGTACCTCCAAATTTTTCTCCAAAAATCTGGATGGAGGGACTGAAAGAGGTAAAATGCTAAAGAAGGCAAAAGAATGGAGTCAGCTTCCAACTATTCACCTGTAACTGTAAGGCATGTCCTTCTTTGAGATTTATTAATCTTCCTTAATGAAGAAAACTGTTCACACAATATGCTGGTACTACCAAAACATTGCCATTATGTGTGTTGCAGCCAAGTGCAGATTTGGGAATCTGTCTTGTGGAACAAAGGTGTAGAATTCCGGAATGCCAATTTCGTTATAGGCTACCTCTGCTTCAGCATATTATCATATTGAAAGTGCACTAACTCCATCTGTAGGCTTAGGCTATATCTGCTGTTGCAGATTCAATGTCCACAGCAAATAGAGTAGAAAAGAGTTTGAATCTGTGTTCAAATTGCAAAAGAACTGCAGAATCGGTTTTTAGGAGATTTCTTTCTTTAAAACACCAAAAACCAGGCATCTGTTGTGGGCCACATTAATTAGTTTCACGGGCCGCATGTTTGAGACCATCTGGTTTAGATGTATCTAAATGTGTCAAAATAAATTGTTATTAAGAGCCCTACATCAGATAGTTTTAAAATAAGGAGAGGAGTGAGACAGGGTTGCATCTTGTCTCCAGTCTTATTTAACCTGTACGCGGAAAGGATAATGAGGTTGGCTGAAATGGAGGAGGGAAAAGAGGGAATAAGGATAGCAGGAAGATTACCGAATAACTTGAGATACGCAGACGATACTACATTATTAGCAGGGAAAAAAGCAGATTTGTTACTACTAATAAAAAGACTAAAGAGTGAAAGCGAAAAGGCTGGTCTTTATTTCAACATAAAGAAGACAAAGATTATGACAACAGTTGGGGCAGACAATTTTGTGATAGACGGAGAGGAATTGGAGGTGGTTTCAAGCTTTACGTTTTTAGGCTCTGTAATAGAAAAAGAGGGCAAGTGCGATACGGAAATAAAACGTAGGGTGGCAATAGAAAAAACTGCAATGAATGGATTGGAAAAAATATGGAAGGATAGGCATGTGAGTACAGATACGAAAAAAAGACTGGTGAGGGCTTTGATAATACCAACAGTACTATATGGATGTGAGACATGGACAATGACCAAGATAATGAATAAAAAGATTAACGCATGTGAGATGTGGATTTGGAGGAAGATGCAGAGAATATCTTGGAAAGAAAAAAGAACAAATGAGTGGGTGCGCACAGAAATTGGTATAGATATGGATGAGTCGTTACAACAAACAGTGCTAAGAAGAAAGTTGGTTTTCTTTGGTCATGTTATGCGTTCAAATGGTTTGGGGAAAGATATGATGCTGGCATGCGGTGAAGGAAGGAGAAAACAAGGGCGACCAAGGAAAAGGTGGTTGGACGATGTTCAAGAAAAATCCAGGAATGAATCTGGAACAACTAAGAGAAGCGACATCAGAAAGAAAGCAATGGAGAAGGCTGGCCTTGTCGATCGCTAGAGTTCAACGAACTGACAGCACAAGGTGACATCTGTTTCAAGTTGGAAAGTCAGAATTTTAGTCAAAATTCGCTAACTTTTTGCGATATTTACTAAAGTTACAGATCGAATTGACAAGCTTGCTTGGTCTTGTTTTTAACACTGAAATATCCTTTTCTGTTCTAATAATAAAATATAACCTTGTATCTGGTATGCACGGAGATTGGCCCACACAGGTCGACTTGCTGCAGCAATTTTTAATTGTGCTACAAAACTGAGCATGTGATAAAATCTTACGCCATGGCTGGCTTAAGGCTTGACAAGTTGCGACTGGTTTTTTGGTGACGGGTTTACATATGATCTATAAAGCAGTGTGGTCTACTTCTCCCTTAGCCATTTGGAAATATCTTCTAGCTTTGTGAAGTTTGTGTGCACTGGGTTTACTGATTTTTGCAATTTTTCTTCAGTAACATCATATAGACTATCACAAAGAGATAGCGACATTAAATGAATTTTCTTTAAAATTAAATAAAGTAACTATGACTTCAACAATTTTGTGGTTTGTATGACATTTCGTACTGCAATTCCATTTTTTTACGTTTACGATGATCATTCATGATAAGCACTCAAAATCAGTATCAGTACTGCTGGAATTTTACACTAGACACCAGAAGAACAACTTTCAACAAGTCACTTTAACTTTGTCATTTTCTTGGGTTGCTGAGTTTCTGACTCTAAAACATACAAACCACTGGTTGTTTAGATGTAAGAAATGACAAAGATTCAACAGGCTGAAACAGAGACAGATAATTTTGTAGTTGCACCAAACATTTAGATAGCACAGCTCAAAATTCAGCAGCACCCTCAACCTGTATTAGTGCCTGAGCCAGTAAACAAGAAAGGACTCACAAGATGTTTCTGAAGTCTGAGAAGGAAATAGGGTTAGTAACTTATGGTGTAAGTGGCTGGAAAAGACAGTTCCAGCCAATAGGTCAACATGCGAAAAGCACCTACAGTGAGGCAATTTTAAATACTCAATAGCCATCATTTAAGTCTACATCATGTATTTAAAAACTTTTTAAAATGGTCATTTAATAACATATCTTGATGAAATAATAAATCTCCCACTTAAATATGCCAATGGAAAGTAATGCCAGTTGATTTAAAAAGATTAACTCGATGATTGCCCATTCTAAGATAGCTAAAATGCATTATGAAAATTTCAAGATATGCACCACCATGCGATATGTGAATGATGTAATCCTCTCCCTCCAATCCTACCTCCAACCCTTCCTTTTGCCTTCCTTCCTACTTCCAGCCTTCTGCCATCTCCCACTTTCTCTCCATATTTCCTGCCTTCCTCTCTCCTTCCTTCCACCTCTCCCTCTCTCACTTCCTTTGAATGAGTCCAGTTTATTCTGCACTTCACAATGTAGAGGATTTTAGCAGCATCCCCTACCGATACAGAATGAGTTAAATAGTTTAACAAGAGAAATTCATATCAGGACAAACATCACTTCTTCTATAACATCATTTAGGATGTTTCCCATCCTAAAGTTTAGGGTGCTCATGTGGGCCACCTCCCCTCCCCTTACTTCCCTCATTTCCCCCCAATCCACCCTTTCAAGAATTCTTACCCTTCTCTATCTTTCAATATTTTCATCCTAAATAAAACCTCTGTCTCTCCATAATCCACCTTATATTGGCGATGTGATCGCGCGTTCCTCGCGCCTTCCTAAATCCCGCTTGATTGGTTGGTAATTCCCTTTCGATTGTCTTCTCCATTCTTTTGTGGATTATATATACCAATATAAGGTGGATTATGGAGAGACAGAGGGAATACGGGCAACAGGTGCATATGTGTTTTATAGACTACAGCAAGGCGTTTGATTGCATAGACCATACACTACTGTGGCGGACACTAGTTGAGATGGGAATTCCGAAGCATTTGGTTAAACTACTAAAGGGCCTCTATGTGGATCAAGAAGCGGTAATAAGAACTGAATATGGTGACACAGGGAAATTTAAAATAAGGAAAGGAGTGAGGCAGGGGTGCATTTTGTCCCCTTTCCTGTTCAATCTGTATGCCGAGAGAATTATGAGGAGGGCTGGATTGGAGGAGGCAACAGAAGGGGTAAGGATAGCGGGGAAAATACTGAATAATCTGAGGTACGCCGATGATACGACATTATTGGCGGGTAAGAGGGACGACCTAGTCGAGTTAATAAGAAGAGTCAGGAAGGAAAGCGAAAAGGCGGGACTATACTTCAATGTAAAGAAAACAAAGGTTATGACAACTGCAACATGGAAAAACTTTGAGGTGGATGGAGAAACGATAGAGGTAGTATCGAGCTTCACATTCCTGGGATCTATGATAGAGAAGGAGGGAAGAAGTGATATGGAAATAAGGAGGAGGGTAACAATGGGGAAAACGGCAATGAACGGTCTGGAAAAGATTTGGAAGGACAAATACGTGAGCAGGGAAACAAAGAAAAGACTGGTAAGAGCACTGATCTTCCCAGTCGTCCTATATGGATGTGAGACATGGACAAAGACACGGGATATGGAAAAGAAAATCAACGCGTGTGAGATGTGGATTTGGAGAAAGATGCTAAGGATTTCATGGACGGAGAAGAGAACTAACGAATCGGTGCGCGAGGAGCTCGGAATAGAGAGGGAGGAGACACTGCAGCAAACAGCAACTTGGAGGAAATTGAGCTACTTCGGCCATGTGATGAGATCTAACGGTTTGGAAAAGGAGCTGATGACGGCATGCGGTGAGGGACGGAGAAGATGCGGAAGACCAAGGAAGAAATGGTTGGATGAAGTACAGGAAAAGTCTGGCATGAGACTGGAGGAACTAAGAGAGGCGACTAGGGAGAGGATCAACTGGAGAAGATGCACCAGGGCTTTCGCCAGAGCTCCAGTAGCTGACGGCACCAGGTGAAATAAAACCTGCCTTAGCAGCTCCATTTATGTACATGTATGAAATGACACAGTGGTTTTTGGCCATAGATCCTCATGTCGAATATCTTAAAGCCTCTGGCAAGCTGGGGTCACGTGTATGCAAAGGTATAACTCCTACACCTGGCTTAAATCTGGCCTATGTGGGTTAATTCGGTACGCATGGGTCGAGATAAGTGAGTTATACTAAGCATAATGCTACTCCGAGTCTGAGGTAGGAATAGCTGGCTATACACATCGTGAACAATAGGCGACCGTCGTTATTACCCTCTGGCCCGTCCTGTATTCGCCATGCTGGCAACGGCTGCATATAAATATTTTTTATGTATGCATGCTCAGTTATAGTCAATTAAATTTGGGGGAGGACCCAGCGTCATGCATCGTCGGGCACAAGTTACGTTACAGATTAACTATGCAGCCTGCTATGCTGTCCCCATGCATACCATGGAAGGCTAAGGGCTATGTTGGAAATAGTTATGTCGGGAATAGGCTCTACACCTGGATTAGCTTATGCCTGGCTTCATGCATAAGAGCCCTGCAGCACACATGAATAAACTTGTGCTCCTTGGTTATAATGATAGGCTCATAATTGCACAAGTGCTCTGCTATTGGATGGTATACAAAACAAGGCTCAACTCCAAAGTTTTGCAAAAGTCACTTAAACTGAACAGCAGCTCTATGCGATTACAACAATATAATAGTAATACTATGGTATTTTGCAGAAAATCCTGAGGCATCAGATGAGATTCAGATAAAGACACTGTCAAGAACTACTGTATTTACTATGTACAAGAAATGAAACATTTCTTGAACAGAAAATTATTTCAGATGCAGCACCCAAAATAAAGAATTCTGTATGTCAAGTAGCATACAGCCAAATAAGTCTGTAGCTGAAAGCGTAGTACACTATATATGACACACAATGATGATTATAAATGCTTATTTCTAATGGCATGCTAGATAACCAAGAACTCTGAGCAGTTTCCTTGCTATATAAATACTTGAATGAATGAATAAAACACAAACCTGCAGTGGAGTTCTGCTTCAGTGGACGCTTCTTTCCTAATTTACTTTGGCTTTCCTTCCAGCATTCAGGGCGCTGCTTAAATTGTGCAATTGCACAATGAGAATGGATATAATATCCAAAGCGATTTCCCTTCAGTCGAACTTCGTGCTTTGCCAATTCTTTTGCAATCACAAACTTTTGTTCCACTGAAGCACAGTTCCAAAGAGCGTCAAATGTTCGACTGCCAGATTTGCTGCAACTCAAATCTACATAGATATCCTACAGATAAAAGAATCACAAGTATCCATTTGAAGCTGTCCCAATATCATCAAAAACAACCTACAAAAACCTAAACCTACGAAACAAACCATCTTTTTGCACCTAAAAATGTATGGCTTGTGTCATGTGTGGCTTAACCCTTTAATGCCGGAGGGTATAGGATTTTCCATACCATTTACCACCATCTCGGCATTAAAGGGTTAAGTAAAAGCTTACTAAGAACTTCCTACTGCAGGTCACTACAAGTTAATATAAGTGTCAAGTATTTACCTTTAGTTTGTTGTACAGCGCCTTACGGCTCTTCTCTCCCACTGAGTCGCTTGTCACAAAGACCTCGATGACATGACTGCCACAAGGATCACAGCAGACATTCCTCAGTTCTGCTGGCTCGAGCTCAAACAAACTCCTTATGATTGGTCGATTGCTGCTGAACTTGAGTAGATTCTGGATTATGACTGAGCCATGATAATTAACAGCAGTGACTTTCGGCAATGAAATCTCAGCTTCATTCTGTCAAAATGAAACGAATATTTAATCTTTCGGGTCAGAATGTTAATGGTAAACTGTAAGGTCAGTAAGTATTGTTTTAGACATTGCTCACGACTGTCTACCCATATACACAGTGTCCGGATAAAAAGTAGAACACGCAAAAAAGTGTCATAACTCGGTCAAAACTGTCAGAATTTGTCTGAAATTTGAAACACAGCAATAGTGACCATATTTACACGAGATCCTAGAGTCGATTATAAATATTCGTGAGTGTGTCAAATTTATGAGCGTTTAAAATATAGCGCCGAAAAATATAACTTTCCAACATGAAAAACATGAAAGGAAGTGAAATTTAGCTATACATGATGCTCAAAATGTCCTCCTTGTTCACGGACACATGATCATAGACATAGCAGATTAATAGCTGTCCCAGGAGACACTTGGCTTCATATCCCGCAGCTGTGGCCATCCAGACTTTGATCCGGAGTATATGTACTGGAGGAGTGCGTTTTTCGTTCACGCGTATTCATGACATCGATAACCGTAGGGCGGGTCTGTTTGAAGAGTGGAAGTTGTTTGACCAGGTGATCATCGACCGTACCATCAAAAAGCAACGTTTATTATTGGTTGCCAGCTTTTTTTGCATCTGTTTTTGAATTTTGTATGTGTAAGTTTTCATCTAACCTGTAGGCCTACTCATCGTCATTATCATCATCTTCATCATCATCATCTTCTTACACTTTATTAACATTTGTTTTACATTATTTTAAATTTATATTACTATACTTTATTATTACTTCTATGTGTTATATCGCATTATTGTTGATGTCCCATTGTGCATTTGCAAATGCAGTAAAAATAAAGGCTATACTTACTTACTTTCTTTTATATAGCATGACATGGTCATCCATAAGCGTTAAACTTTTAAAGTTAAACTTTTGCCCGAAAAATCTGATGACCTTTTTTTGCTTTGCCCCAAAATTCTGATGACCTTTTTTTTAGTCGTCCGGTCGAAATCTTCCGAAAATTTTAGATACATTTTAAAAAAAAATCCTGGTCTGCTTGCCCGAAATTTGGGGGCATTTGCCCCTCAAGACCCCCGCCTCCTACGCCTATGTGGTATTCCCCCCCCTAATAATCTTACCTAACATTTACCAGTTGGATTTATCTACTGATTAACTAATAACTGACCTCTACTTCATCATCTTCCAATTCAGGGTCTTCTGAACCTGATTCGTTGATTTTCTCTTTTCCACTGTTTGTCCCATAAAATACCTCATACGTCATGAGAGCCATGAGAAGTGGAACAAGCTTGCACTGTCTTTCTGGTGGACTGTGACAGTGAAAGGCCAATTGCAAGCTCTGAAAAGTAGAAATAAATGTCTAAAACAGCTGAAAGGCACAAAGCCTGTCATGCTAAGAAACATATAAATGCAGAATTTGTCTGAACCAAACAAGAGATCCAGCAAGTCCAAAGGGAAAGTCAAGATGACATACAAATGAAATTCTAGCATCTTGGCATCGGGTCTTTATCTGGCTTTCTTATAATTTATATATTAGCAATTTGATACAGCGCTCCTTCAAGGTTGCCTTCTCAGGAGCACTCCCAGTCGAATAGGACAGTCTTAACCCCTTTACCATAAAGGGGTTAAGAACAGTGAGAAATGAACCAGAAAGACCAATAGGTATCTGACAACAAATAACAGGAAGCTCATTCCAGGTTGCAGGGCCAGCCACGGAGAACAAAGTAAAGGCCACAACTTAACATCTCATGCCAAAATTGTAAATAATCCCCTAATACTAATTACCTTAATGAGCTTTTCCTCCATAGCTTTACATCTAAAGCGTGATTCAGTGAGTGCAACAATGACGCCAAAGTGGTTCAGGGCAAGGATTGACTCCAGATCAGCAGACAATTCCTCAAAGATTTCTGCAAGCTAAAATAATAGAAAAAATAAAAATAAAACCATAACCTGTCACACTAATTAAATTGCTTTCAAAACCATAAAAGAAAATTGATTGTGAATGCTGAAGAAATGCTGCTGCTGATGATGATGTGGTATGGGTCAGCAATCCTCACATAATGGTAGCGAAGAAGCAGGTGCCATGTTTCTGCACTACAACTTGAGTCAACGTTGTGTCTTCCAATGTATTGCACCATATAACTGAAATAGTAATGCAAACTGTGACCAATCAACCTCTCTCCATCCATAAGTTACTCGTATCTGACAATTCTACAATCCTGCCTGAAATTCACAAGTTTATTAAATGCTGTACCTGAACAAGAAGTGTTTTTCTGGACCAAGTTCCAATTGCTCATCTACAGGAATGTTTCGATGGTAAGAGTTCTGTCATTCTTCCTAATGACGACCTCTACCTGATTGAAGACTGTTTTCCAATCAATTAATTACTTAAGAAGCCAACCTTTCTCCAACATATTTATCAGATCATCATTCCATTTGTAAAATTAATTTCCAAGGTTCTTCAAAAGGTCAGTTCATTTTGAGAGTAACGAATTCACAGAAATCACAACTGATGGACCACTCAAATGAAAGCATGCAGAGCTACACTTCCAACTTATTTTTGTAAGCGAGAACGGCATTCGTCTGTTGGTTGCAATGGACTGCGGTTCAAGACACGGGCTGGGAGTTGACATTCAGAGATTTAGATATCTTGGGCTAGCATGTGTGGGACGCAGGGGCGCAAGCTCCTGCGGAGCGACCTTGGGCAAGTTGCTTACCCATCATTGTCTGTGGGGAATGCAACGGGAAACCACCTCACTCATCTCATCCCCAGGAGCGTAAAGCCAATGAACCTGCCTTCGGGCCGAGAACCATCATCATCACCATGTGTTTGTAATATAAGGTTACCCTCTTTGATGTAAGTCCAGTGTTTAACACTGTGGACCATGAAATTTTACTTGAATGGTTGCAATATCCCATGGTCTCTTTGATAGCCTGCTCCTTCAGCTGAGATCTTTTCTTAGTGAGCGTTGCTGTTGTGTGGTCCATGGGTCCTCTAGATCCCATTCTGGATCCTACAGTCTTACCCAGGGCCAGGGCCGGATTAAGGCATGCTCAACAAGTCCTTGGCTCTACTAGGTCCTCATGGGTGCCTGCACAATATGGCCTACCCCAGGGCTCAGTCATTGGTCCCATACTTTTTATTATCTACACCTCAGGTCTTGCCACACTCCTAACGGCTCATGGGGTCTCGGGTCAGCAGTATGCTGACGACGTCCAGGTTTACACCCATTGCCTCCCTTCTAATGCTATCTCAGAGGTTTGGATAATAAGGTGGACTTTGGATGCTCTAGAAGCTTGGATGTCATCCAATAGACTACGCTTGAACCCATCTAAGACAAAATTATTTGGTTGGGCACACGGCAGCAAGGAGCGACACCCTACTAAGAGACATCATTTAGGAAAGAATGGAGGGGAAAAGGATGCAAGGTAGACCAAGAACAATGCTACTAGACTGGATGTTGGCAGAGGAGGGATACAGTGGACTGAAAAGAGAATTGCTCACAGAACAGAGAAAGATGGCGTCGTTGGACGTACGAACATGCCTGAGAGCAAAGAACGTGAAGAAGAAGACGGCAGCAACTTACCAAGCTTGATCTCTCATCTCTTGCATCTTAATTTCCGGGTGTTGATCTCTGCTGCGCACCTCATTGGCAAATCACTAAATATGGTTACGTCACAAACTACATGCTGGAGGTGCTTCACTGGCTCCATATTCACCAGTTTATTGAGTTCAGGGTTGCTGCTCTGGTATGGCGATGTTGTCAGGACCTCACCCCAATTTATCACCGAGAGTTACTCCTATTCAGTGTTTGCGCTGTAGTTGAGAGTGCCTCTGATAAAAATCTTAAATGAGCCCTATAGCAAGTGATCACACATACTTATTTCTAAGAGTTCAGCAACACCACTTAGTAATTCTGAAACTGTCTCCCTTCAAGAATGCTGGGCATTAGCAAATGTTTACAGAGAATCTCAGCTCCTTGATGACAACAAACATATTACCACACTAATGAATCAAGGAAAAATTCCTAATAAAGTCTTAATAAACTTTCTAATAATTCCAATAACATTACGACAAATTTATAAAAATGACATAATACACCTGGTACAGATGAAAAACTGACATACACAAAAACTACTTGAAATCATGAATGTGGCAAACCTGCTCCTCAGTTTTGACATGAGAAATCAACTTCTGTAAAACAAAATTAGCAACTGGATGCTTGGCAATGGTAACCAGGCAGCCCTTGAAATGGGTTTCCCACACTGCCTGGTACACATCATGTGGCATTGTCACCAGAAACTGTTCCACTAAACGAGACCCAATCTCGTGTGTCAAATTTTGTGGCATCCTGAAATATTATAAAAGGACACACAAAAGTTGTAAACTTAAATTAAAATGCAAATATTAAGTACAATCAAAGTCAATGTGAAGAACTAGCAAAATGTGACAATGCCATAGAATACATCAAACTTTTTGTCAAATCATTCTTGGCATGATGCACATCAAACAAAACGATGAATAAAACATATAGGTGAATCTAAATTTCTAAATTTTCATGCTGATTCTGTTCAATAATTTTTGTGTTTGAACTTCTACAGCATTTTAAAGTTTAGACTGTGATAACAGATAGAAACAACATATTTTTTTGTCTAGAAATATTGAAAATTAAGGTCATATAATGAGCGATGACGAACGCACGCTAGACTCACTAGTTTGGATAAATTTGAGTATTTTTTATTAAACATTTTAAACAATAATATTGTAGGTCCAATGATACTAACATCTTTTCATTTGTGGAACGCATAATGATCGCTTTAATTATACTCTCCATTTTCTTTCGTTCTACTATATAGTTTCAAGTATTTCTGCAGTTATAATTACTTACTTCATTTCATAATTATAATTTTTTTGCATATATATAGCATTCTGAACTAGTTTTTTTAGGGTGGGGTTCCAGAGCTTTGTGATATCATATTCATATTTGAGGGGTATGACTTTGTGACGACGTGTGACGAGGGGAGGAATAAAAAATAGTCCGAAATTGTATATAATTAATGGACAGCCCTTTAAAACACTCATACAGCAGGATGCAACCAGCGTTGAACAAAATTCAGGAAGCACTGTCAAACCATAGGTCTGTATGAACCAAACATCTATGACCAGGAGGGCATTACTTGCTGCAACCTTTCCATCAATAATGAGGCAGCTGAAGCTGACACATGCAACGCTGGCGTACTTTCAGGCTGGCTACACGTACACATCATTTTCGTGTTCACAACAAACCGTACAGTACTTCTTAGACATATAGTCACAAGACTTCAGGAAGTAGAGTTCACTGATTTCCACAGGTGGAAAGTTTGCGGCAATGGTGTTTGATTGGACACTGAGGACAATAAAAAGGAATATAGCAATGGAGATAGAAATACTTAGGTCTGTTTGTCATGGTTTGTCATAACATTTTGACAAAAAATTCAAATTTTACACCTATTACATGTATTCAACTACTCCCAATAATTAATCAAGTTCATTAAATAGCTGTGAAAAACATATCGGCACAAGCAATAAAAGTGATCCGCATTTTACAAATGAATCAGTGCAAGTAATAAAAGTGATCCGAAATAGCTTAACTAATAGACCCACAGATAAAACAGTCATACTCATGCTTGGAGCCAGCATTAAAAACGTGTGTATTGATCATCATTTCACGATACAATCTTGAAGAGGTTTCCGTGTCTAAAACTTGTAAGCTCAATAGAACTGTCTGCAGAACTGGATTTGACAAATTGTTTTGCACATGATCTGAAAGAAAGAAAAGCCAGACAAACTTTTGAGCTAAACAACTGACCGTTCAAGTGTCTCCAGACGTCCATCAACAATAACAATTTCGCGAGCGTTAGACGTGGGACATTCAAAAGAGGAACTTCAAACGATGAAATTCAGAGACACGAATTAACAAATGGTTTGAACAATTCAATGCATTGTGAACTACAGAGGGATGATGTTGAATCCAAATATTTCAATCTTCGATGATGCCGATAAAGATTTCTTCAAAGTGAACTGGCTTAAAACTTGATTTTTTTTATTAACTTAAAATGCCGTTAGAAAGCAAAAAACCAAGCGTGTTGACAAGATGTCTTCAATATTTCTCTTGGTCAGATAGGTCTATTGGAAAAGGTAATGAATTCACTATTTCCATCTAAGTAGTTTTGCAAAAAAAATACTTTAAATAATCATCATCATCATTAGCAACTGTGGCTTTATAACACGGATGCTTTTCAAGTGACAATACTTTTTTGTCTAGCTTTTCTCTCCTGTATAGCCTAGTTCATAACTAACTTGTCTATTAATTATGTAGTTGTATTGGCTAGCTACTATGTCTATTGAATTGCCTATTTCAATTTTTCGTGATTGTACATGCTATAATTATTATATATTCTTGTCCATTGTTCCCGCAGTGCGTTTGCAGGCGGTTTAATAAAGTACACGCTTACTCACTTACTTAATTAGTAATAGCAGCTTTGCAAGAATAAATCTTGTAAGGTACCATAAAAAGGCTCATTGCAGCTCCTGAAAATAAAATGTTCTCTAAAGTTATTATTAGTACCTTCAAGTTTATGTAGATTTACTATGCAGCTGCAAATTTCTTGCAGTCTTTCTCTGTACTGACCAGGTGGCTTCTTCAATTCCACTTCTAAACATAAAAACTACCAATGTATTACCATAAAATGATGAGTTTTTAAGTCGCCAAATCAGGAAATTTTACATTTTAAATAACATGCTTTCGCCTGTTCTTGAATTGACTAAGTACTGTAATTCTGTACTTGTTGGCCTCCCTAAGGTTCAGCTATCTCCTCTACAGTATGTAGTCAATGATGCTGCTAGGCTCGTTGCCCGTCTTCCTCGGTTCTCCCATATCTCTACATTCATGGCTGAACGATTTCACTGGCTTCCACTCTTGGCTCGTAAACAATTAAAAGTTCTTATTTTGGTCGTGAAGCCGCAATTGTGTCTTGCTTCAAAGTATCTTTGTGATCTCATACTTCCACCCCGTTCTGCACAGGTCTCACTGCATCTTCCTAGGTCCTCTGATTGGCTAGACCTCTTTGTTCCCTGTGGACCTCAGCTGTTCACACTCATCTTCCCCTCGCACCTTGCCAGAAAAGACGTCAACAAAATGAAATTAATAATGTTCATTGTTTTCTAATGCAGTTTGTAGGTACAGACATTCTGCAAGTAGGCATTTTATACTCGCTTAGAACGCGTACTTCGTTGCTTCATGTATCCTTGTGCAAAAATAGGGCAGCGGAAAATTTTTCTGATAGTCGCAGTATAAAAATATTTCACCAAAATTAAAATATTTTCCTACCTGCCTACTCAGTTTTTTAAACCTCTGTTACCGGAAACACACCATTATTTTACAACATTTGAACAACACATAATAATGCACTGAGAACACACAAGCACACACACACACACACAAGCACACACATACACAAACTCATGAGCTCACACCAGAACATCCAACCAAATAACCTAATACCATTTCAATACAAGTAAACTTGCTTTTAGTTTCGCGTCGTTGTGAATTGTTGCCACGAATGATCCTGTCTGACACTTGGAAGCCAGACAATATTTCGATGAGGACACGCAAGACATGACTAGCTGAGACATGTTGCATATAGAAAGCAATCTGTGAGTTAAGAAAGTCAACAAGTGCAAGGATCATCTCATCAATAGACTTTCCCTCTTCGTCTGAGGAAGCACAATCTGAATCACCTGTCAACAACGAACATATTATACACGTAATCGTATGCATCACTAACCAATCAAACTGCAAATATACACAAACCTAGATCAATGCTGAGATGATGAAAATTGCGGTATATAAAAACTAACATGATTCTGGTATTTGACACAAAACTGAGACTTTTTCAATTCTCAAGCAATCAAAGCAAGAATTCCAAGACTTCAATAGGCCGACAAGCATAAGGAAATAGTGAGTTTTGAGCTGCTTTTTGAAAAAAGGGAGGAAGTGAATTTGAGGTGTGAAGAAAGAGCGGAAGCTGATTCCCATCCCGGGTTTAGCAGCAAGGATTGCACGTGAGCTGAGAGCTCATAACCGTTTAGCATGTAAAACTGAATTTCAACTTGTGGACTCAAAACTCTTACTAGATTACTTCTTTCATCTCAGTGGGACACTGAATGCATGCTTCTTCACTCTACGCATATGGCTCTGTTTTATTACAATTTGTGGTGTACGACTTTTGTTCGTAAACAGAGGCATCTGGAGCATACACGGCATCCAAGCACTGATCCTCAAGACTTTCCCAATACTGTAATATTCGTCAATGGAGAAAGTTTTTGTAAAAACGGAAATTTTGCGGACAACGCGGAATTGCGTTATCTCAGACTGTTTGCGCTATTAAAAGCCAAACATTAAACGTATCCTAAGTGTAAGCTACAAAGTCCAGGGGCCCCGAGGTCCAAATGACCCCAAACTTTTTTTAAAAAAATTTCCTGCAGGCCTACTTTTCAAGTTTTCAGTGACAATAATTGGACGTTTAGAGGTGAAGCGCTTAGTTTTGGCAGTGGTTAGCTGTCTTTATCCCATCTTTCATACTTTGATGAACTGTTACGGTGACTTGGACTAGGTCTATGTGGATAATTGATGATAACTATCATGTTCATTTTCGTTAGTCTCGTTTATAGGTAAGGCCCCAAGCTTAAAGGGTCCTGGACCCTTAGCTAAGTTGCTACGCAGATGTAGGCCTATGTATTGCACTAACAGAACCCATCGATACTCGAGCGTCGTACTATAATAACTAACGTAGCTTATTGTCACAAAACGACGTGAAATCGTAGATTTAGGTCAGTGGAATTTAAAATTTTAAAATCATTAGAAACTTGAAAACATTCAGTGTCAACATTTTCATTCATTAGAATGAAACAATTTAAAATATAAAAACTTTTAATTTGACACAGGCCAATTTTAATTTTAAAAGATTCACATAATTTACGACGATTGCATGGTGTGTCGCGAGTGGAAAAAGGTTGAGAACCTCTGAATTAGAGCAATTAGTGAACCCTAATTTATAGTAGTCCTGGGCATGACGTTAAACTGCATCCATCTTCCGCCACAGGGAACCAACAACGTCTCTGTGCCGGTCCTAAGCCCGGACAAAGGAGGAAGGTTTGCCAGATGGGTGGAGATACACTGGCTGAAAAAAACCAAGACCATAGAAATCCGCAAAAACCACGACACAAGTGACATAGCGACCCAGATGCTTCAAGGTGTCATGATGTGGAGCATACATGCACAGGCCGGTCAGGACAGACCGGTGGAGAGAGTCGAAGGAGAGAGCATACGTGGGCCACATTACGGGCATTGACCCAGGTTGTCCTTCGTACCTCTCTCCCAATATTCTTTTCAATCGGACAAGGTGGTCTAGCGGCTCCAAGATGTTAATGGTATGGAGCGAACCTGCTGACCGGACCGGTTGAAGCTGGGAAGCATGATGCGAGACAGACTCAGACAGAGAGTGGCGTCGGACACCTACGGGTTGTTAACCCAGGGATAGCGATGATGATCAATTTATAGTGCACTATGCTTCCATTTCTCGGCATCCCACCCTCTATATTCATATTTCAATTCCTCACTCTTACTCTGAACCCTAATAAGCAATACAAGCTCCACTCCGCCAGTGCCTCCGATTAATTAGTCATTTCCGGTCGGGAATTTCTCTTTCAAATACGTTGATCTCATGCAGAGCAAGCACAACGGGCCGGAGCTGATGTGTGCTGAAATGCGGCACTCTCATATCCTCATTCCTCAAGGCAACATAACATATAACAATTGTCAACTCGGCTGACTTAAGACTGAAGCACAAAGCTACCTGCAAGCTTGATACCACACAAATATTCATTTAAAAAATCCACATTTACAAGAGAGATGCAGTCTGGAATGTTTCCTACCTAAGAATTTGTTCACATGAAGTAAAAGTGACTGAGTAACAAAGCTAGCACTACGGTCACAGCATGCCAGCTCCCAGTCGTGGGCAAAGTTGTTAAGGATAGCACTGAGTTGATTTCTGTTGGCCAGCTGTAACAGATCCTCAATGATGACACTTACAGTTTTGTCTTGAGAAACCTTCAGGGCTTCCTCTGAAATTACCTTCAGAACTGTATTGATGAATACCGCTGAAAAATAAACAGTTAAAGAAATTATGAAAATTTTAATCCAAGTATATTCAGAAGCAATTCAAACAAACAGAAAACATACATAAGACAAAATACATTAAGAATCATGTCAACAGATGATTGGATCATTCATTCTATGTCTTCACAACTAGTGGTCCCCACCTCACCATCCTAGATTTTCAATAACAGGACCATCCAGTAGAGCTCTATTTAGCTCTTAATTCACTTTAAATCGCAAGATATAGATATTTTAAATTTCAATGCAGTAGTTATCGCTGCAATTAAGATGCAGTTAATTTTCATCGTTGTGCTGAACATATGAAATAACGACCACCATTGCTCTCTACATTTTACGTCATTCATTTACATCATTTCTGGCCAAGAACAGAGCTTAGCATAAAAAATCCTCAGTGCAGAAACCGTGGAAAAAGATAAATGTCTTCGGCCAAGGAGTAGACGAAGAGGAGCCCCAGACTTGTGCACAATTCGCAGAGAAAAGAAGGCCATTCCAAGCAGAAGGGCATAGGGTGGGAAGGGTTGGGCGAAAAGCAAACATTTAATTGGCAACGCAAAAATATTCCAGGGGAGGGGAATTATTTTAAAAATTTTACCTTGGGCACGGAAAATTTTTGCTGATCCTGGGCAGAAAATATCTGACGACTTTTTTTTTAGTCATCTGAGATCACAAAGTCAGAAAACATACCAATTTCCTATCCTAAAAATCTGACGACCTTTTTTTAGTCGTCCTCGTCAGGTCAAAAAGTCTAACATACCCTAAAACAGAGGTTCTCAACCTTTTTCCGCGCGCGACACACCTAAACTTGCAACCGAATTTCGCGACACACCATGCAATCGTCATGTGAATATCGTTCAAAAAATTTAATTAGGCCTAAGCCAGTTTAGCCTATCCCTATATATTTGAAATTGCTACAAATTTTAATGAATGATTGTTGAAACTGAATGCTTTCTATTTTCTAATTATTCTAACTTTAAAATTTCACTAATCAAAATTTACGATTCTACGTCTTTTTATGACTCTTCATTAATTGTCTGTCCTAACAGTTAGGCCTATTGAGATTTTTGCTCCTGGATTTTCTTTTGATCATAGTAAGATGAGGATCCACAGGCTTTATGAGTTGTATAAATTTTAGATTTAAAAAACCCCATAAATTGACCATAGTCCAAACCCCAAGCTCTAGTATACCTCAAGGCAAAACAAGAAAACATGGGATAGGCCTAAAGGTAGATGAGCACTATACCGAAACTAAACGCCCTTCAAAACGTCGAATAATTGTAATGGAAACTGGAAAGCGCAGGCCTACAGCAATTTTTTTTTAAACGGGCCATTGGACTTCTAGGTCCTTTGACCTTGTGCTCCTTCCTTATAATGGTAAATTGTCACGCTCTGAATACGCAAACAACCTTTCCGCGTAAGCCATTTAAGAATCGCAAATTTTGTTTTTCTTCATGATAATTTTCCCCAAAATTTTCGAAGGTTACAGCATTGGGTAAAATTTTAATCGGTGCGCTCGCTGACGTCTTATATGCCTGATGTTGTCCATGCCATGTAGGACTATACATAGAGAGTGCATGTGGGCTTATAAGGCAAACATTGTGGCTGCTCCTGATTGAGATAAAAATGGAATAGATAAATGAAGTCCTTCGAATAGCCTATATTCTCATAGCCTACGCCTGCCAAACTGCTACACTGAACAAGTCAATTTAATGCAAGAACAACGGTTGTATGCTGTGAGAATTCGCGACACACCAATTCTTCGCGACACACCAGCGACACACCACTTTTACGCGACACACCTCCGGTCGCTTCGCAACACACTAGTGTGTCGCGACACACCGGTTGAGAACCTCTGCCCTAAAAGGCTTATGCCTTTTTTTGTTCAAACCGATACATGGACATTTCTAAATGGTGGGGGCACATGGCCGGATTGGCCCTGCCCCTGGATGGCATGGATGCCATTTGAATCGATGTATCGCTTAAATTAGCATTCCTACCACGGGTGGACAGAGAAGGATAACAAACATGCATCGTTGATTCAATTCAATGTGACCATCAACATTCAACAATTAGTCATAGTAGCATGTTTCACATAACAGGATGGTAACAAGGAAGGCCCTAAGAGATGAATATCCCGCTAACAGCAGGGCTGTACGGGTAAATTTTGGGTGAGTACACGCTGACCGGAAGAAAACCCGACTTTTTAGGCCGAAATTTCTGAATTTTTTAGTCATCCGGCCCAAATATTCAGAAAAATGTCAACAATTTCCCATCCAAAATTTCTGATGACCGTCATTCGCTCCGAATTTCATGGAAATACATCTAAATACAAGCATGTGCCTGTGCCCTTGTTTACCCGCGTATACCCTGATTTTCGGGAGGTGAGTACACGATGCAGTTTCATCCCGGAGGTGAGTACACGCTGTACACCCGCGTATAGCCGTATACCCTTGATTACAGCCCAACGGGGACACCTATTTACTTGCACAACTTTAACAGGTGGCTAGACGGCTAACGGCATGAAGTGAACAGCTCAGCAGCATGAAAAGACAAATCATGTAGTGAACCTAACTAATAAAAACAAAACAAATCAGTGCATATAAGGCTAAATATTTTTTGTAGTCATAAATCAAGTAGGTGCGTAGCAGTGTTTCAACCCTTTGCAAACTGGGTGCCGAGGAAATAAGAAAGACTTCAAGCAGCGATGGGCTGAAGATGACACCCCTAATAAGATCTTACTACGGACAGAGAAAGGCAGGTCATTCCACATAATACTTTAATATTATCTGTAGCCTAGGTTTCATTGGGCACTCTCTCCCGTCATTTGACTGTCAGTTCTAAGAAAACAATTCGTGTGCAATAATGAGCACAGTTTACTACTCTATTATCGCTCACATGGGAATCGCTCGACAATAATCATAATCAATCGATTTAATAAAAAAAACTTTACCCGATATAATTTTATGGCTTCGATGCTAACGCTGCTAATATAAAGCAACTGGGCAATAAAAAGACAATAAACAATATAATCCTATAATAATCGCAACGATACCTCTTTTTTCTTCGCTTTCAAAATCGCCACTGATAGCTTGCGAGACATGCTTATAGTACAAATAGGTCTTCTCGTCTAAAGTGTGCGTTTTCATATCTCTCTGAGGTCGTTTTCTATCTTTTCCCATTTTATCCGAGTAAATAATTAAAACAACTTTTATTTGGACGATCAGACAGCACACAATCAGTGTCAATCTCGCATATATAAATGCTGCTGAGCATGTGCACAGCATTGATATGTATTAAGGTTTACTAGATAGCTAAAGCTTCGGCTATTGGTCTATGGCCGACTGCGAATCAGCCGCGACTTCCGGTAAAAGAAGTGTGCTTGTTTATAATTATGTAAAACGGTGTCACGACAGCTGGTTCACCGACAGCTGGTTCAACGAAGCTGGGTTCACGGACAATTCGTTCACCGACAGCTGGTACACGACCATTGGATCACGACAATATTATTGGCTTACCGGCAAATGGTGAATGAAAGCACAGTATAAATAATTAACAGTACGTCGATTTCGGATCTCGCAGTCGTCAGAATAAGTGACGAGATCTAAAGCCCTGCCCACTGTCATCCGCCATTTTCGAAGCAAAGAACTCTATAGACAAATTACATTTACTTTCAATTCTATGGTACAAACTACAAATTTCGGTTTCCGGCAGCCGCCATATTAGTCGGGATTCATTAAAAGAACTGCAATGTACTGCCCGGACAAAATTTGCAACATGCTGGAAATAACAAATAATGAAAGATAAGATAATAATATATCCAAAAAGTGATCCCCAGCCTCTCAGATCTCCTGCTAACTCATTTTATTAGAGAAATTTGAGGGCATTAAATCAATGGCATTTTTACTATACGGCTTAATCTCGAAGCCGGGTTGCATTAAAAGAACTGCAATGTACTACGCGGAAAAAGTCGCAACAGGCTGGAAATAACAAATAATTAAAGCTATAATAATAATATATTTTTAAAAATGGTCCCCAGCAACTCAACTCTCACTCTGGGTTATTTTATAAAGAGAAATGTTATGGTGTTATTATTAATAGCAATATACGATTCGGTGCTTATGGGTTATCTGCTGGTCATTTGCTACCAAGATGGAGGCTAACCACGTCACCAAAAAAAGTTGGCAACAGGCAGCCATCCGGGTAGACCTAGCCTACTGGTAATTATTTATACTGTGATGAAAGCTGGATGAAGATTCCTTATAGGTGAAATAGAAGCTTGATTGACAAAAATAACGCTTGAGAAATGGAAGCCGCGTAAATGATTAAGCGCTTGAGAAATGGAAGCTGAATGCATGTTGAAATACATGAATGAAAATCGTCAATCCAGCCTCCATTTATCAAGCATTCTATTAGGCCAGCTTCTATTTCAGAAATACCATTATCCAGCTTCCAATTCACGAACATTTTTCCATCAATCCAGTTCCAACTTAAGCAAGAACATTTTCACTAATACCTCTCCAGTTTAAGCAATAACAGTTTTACCAATCCATCTTCAATTTAAGCAATAATATTTTCATCAATCCAGCTCCAGTTTGAGTATGGATATTTTCATCAATCCAGCCATACTGTGATCCAGCTTCAATAATATTGTGGTGAAACAATTGTCGTGAACCAGTTGTCGGTGAACAAATTGTCCGTGAACCAGTTGTCGGCGAACCAGGTGCCGTGGAACCCTATTATATGAGCATTGAAGTTACTCTCTCGATACGCAATTCGGCTGACTGTCTGCTTTGCATATTGCCGATGCTGAGGATGTGCGCTGGCTTTGCGCGAGAGCAAACGCTAAATAAATAGCATAATAATCTATGGTTGCCGTCAATAAAAAATATTTTTAAGCATTAATATTTATAGTCTTTGACCCACCGGCTCCATAAGGCATTGCAAAAATGTCGTACAATTACTTATTATTGTTGCATTAATGATTATTTTTGTACTGAGTTATGCTCATTGCGAAGGTCTCAAAGTATGGCGACACTAGCGTTCGTATCCCGTCTAGCAAAATTTTCGAACGGATGCATCTACGCAAAGTGTCTATCGCACTTTCGTCCTGCCTACAGATCGATCCTTTTAAATATAAACAATCCGTGTGCATATACTGGAGATTATACTGCCAGACATGTTTTCCGCTCCAGCACAGTAAGAATCTCATATGCAACTAGTAAACATATGGCCAGAAGACGTATAATAGTAGGAGCTTGGAAGATAGTGTCAGATACAAACTAAGGTTCAGAGTCGTGTTTAGACGAGTTAAGTGCAATTTGAAATGGATCTAGGCCGAATCTAACAAATCTGCTCTGTAAAATATATCCGTAAAAGAGATATAAATGAGCGTCAAAACTTTTCTTGTGTCATGTAATGTTCTATAGCGATCCCATTTTTCATCAACCTATGGCGGTAAACGTCCAGGCTGCCCGTACTCCAAACAATATGGCTGCCAACGATTGCAATAAAATTAGAACGCGACCATCGACGACATTGTTCATCAATTCGGCTTTAATTTCAGCAGAATGACTGCACTAACCCTAAAACTAACCTTAACCGACCCTCACGACGCCTAACCTGAGCCCTAACCGACCCTCACGACGCCTAACCTGAGCCCTAACCGACCCTCACGTTGCGATGTTGTCTATAGGTCACGCTCTAATTTTATTGCATTCGTTAACGGCCATATTGTTTGGAGTACGGGCAGCCAGTCTGGACGTTTACCCGTAAATCTTCAGAGGTCGTGTAATTTGAAGTCAGGTAATCCCCGAAGTCTGTGTGCCCGTTTACAAAACAATATGGTTGCCAACGACTTGGCTAAAATAGAGCGCTGCCACCTATCAGTCGCATGCCATGGTGCAATGCGCTCAGTAAGTAAGTAATCAACGTGAGGTCTAAGTAAAATGGTCCGGTTACTAAATTATAAACGAGGGAAAAGTTCAGTAAATGCAAAGTTCAAAACTGACGAAACCGGTTATTTTCTAGAATGGCTCGGTAGCAAGTAAACAGTATGGTGACCACAGATGAGCGCAGAATAGAGCGCTGCCATGTGCGGCGTTCAATAGCCCAATAAATAGCCCAATGTTTCCGCGAAAGTAAGCACGTAAATTAAGCAAGTAAATAGTTAAAATGGAGGTATTTAGAAGTAAGAAATAAAAGGTATTTAGAAATGGAAGCTGGATGCAGGTATTTTTAGACCTGAAACCGAAGCTTGATTAACGAAAATACATGTTGAAATACATAGGCGTACGAGGCGGGGGTTCAGAGGGGGCAAATGCCCCCCAACTTTCGGGCAAGTGAGGTTTTTCGGGCAAACACAGCCTCGGACGACAAAAAAAAGGTCGTCAACTTTCAGGCAAGTGACTTTTTCGGGCAAACACAGCCTCAGACTAAAAAAAAAAGTTCTTCAACTTTTTTCTGATATATTTTTCGGGCAAAAGTGAAATCTTTGCCCCCCTTCCTCTGAAAACTCCCGTACGCCTATGTTGAAATACCTCACGTAAAATCTTCAATATAATTTAATTTGTAACACGTGTTTAATTGCTTTTCATTCCGTTTGTGTAAATTATAAAACTTTTAATGAATCCGACTTCTATTTTAGGAAAACGATTTCATCAATCCGACTTCTGTTTATGAAGAATTATTTTCTTCAGTCCAACTGTCATTTCAACAAGGATAAAACTAATTATTACATCGGGTTTTCAAATTTTTTTAAGCTGGGGACCCCGTAGCATGTCGTGGTTAGGTGGCGGACCCCTATATGGGCCTATGCAATAAATTTGGCCAATCGCAATTGTGTGAAGCTTTCTCGTTCGTGCTATTCGCAATGCTACTAAATACGATTCACATAGAGCTTTCTCATTTACTGCACATGGCAAAAGCTGTTATTTTACTTTTCTGCTTTAAGTAGCCTAGGCCTACAGCTCCTTTTGTCGCTCGAGATATTCCTTTGGCAACATCTGCAATTTGCATGCATTGTCCTTAAATGGCGCTTTAATTTCATGGGTTTCACTGAATCCTGATTAGACAGAGTTTGCACACTCATGACATAACGCAAAGAGGTTAATTAATCATAATTTGTTCCGTCTGCAATGAAACCATAGTGAAATATAGGCCTACTCTGGAAAGTGTGGATAATAGGCCTACTTGCGGAATTTTTTTCTTTCTCTCACATTTGTCTTTGTCATCAAAATCTTCTGATTTCTGATCAGTTTTTCTCTTTAGTAATTTATCCATGGTTATGAAGAACGTTGAAAATAGTAATATTATTTTTTTAAATATAGCAGCAAGTCCGACTAGCAGCGATGGCGTCTCTGTTGGTACGTCACAATTACACTAACGTGCACTAAAATAGCGCCAGAAGGAACTAATGTTATGTGTAATTATATATTCGTTTAATGAGCAAAAACAGGTTGCTACTAGACATCAGTAAGTAATCACCATAGATAGCTCAGAAGTTTTTATAGCTCAGTTGTTTTAGGGCTGCTTTTTTTAATATAATTTTAGATGATAATGAAAACATTGCAAATGTACTATTTTTAAAATTGTTTTTCTGGACCTGCTTTGCGGACCCCTTGGCAACAAGCACAGTTTGAAAACCCCTGTATTACATGACTAAAATATTATTCTGACCTGCTTACTTGCGCGGAAACATTGGGCTATTTATCGCTGTATGCTGTTGGAAACATTAGGCTCTTGATCGCCGCACATGACAGCACTCTGTACTGGTTCATTCCATGCCAAATCAACAAATTTTTCAGAAAGTTCCAGCTCGACCATCTCGGATTTTAATGAAAATTTTACAGAATGTTCATTATGGTATTAGAGGAAACTATGCCAAATTTTAGATCAATATCTTCAGTAGTTTTAAAGAAATTAAATTTTGAAGACGTACGGGGTGACCTCGTTTTTGACGTTTTGGAACTCACGTCTAAATTTGTAGCAACGTTCAGAAGCTCATAACTTTATTAATATAGCAAATAATTTTATGAAATTTTTAGGATGTTTAGTCTTTGTGGTTGAGATGACATGCTGAAGAAATGAAAGATCAGTGATGAAAATTCTGATGTTAAGACCCAACTGAAAATGGGGGGACAAAAACTTGCGGTTGTCTGATGATCACACTTTGCTGCCCTGGTGTGGCCAAATTGAATTTTTTTAAAAGAATATTTTAGCAACTCATGATACTAATCTACTTTCTCTACAAAAATATGCAAAAATTTTGAATTTCTGATGCATGCATACTACTATATTTTATTCCAAAATTGAAAAATTCCATTCCGAAGACAATTTTCAAGGTCAAAGATCATCATGTTTGATAGTTCATGGACCAATGAAATTTACATCATTGGAAAGAGCAGCTCAGATACTCTCAGTTCACCAAAAATTGTGATGATGTCTCTTCTTGTTCGTGCAATATTTTAATTTCATTTGTGGCAGTTTTCTGCATTCGCGAGTTTATAATGGGGTCAATATCATGCCATTATATTGTGAAAAAATATCTGTAATAAGTCCATTTTCTCAGATTTCAGTCTCTTCATCTTCCTCAGTTCTTGAAGTTATATGGTAGATGTCTATCTTGATGAGTCCTTATCATATGAGGGATATATCTAAGAGATACACATGCCCGAGAAAATATAAATTGGCATTTGTGCAACATTTACAATTTTATAAATAAAAAATCACATGGACTACCACCCAGATACTTGCATATTTGGAAAGAACACAAAAAACTGATTAGATGAAAAAAATTTAAGTCCTCTGGTTAATTTGCTGGCTGTGATATGACAGTTCAAACTTGGTGGATCATGCCGTTTTTCGTGAACAATACAATTTGGCATTTGTACAACATCTGCAGATTTATTAATTGAAAATCACAAGGACTACCACCCACATTCTTGCTTCCCTGGAAAGAGCATAAAAAATAGATTAGATGAAAAAAATATTAGCCCCCTAGTTAATTTCCTGGTCGTGATATGAAAGCCCAAAGTTGCTGGATCATGCCGTTTCTCGTGATTAGCTTTAAATTCAAGTCGCACAAAGTAATCACAAGATCCAGCAACTTTGGGCTGTCATACCATGGACAGGAAATTAACCAGGGAGCTGGAGCCCTGGGGTTCTGCGGAACCCCGGTTGAAAATCACTGGTTTACATGGACGGGCATGCACGTTTCGGGATTACCTGAAGTTGTAATCAGCAAATAAAATTGGGCAGGCTGAACAATTATTATTCGTTGAGTGTCATGTGACTTCGATCGCTTCAGTGCTAACGGGTGGGATTGAATTCACTGGATCTGCACATGTCCTTTGGACCAAGGATGGAATTGGGACTCGACCCATTCGCGACTGATGGGCGTGATGGGATTGGTTGTTTCCTGTGCATGGGAGACTGAATCAAATTGTAAAGCAGACAAAATTGGTCAGATATGGTTAGAGCTGGGTACACGTGTTTGGCACAACTTCTCCAGTGCTCCACATGCATTGCGGTGATCTGACATACAACATGAAAGGTCAGTAGCGGCATTAATCCGGTTTCAAATATTTCTGTTGGGAAAAAGTTAGGGTGGCTCAGTCTCAATGGCAACCGACCAGGAGTTCTCAAACTTTATTTTTATTGTTCTCCCAAGTGAAAATATCGAATGATGGCATCCCCCAGCAAAGTCAGACCAGAAACAAAATGCCATTGTGAGGGCCCCTTGCAATGACAACTAAAAGTCCATTTAATCATTGGTGACATCGTTTATTAGAGTCGTATACTATATAGGGAGTAAAATTTGGTATGAATCATATATAAACTTACCAACAAATTTAAAAGGGAAAATTGGTCTATAACCCTGTAACAAAGAGCTAACCTATAGGCCTAGCTGTGGGCTTGTTTAGGCTAACAAAGATTTAAAATATCTGGTTTAATATTTGTCAACTTCAAACTCAAATTCACACCATGTTTGTTTTTGATAGCAAGAATAGTTTAACACATTGGCCGCCTACTACAAGTTAACTCGTAGTACAGCCAGTCATTTAACATGGTGTGTAGGCCTTCAATGTGTTAAAAACCAGCTTCATCCAAATATGACGTGTGAAAGGAATCGCAAAACTTAAAGCTCAATCAGAAATTAATTCTTAGGTCAATTCCGCGCTCTGCTATTTGAACTCTATATACCATATAGGTTGAGAATGTATGGCTTTGTTACTTTCAACCATTATACATTATTTTTTAAAAATTAGAGTAGTTTCCCTACACATAAATATGTTGCATGCTCTGTATAGTATGTGAGTCTAATTATATGTTGTGAAGGAAATAAATGACGATGGTGTTATAATATGTTGTAACATTAAAAATCATTGCTAATTAGTCAAAGAAAGATGGACACAAAGTCCATTAACTCAAAGAAAATTTATATTTCTGGATTGTTTGCGTACCCCTAACCGGCGCCTGGCGTGCCCCCAGGGGTACGCATACCACAGTTTGAGAACTGCTGATGTAATATATTAGAAACCTTGATAGCTAAAGAAACCTTTTGATGAGATAAAAGTGGACTGTTTTGTGTATTTTTTGTATAGTTTTCTTAATTACACTGCAAATTACAGGTTGGTTATGTATTTTTTTGTATTGTTTTTATTTTCTAGGGTATTTAAGTACTTTTGAAATTGTTTTCTAGGGTATGTACCGGTAGGTGCATTCTTTCCTTACAGATTGCACAAACTGTGTCATAGCTGGCTCCACCAGGTCTCGCTGGGTCCCAGCCACTTTTGGTGTACCCCAGGGATTGGTCCTGTGCCCTTTACTCTACACTCTGTACACGCCAGCAGCTCCCTGCTTCGGGTATGTCGACTCTTGCATTAAAGCTATTTGCTGATGACATCCAAGCATATGCCCACTGCTGTGCAGCCGATGAAGTGGACTCCATGGGTGCCGAATAGGGAATGTAATCCCGGGGCATGTGCTCAATCCTGGGATTCCGGGATTATAAATAAGTCAATCCCGGGATTGGCTTATAATGGCATGCTAAAAAATTTCTTAGACATAGTATAGTAGTAGGTCGAATACAGTAAAGCTTACTCTTTGTCTTCAGTACTTCAATTGCGATCAATTATCACTCACGGCAAGGGCTTTAGGTTTGGTCCCTGGCAGAAGCGGGGTTTGTTTGAAACTTGATAGTAATAGGCATAGGACCGCTTGACCAGTGGCTTCTATCCCCACTAAACAACCAATTTAGACCCCTCTCCTTCCCCCGTCCTAGCCTGCCCTCCTGTGTCTCTCCCTTTGATCTAGATTGCCCTGAGTCAACGCCCCGGAATTAGGGCAGACGATGCGAGGTGACCAATGCATTGACTGACCACAGCACGAGGAACACAACAACCTTGCTATCGTCTGACATGTTTATGTTCTATTAGTCAACTGAATGGTGTGTGGGTGATTGGTGTGTGGAGAATTCTATAGTCTGTATACATGAACTAAGCAAGTAAGTGGAGGGAGCAAATCCAAATTCGCCGCTGCCTGATCACTGAGAAACACCTCCAGTCACCCCTCTGGGTGTTCTGCTGGGCGCCAGCTTACATTCACTACGGCGTCTGCTTATCTGTCGTTTTGGCGTCTACTAACCAAGGAATTGTTGCAAAATGGGTCAAGTAATTTAATGAAAAATCCGATTTTTTTTTAATCCTGAAAAACCGGATTCTATGCTTGTCAATTTCGGGATTACGGGATTGTAAAGTGTCCGGGATTCCCGGGATTACATTCCCTAGTGCCGAATCTGCAAGGCTCGTGAGTGCCCAGCACCACCAGAAATGGCCCGCCTGTGCATGGGCCAGCGTTTTGACATACCATGGACCAAGCATCAGATGAGTCTGTAACTCTGTATCCATCTATGACAATAATCTTGTTTATTTACAGAGAATTCCAAGTATGAGGAAATATTCACATCCACCTGCCACTGGAATTACATCACCTGTCACTTCAGCAACTGACAATGCTCCCGAGAAAGTTAGCGTTAAGACAATGCTGAGGGCCATGGTAGCTCATATTTGGCCGAAAGACAAGCCAGAATTACGAGCCAGAGTTGTGCTGGCTATTAGCCTACTCATTGGCGCCAAGGTATGTATTGATTTGAATGTGATGCAATCCTTTTTATCAAATGTAAATCTGTTGGTTCAAAGTATTTGTAATGACACTGAACATTGAAGATTGACAGGGACGTAACTAGCGTTGGACTTGGGGGGGGGCTTAAGCCCCCCAAACGAAGCTGAAGCCATCCCAAAATAGGTCAAGTCATTGTATGATTACGGCTAAATATGCTACCGCACTCGCCATGCTTAAGGCTTAAGCCTCCCCCCAAACGAAAAATCCTAGTTAGTTACTGAAGATTGAAGATTCTGCTTTCTGAACAGTGTGAACACTTAAAAAATTGAGCTGCTATCACAAAACTCTATTGGAAATTTTACTGTCATGTATTATTGTTTGGAGTTGCCTATTTTTGTGTATTGTCACATTTTCAGTCTACTAATATGTTATACACAAAGTAAGCTGTTTTGTTTAGTCCTGCTGCTTAGTTCAGGCTGCAAACTGCATGCTTGTACGATGGATATACTAAGACTTTGCATACCTGGCAAAGTGGGCATTCGTAGCCAGGATGGCAAACTGTTACAGAAGCTCACAAGTCACAACGCACATACACAGATGCTATGAATTATATCAATTTAAGTTTGTGCGAATGTGGAAACGTTTTACAACAAGTATATGATATCATTTTGGATGATTTAAAAACTTTTCTGGTTAATTAATCAATCAATCAAAATTTATATGATGTTCCTTCAAGGTACCTATTCAGAGGAACTCCCGACCGAGATCAAGCGAAAAAGTCTTCAACAGTTTGTGAAATTGAGAACAGTCTTCAACAGTTTGTGAAATTGAGAAAAGTTTTTGAGGTGCCGCTTAGTCAAAAGAAGCCCATTCCAGGTTGTTGGACCAACCACAGGGAACGAACGGCTCTGCATTGTCACAGAGCGAGTGAAAGTGTGCGGCGGCCTATGCAAGTGGAAATGGGGAGGCAAAGCTCACACAGATAAGAGGGTGCCCAACCTGATAAGGCGTAAAAAAAAAAGTGTTGTGTTTCCGGTAACGCGACCGACCCATTTTTACGGCCGCGACCCAAATATTTTTGTAAAAAATTTTTAGTAAAAAAATTATTTTTTTCAAAAAATTTTTTTTCCCCAAAAAAAATTAAAATTTTTTTTTCAAAAAATCTTTTTTTAACATTTGTATTGACATAACATAAGAGACGTCAACAAAATGAAATTAATAGGACTGTTTCTAGAGCAGTTTTAGGTGCAGACAGTCGGGAAATAGGCAGTTTATACTTGCTTAGAACACGTACTTTGTTTCAGCGTGCAAAAAAGACTAGTGGGGTATACTTTTTCGGATAGTCACTGCATAAAAATATTTTACAAAATAAAAATATTTTCCGACCTACCTACCCAATTTTTTTTAGCTCTGTTACCGGAAACACAGCATTTTTTTTTTAGGCCTAAGCATCGCCACACCAAAGATGCAATCCTAAATGAGATACGCTGTGGGAAAGGAAAGCTGTGGGAAAGGAAAGCCTGAGCCCTGATGTGCAGATCTGCATGGGATGGACTAAGTACTAAGTAAGTAAACAGGAAGGCCTAGACAAAAACTGCTGGACGGAATGGATGAGGGATACAGAGAACTGAAGGACATGGCACAACAGCGGGAAACGTGGAGACATTGGACGTTTGGACCTGCCACTTGGCGGAGAACGTAAAGAAGAAGGTGTTTATTTATTCATATATAAATATGTCTACCTTACACCATAGATGTAAAAAACGATGGAAATGGGAAAAAACGGAAACGGAAAATAATTTGACTTTGCTACATCTAAAACCGCATTTTAACCTTGAAAACCTTGATTAGGAACCTACTACAGCAGGCTATCTCTCAAATGATGATTTAAACGATGAAATAATGACTTTAGTTAGCTGAATCCTTGAAAGTTGGTGGACAACATAAGGAATATCAGAAAAGATTAAAATTAAGGAACATAATGACAGAAAGTAAATGAATAAATAAAGTCAAAGAAAAAAACCCGAAAAAACCGACGTTTTTTGGGAGAGAATAAAAAACACCATAAAACAACATTTCATATTTTTGACCCGTCTCCCGTATTTCTGCTTCTTGCATAGTATTCAGGAAGCGACAGGCGACGGGTTTTGGACCCCAGTGCCCACAGATTTCAGTATGTGTGCAATGTATGTTTATTCTTCAGGTCTTAGTTTCTATGTGCTAGTTGTTTTACGGGATTTATAGCAATATATTGAGTTATGAAAGTCAAAGTCCATGGACAGTTTCAAAGTCGCGACATCCGTTAAAGGTCATGTTTGAACTGCCTTCATGTGGTGTGACCTCCACTGGCTCCCACTGCAGCAGCGTATTGTTTACAGAGTCTCATCTATTGCTCAGGACCGCGTTTTGGCTCAAGCTCCATCCTCTCTATAGATGTGAGCTCTTTACCCCAGCCTTAATTTCTTTGGGTCGCTGTCCGCTTAGTTCAGCTGCAGTGGTGACTACTTTGTCACTTTACCTTGATTGATTGACTGACTGATTGATTGACTGACTGACTGACTGACTGGCTGGCTGGCTGGCTGACTGACTGACTGACTGACTGACTGGCTGGCTGGCTGACTGACTGACTGACTGACTGACTGACTGACTGACTGACTGACTGACTGACTGACCGATTAAGCCTGCAAAAAGGCCATTTTTGACAGAGTTATAGTGTGACATTGTTGTGCACCATTACGCACTACACAGTTTGTGAAAAATGTTTTATTTGATATTTCAGGTCATGAATGTGCAAGTGCCTTTTATCTTTAAGTATTTGGTGGACTGTCTGAATGATTCAGAAAACTTACTCAACCTGGCTACACCACAGAATACCATAATTACAATGGCTTCAGCTCTTGTTCTTGCATGTAAGAATTCAACATTATCAGCTGTGTGAATTGTGGTCTTAGACATATCTATACTATAAATCAGAAAGCGTGTATGCCTGTCCCAGAAAGTCTCTGAAACGGCATGCATTAGTATGATGAAAAGTTTTGCAAAACATTCTCATGCAAATTTGTAGGTCAGTTCGACTATTTTCATCTCTCAATTCAATTAAAATTCAGAGTTATAGACATTTTAAATTTTGATGCGGTAGTTAAACGCTGCATTTAAGACACCATTAACTTTTGTCGTTGTATATTATAATAATGACCCTATTGCTCTTGGTGTCATTTCCCGGCGTCACTTTTCGCCAAAAGCACAGCTAAATGCCAACATTTAATCAAGTGGTTTCACTATTAGGCCAGTACTAAAAACACTGATATTATGAGCGGATGATTGCAAGGAAAGATAGTGACAATGATCACTATTTGTTGGGCGCAGTGGTGTAGTGGGTATGTTCATCACCTTGCAGCCGAAAGGTTGCAGGTTCGAATCCACCTCAAGTCGCCGCATAGGGACCTTGGGCAAGTCCTTCACTCGCAATTGGCGTGAAACTCTGATGCAGTGTCTGCGCTGCATTCGGGAGCGCCTCTGGGTGCTGTAACAAGTGCACATACAAACAAATGATCATGATAGATACTCAATATCGTGTCATATTAATTATAAAGTGCCTCTATCAGTGTGAATTATTCAGAGAACGCCTCTGAATAGCTAAGTGCAGAAATGCTGTTTAAAGAGAAATGCCTTCAGACAATGAGTAGTCTAAGATGAAACCTCAGACATAAACTTAGCCCATGCAAGAGAGGAAGGCCATTCCAGGCAGAGGGGCATATTATTATTATCATTGTGAGAGAGTTGGACATGAAGGGGCGCAATGGTCGTGAAGAGGAAAAGAGGGGTGGGAAGGAATAAAATAAAATGGAGGGATGGGGTGATGGATGGGAAGGGACGGTAGTGGAGTGGAAAGGAGTGTGGGAGGAGCGAGGAAGAGGAGGGGATGGGTGCCTGAATGAGATGGAACTGGTGGAGCTAGGTGGAGACAGGGTGGTGGGGCTTGGTGTGGCGAAAAAAATCCGGGAACTCCCGGGTACCCCAGACTAGTGGGGCGCATGGGGTTTGGGCGGGGTGAGGACGGGGGGGTTGGGTGGGGTGGGGGGACGGGTCGGTAGTGTAGATTATATAAATGAGGGGGCCAAGAACGAAGCCCTGAGACAAACCAAGTGGAACAGGGACCCACGAGGACCCAGTGCACCTGACATGAAGGGGTAGTCCTGCAGAAAGGGGCAAGCCATTCAAGGGTGTTCCCAGAAGGTCAAGGGAAATCGATAAGTGCAGCATTGCTTTGTAAATTTTCTGAAGTGTCACTTGCTACATGGAGCTTTCCTTGACCTTAAAATTAAGCCATGAAACTTCAATGATTTTTTTACTTGAATGTGTTGACAAAGTTGTGTAAATTAATTATCAGAAGGAACTTTTCATGTTTTTGTTGCAGATGGTCTTGCACGAACTGGTTCTTCGGCGATGAATGAACTTAGAAATGCTGTATTTGGCAAGGTGGCTCAGAGTTCAATTAGAAATGTTGCTAAGAATGTCTTTCTTCATCTACATTCTCTTGATCTTTCCTTTCATTTGGCACGGCAGACTGGTGCCCTATCAAAGGCAATTGATCGTGGGACCAGGTAATTTGTGGATTACTAAATAAAAAATTTAAATTTTAAAGGCCTAATAGTGAAACCACTTGATTAAATGTTGGCATTTAGCTGTGCTTTTGGAAAGAAAAAAGAACAAATGAGTGGGTGCGCAAAGAAATTGGTATCGATATGGATGAGTCGTTACAACAAACAGTGCTAAGAAGAAAGTTGGTTTTCTTTGGTCATGTTATGCGTTCAAATGGTTTGGAGAAAGATATGATGCTGGCATGCGGAGAGGGAAGGAGAAAACAAGGACGACCAAGGAAAAGGTGGTTGGACGATGTTCAAGAAACAACAGGAATGAATCTGGAACAACTAAGAGAAGCGACATCAGAAAGAAAGCAATGGAGAAGGCTGGCCATGACGATCGCTAGAGTTCAACGAACTGACAGCACAAGGTGACAAGGTGATCCTTGAAATATCCACATTTCACTTTTTCCACTTCAGTCAGGAATTTGGCAGTCAGGAATTTGGGAGTCATCCTTGACCAGGAACTCACATTTACATGGCACATTGACCTTCTATATCGCAGCTGTTACTACCAGCTTCGGCAGTTCAAGGTCATTTTCCGCTCTTTGACTCATAGCGCAGCCTCAGCACTTGTTCATGCGTTTGTAGTTTCACGCTTGGACTACTTCAGTTCCCTATACGGTGGACTTTCAGCCTGTCGGGTGGGGCCCCTAAATATTGTCTTGCGCACTGCTGCCTGCCTCATAGGCTGCATTCCCAAGTTTGTCCGAGTCTCCGAGTACATGCGGGCTCCCTTACCCACAGCGCATTACTTACAGAATTTCCGTCTTGCTACGGCGCTGCTTTGAGGGTTTGGCTCCTTTATACTTGCAGGAGCTCTGCTGCTCGACCACGCATGTTCAACGCTGCTGCTCTCTCTGCTCAGCTGCACAAGCGGAACTTATTGTTCCATGCTCACGGACTGCAATCAGGCAGCGCCGTGCTTTCTCCATGGCTGGCCCTGCGACCTGGAATGAGCTTCCTGTTATCCTTCATCAAATACCTATTGGCCTTTCTACTTCTACTTCATTTCTTTCTCTTCTCAAGACTGTCCTATTCGACCGGGGTTGGACTGGGAGCGCTCCTGAGTAGAAACCTTGAAGGGGCGCTATATCAAATTCTCAGTAAATAAATAACTAAATAAAGAATTGCTATCAAATGAACTTGATAGTGCTTCACAACTTGTGTTCAGTGTGTCCACCTCCAGTGCCGACACTTGCTTCGAGTCTCTATGTAAAGTTCTGTTGATTCTGCGTTAGATGGCAAGTAGCATCAGTGGACCACTGGACCACGTGCAGTGGTGAACGACAGACACAAGACCTCAAAGGTGCTAGGCTTGAATGGTAGAGCAATAACCTTAATCTTGTGAACATCTTTGAAATAAACGATACCTCTGTGGTTCTGAATCAGTGTCTCCTGTTCCTCATCTTTCGCATGCGTCTTTCAAAGAGCAAACATCCCCGGGGTGCCTCTCTACGCACAGGAACATCAGATGAAGAAAAATGCCAAGACTCGGTAACACCGTGAACGACAATGGTCACGGAACTTGTTACCCAGCGATCGTACATTTCATGTGGCAAGTTTGAGACCATGTACATCACAGCTGGAGTGCAACAACCATGCGGATTCTGTTGGAGTTGCCGCTGATGTTGTAGGCAGGTCTGGGGACCTCGAAGTAGTAGGCTGTTCTGAGGGCCTCAGTGACGCAGAAATAGCCACAGGTGCAGTTGGAAGATAGCCTTGCGTGTACATGTGGGGCGCGGTGGTCTAGTGGTGGCGTCGTTGCCATGGAGCCGGAAGGTCCGAGGTTCGAATCCACCTCGCCGCGTAAGGACCTTGGGCAAGTCCTTCACTCACAATTGCTCAGCGCTTCGGCGTGAAACTCTGATGCAGTGTCCGCTCTGCATCGGGAGCGCCTCTGAGTAGAGAGAGCTTGAAGGGGCGCTATAACAAGTGCACATACAAAAAAACAAAAAAACAAACATTGCAGTTACGACTAGCCCGGGACGATCGTGTTCATGTAACTGTGATGATGTGCATACGCACGTGGGTGTCGTGTCTACAGATGACAACATCACAACTTACTTTATAATATAAAAACTGTAATATGTAAAGTTACTCCAAGTGAAAATGGAAACACTAAATGTTTTTGAACTTGTAAGAGACAAAAAAGAAGAAATTACTCCTAAGTCCGCAAAATACAATGTGAACCGTCAACGTGACACAGGTCAGTCTTGACACACTGAAGCGCTGTTGGACTTCACGTCGACGAACAACTTAAACTTTAGATCATCTTTCCCTATACGTTATGCGGTGCTTCTAGGACTGCCTGTTTGGCTCTGAATTTCATGCGGAGGTTTGTTCATAGGGCCTACCCAGGTAATTGTCTTGACTGCAAATTTACTCAGACACACGAGCAATGTTAGTGATGTGTGCGGCATGTGCACCGATTCTTATGGTTATGAGTAGAAGGTCCTGTTTTATCAATTTTTCGTAGCAGATGATTCAAGGTATTTTTATTCCATCTTCTGTTAGGAAATTCGGTGATCATTTCAAACAAATTAAATCTCTTATAAGTTCGTAAAATTAAAATCAAAACACAATCATCGTCTGTCAACGGTGCCATATTGCGTCACAAATGACAACAAAATATGGTAGATACGGCTGTCCAAAGCCCCAAGCATATAATTAAAATGTAACCTGCCACCAATGCAACTTTTTCAGAGCAAATGTGATGCGAGCTGTCAAAATCAGGCCTATGATACAAAATAAAAACGACATTTTGACACCATATTAAACAGTAGAAGTTTCCATTTAACAGCAAGCCCTTTTCTGATCAAATATCTTGATATTTGACCGAGTTATGAATATTTTAGTGTCCGAAACTGCAATATTGCCGTTTTCGGGAAATGTGAGGCAAAGGTGATCTAATTTAACCCTATCACAAATACAAGAGTGAACTATCTTTAATTTAACCCTAGTTTCGTTTGTTTACTCAAGCTGCCTCTAAATTCTGCTTATTACCATGGCCTGAAAATAATTAGCATAATTTATGTGACTGCCATTATTTAGCCCAGAGTCTCAGCTTTTAGAGGATACCAGGTGGCAGGTTCAATAGGGGTGAAAAGGTAATATGACAGCCGGTGTAGTGCGATATACTATCCGGCAACAAATACTATCCGAAACTCTCTGTCATTGGTTCACGTGACGTATGACGTCAGATAGCAACGTTAGACGCCCCAGCCTCGTTTTCGTTGATAAATATGATCCGGGCTGCTGTAGTTGATTGCGGAATGCAGAATGCGGGATCTTTATAAATAATATTACATAATTAGAAATCCCTCTATCTTTAGTCTATTTATTTATCATGAACGAGACATTATTGTAATCTTATTGCGTTGCAATGTCTCCGAAACTTTGGTCAGAACTTCTGAAGACTAGGACTTTGTAATCTGCGATCCCTGATGTGTGTCAAGTTAGCAGGCATATTGAGATTGAGATTCGCGATATACATATTCGTTTCGGGTGTGACCTCCCCAATAAGGCACAAAAGTCAGGCACGAGCGAATTTCAGTTGGTAACTTCACATATTTAGACCCTATCCATCACATAGCGCTTAATAATTAATAATAATAATAATAATAATAATAATAATAATATTTTTCTTTAATGAAACGCCTGCAAGACGCACTGCTCTTTACATTTACAAGTTATGCAGTAGGCCTAATCTTAATTCAACGTAACTACTAACTGAGCAGACAGCTTTGCAATTACATGGCGCTAGTAGCTCAGCCTACAAATCAAATCTCCCCAACGGAGGCTCAAACTCACTACCTCTCGCACTCTACGCCAGCGTGTTATCCATTGCGCTACCTGGCCCCCGGGCTTATTAATCACAATCAGAACTACCTAGACCAAAAGTCGCTAGAGCGTTTAAATCATAATAGTTCGTTTTACACATTGAAATACACGGTCGAAAATTTGGGAAGTTTGAAGAGCTACAATAGTGACAATAATGACTTACATGCTCTAGCGACTATTGGTTTAGGTAGTTAGTTTTGATGGTGATTATTAAGCCTTGTTAAGTGTTATTGGATGGATAGGGTACCGTCTGAGTATGACATTTCAAGTGCCAAACTTTACGTCTAGGTAGTACTGATGGTGATTAGTATGCCCTGTTAAGCTTTATTGGATGGATAAGGCCTGAGTATGACATTTGAAGTGCCAAACTTTGCTCATTTGATGGATTGAAATACACGGTCGATAATATGTGATGTTTGGAAGGCTACAATAGGAACAATAATGTTTTAAACGGAATCGCGACTATTGTTCTGGGAAGTGCTGATGGTGTTTAATATGTCCTATTAAGCGCTCTGGGCTGGATAGAGTCCAAATATGTGAATTTACCAAGTGAAATTACCAGTTCGCGCGTGCCTGGCGTTTGTGCCTTCTACGGGAGGTCACCCGCGAATCGAATATGGTAGGTGAATCTCAATCCCAATATGTTTGCTAACTTGACACACATTGATCAACCATAACGTGGTAAAAAATATTAAATAATTGCCAGATTCAAGGGTTGATGGAGAAGAACCGATCGAGAGGTTAAGCTGTTTTGAGGATGGATGATCAAGGTGATTAGTTAGTTGCAGCTGTTTCTATGCACAGAATCTGTAGATATGTAATATTATATATGGTAATATTTGCAGTTAAGCCTCACTTGTGATAACGAAGCTCACTAGCGACACCCTCCTTCTTTATTCAGGCATGGGACTGATATTTGCAGAGTGCAACCAGTGACGGAGTTACACAGATGTATTTAAAAAGCATTTTAAAATTAATTTTTTATCGTTAGACACCCTATTTTTGTGCATGAAGTTCCTTAATAAACGATCCAATTTCTAACACGGATTTTCCATTCTAAAAATAGAAAACAAGTTCCTACTGACTTAACACCGCTTCGTTCATAAGAAATTACGAATCACGTTTGTCCCACATTTACTTGCTCAGTCGCAATGTGACTAGCCCATTATATCACTTACATGCATGTATTACAATAGTTCTTTGCATACCGAGTTATATGCATCAAAAAGCGAATTATTCCTAATAGACCTCGAAAAACAACCCGGATAGTATTTGTCAACGGATTAGATTTCGCACGTATGTCGTGCGAGATTGTATCCTGACAACGAAGTGGGTGTGGCCGGATGGTTTCTGTTGCCCGGATAGTATTTCGCACTACACCGGCAGCGTTGAGAGTAATAGCAGAAAGAAGTATTCAGCATGGACAAGATATATACATCTGTTTCGTCGACTACGAAAAAGCTTTTGACAGAGTGGACTGGAAGAAACTAATGGGAATACTGAGACGAATAGGGGTGAACTGGAGAGAAAGAAGATTGATAGGAAATCTATACATGGGTCAAAGAGTAAAGATAAGAATCGATGGAGAATTCTCAGAGCCAGGAAAAATAGGAAGAGGAGTGAGGCAAGGATGCCCCCTGTCACCAATTCTATTTAACATTTATATTGAAGAAATTGTCAGAGAAACGCTAGAGGAGATGGAGGAGGGGATAAAAGTGGGTGGGAAAATGGTGAAAGCACTAAGATTTGCAGACGACCAGGCGATGTTGGCTGGCAGTCAAGAAGGCTTACAAAAGATGATGGACCGCTTAAATACGATATCGCTGGACTACGACATGAAAATAAACATAAAGAAAACAAAGGTGATGAAGATAAGTAAGAGAGGAGAGGAAACGGTAAATATCACATTAAATGGGGAGGAAATAGAACAGGTGAAGAAGTTCTGCTATCTGGGAAGTGTGGTTACAGAGGATGCAAGGTGTCACGTAGAAATAAAAAGAAGAATAGCTATGGGGAAAGATGCATTCTACAAAAGGGGGGAGCTACTCAGAGGAAGTCTAAACATGAATCTGAAGAAGAGAATGGTGAAGACATTGGTGTGGAGTGTTGTTCTGTACGGCTCGGAAACGTGGACAATGCGACAAGAGGACATAAAGCGACTGGAGGCCTTCGAGATGTGGATATGGCGCAGAATGGAGAGAATCAGCTGGGTTGAGAGAAAAACGAACGAGGAAATCTTACAATTGGTGGAAGAAAAGAGATCACTGATGGACACTATACGTGGGCGACAGAAGAAATGGATAGGACACATCTTAAGGAGCGACACCCTACTAAAAGACATCATTGAGGGACGAATGGAGGGGAAAAGGATGCAAGGTAGACCAAGAACAATGCTGCTGGATTGGATGCTGTCAGAAGAGGGATACAGTGGACTGAAGAGAGAAGCTCAGGACAGAGAAAAATGGCGTCGTTGGACATACGAACCTGCCTGACGGCAGAGAACATAAAGAAGAAGAAGACTACACCGGCAATGGTTTGAAAATGCACTAAAGAGTCTGATTTTGACACTTTAGAAAGATACAACATTCACAAATAAAATTAATTTAAAATATTTGCAGATGCATTTTAGCTTTGATACTTGGCAAATAATTAGATAATACCGTGTACTATAAGAAAATGCTCAAAGCTCAAAATTGATCTCTGACCCCTCCCCCAGTTCACTTAAATCGACCATTATCTCAAAATGCTATCAGGTCACATAAGCCTGATTTTGTAAGATCGTATCACAAATACTAGAGTGAACTATCTTTAATTTGACGTACAAAGTATAAATAAATTCCAAAAATTGACGGAGTAACATGCATGCAAAGTTGGTTCATATATACTGGACCTTTTTCTCCTGAGTTGATCACTGCAAGTCCATGTTGGACGGCATTCCAAAAGTTCGTCTTCCCTCCAGTTTGTTCCATTTGTTTTCTGCCAGACTAATAGCTCGACTTTCTTGTTCATCAAACTTATCTTCTTTCATGTTTGATCACCTTCACTGGCTCCCCCTCACTCCTTGAATTCAGCTCAAAGTTCTTTAAGTTACGAGTCTTACTCTCGCGTAGCGCCAAAGTATCTCAGTGATCTCATTCACCTGCCGACTTCCGCCTCTTCTCTTTGTCCACGATGCTCACATGACAGACATGATCTTCTTGTCCCACAAGCAAGCACTGTTTTGACGATAACTTGAGATTTTGCCTTCATTAATGCAGTCCTGCACTTTGAAATGATCAGTTCTCTCCACTGAAATGTTCTTCATTATTAACTCGTGCCCCAAGTACATCGCTCCGCTGTCTTGAAACTGCTTTCTTTTTCTCTGGTTCTTTTGCACTGGAAGTGCCTCTGATTTGTGTACACTGTGAGAGGCACTTTTTAAATTTATTGATGTCTAGCATTTAGTCAACCTTCCTTGAACTGAATCAGTTTGAATCAATACTGACTGAAAATCTATTAAAATCTCTTGCTTTCTTTGCTGATTTGTTTTTTGTTTTACTGTTGATTTCCAAACCTTTTGATAATTGCATTACTCGTAGCATATTTTGTTTTCTGCAGAGGGATTAACTTTGTTCTGAGTGCACTTGTCTTTAACATTGTTCCCACAGTATTTGAAGTTGGATTAGTCACTGGAGTACTCGTAAGTCTGTTTTGGATACTACCTTTATTTAATGGTTCATTTAATTAATTTTTTCATGTTCAGAGCTGTCATCACTGATGCATTTGCTAATTCACTTCAATTCAATTCATAAGCTTTATTGAGCACCAAAAATAATACATGCACATTAGCACATGTTCATATGTTGCAACAGATCATGGGTGTCAAAGGTAAACCCTATACTTAGGAACAATGTCATTCCGCTAGCAGTCAACTTTATAATGACAGTTTCAAAACTTAAAGTGGCTCAGCCCAAAAATAGGCTCTTCTAATATGCAGAATTGCAGATATCGGCTTTTTTCTTCTTCGCCCAGACGTGGTTGTTTCCACCCATTAATAATTATTAATGGTTGGAAAGATCTTTTCATCGGTGAAGAAAAACCTAATTATGGCACACTGCAGACTACTTTAAGTAAAAATATGATTTCATATTTTGTGAATGCCGTGTTCAGTTGAAAAAAATGCATTTCTTTCTTCTGCCTGATGTCATGATCACAAATATAAAGATACTGACATAAAATTTTCAAATAATATGCAAAAATATGTTACGAATAAGAATTAAAATATTTGTAACAAAATATTCAGCGGTTTTCGAGAAATCACAATTTCCGTAATGGGTAATTTTTTCGGCCGCACCCTGTATATATCATCATCATCATCATCAACAACCATGGACTCAACGCCCGCCTGTAGGTATAAATATGTATGTATCTGACCACTCTCTGCCCCGTCATGTAGGATGATTTATTGTGTGTGTGTGTGTATGTGTGTATGTGTGTGTGTGTGTGTGTGTGTGTGTGTGACTTCAGTAACTCCTCCAACTCAGGATTAATGAATAGGAAATCTATCTTTCATTAGGCATCTAAAGCTTTCATAGGTTTCAGGCCCAGAGTGTATACGTTTGCAGTATCTATGATTCGCGCAAGATATTTTCCTGCAAGACTTGGCAGTCATCTTGCTATCTGGCCCTTTCCTTAGCCCAGGGCCAGGTTTCGCCGGTTTTAAGTAGTTATTCTTGTAGTATTAATGTTTCCAAAAGTTGTGTGAGCAGTCATTTGCATCGGTGCCACTGAGCCCAAACTTGTGTGAGCATTGACTCCTTTGATGCAGTAGATTCCCGGGTCCCTTCTTCAATTTGAGCTCAGAAACTCTGTTGATAGACAGCTAGTGCTCTTTCAAATCATTAACCATCTAGCATTTATTAATTTTGTTTTGATTTCTATTATTGTGGCCATCATTCCAGGCTACCAAAAACTTTGCTATATATTGACTTGTTTGTGTCTGCTAGTATTACAAATGTGGAGTTGAGTATGCGATGGTTTCTCTTGGATGCATCAGTCTGTATACACTGTATACGTTTGGCATCACTTCTTGGAGAACAAAGTTTCGTATACAGATGAATGCTGCTGATCAAGAAGCTGGAAACAAAGCCATTGACTCACTCATTAATTATGAAACAGTTAAGGTTAGTAACAATGAAACTGTTAAGGTTAGGGGAGACTTTGATTAGGTAGGTTCTCCAGAAATTTGCGATTTTGTGCCACAGCAATTCTTGCGCAAAAATTCAAGTATCGCACAACACTGCATAAACTGGCAATGTGCCAAATTTGTGCTCAAAATCTACCCAAATCTCGTCGTAATTTTCAAAATTGGTCTTCAATTGACTTAAAAGTCACTGTGCTGATTGGTAATTCAACACAGCAACAGCACCGTTGGGCGACAGTAAGATGCATTAGACTAAGTATCTCAACATGGTCACACAGGAGCATCGCGTCGTGTGTTGTTTGTGATGAAACAAATTAATTTTGTCTACAGGCATTATGCGTCATGTGAAGACGAAGGGCTACTACGCATGCTGTATAACTTAGTGATTGATTTTAGGCTTACACTGGCTTGAAGTTGTACTTGTAATTTGCGTAGATTTCGGTGGGCATAGATTTTTTCAAAATTAGATTTTTTTGCAATCATCTGAATATCTCATGGTTGGTTATAGGAACCTTATAACTGCATTTTCTGCTTTATTGTCTAATTTCTAGGACACCAAAGCTATGCACTAAATGACAAAAACACTGTTAGATACTTTGGTACACTGATTCATGTGAAAAATAATGTACTTTATAATTTTTCAACTTGCACGAAATTCGCGCAAATTTCTCCTTTTTGGTGCGCATTTTTTCCAGTTTTTTCGCGCAAATTTCTGTGTGGCCTATTAGGAGTGAAATCACATTTTTATGCCGGTATCTTCAATTGATCTATCAATCAAAATGTTTTATTTTGTAACCAAATAAAACAGGGTTTGCAAATCATTGCAATATCAATATTGTGACAAAAAGGGGGGGCCTAAAGAGATAAAAAAAAATCTGGCTAGTGTGGGACACCAAATTATCTATTGAATTTATGTGGTGGTCTTAACGAAACTTTATTGTACACATACATCACATAGAGTGAGTAACAGAAAAAAAGACAAAGCAAAAGGAAGCTACATAAACTAAGACCAAGGAAACAAGGAAAATGAAACTGGAACGCTCGACACTGTTGAGCCAATATAAAAAAAATTAGAGAATAGAAAACAAATACTTCACTACTGAGGAGAGACCATACTACAGAGCACATAGAGGACAAAAGGTGTGGGTTGGCATGTCTGACTTACAAATCCCTCAGCAGCAACACACCTTCCTACCTTCAGTCACTACTAACTCCTTACATTCCTCCTTGTTGCTTCCATTCACAAATCTTTTAGCTGAACCTCAATGCAAAACAGTTATAGGCTCGCGTGCATTCCATGCCTCAGCACCCAGGGAATTGGCTTCCGCTCTCTCTTCGTAGCTCAAATTCATTCCCTACTTTCAAAAACAGCGCAAAACTCATTACTTCTCCTTGGCTTTCAAGCACATGGATCTCTTACTGCATCTTCCTCTGACGGCTGACTATCTGCACCTCAGATACACATTTCGGTGTGACCTTGCGTACATTAAAAATTTATTTAATAATAATAATAATTAGGGCGGGCTGTTGATTTAATCGCGTTAACGTGTGCGATTAACGCGTTAAAAAATTTGCGATTACAAATTTTAACGCATCAATCGTACGCGTTAATTAGATCTGATTAAAATGGAATCAGAGGCAGAAAAACTCGTTTTAAACGGATGGCTCATACTTAAAAATAGTGATACATTCTTTGGCAAATATTCCCAAAAAAGAATTTGAGTATTATCGTAGCAATTCGTCGCTCAATTATCGCCTGCATGCGAACCAAAACATGGCCTTGCACACTTGGAGCGCCTCTGAACGATTCACTCAAGTAGCGGCACTTTATAGATGTTTTTATACAATACAATTTTAAACAGAACTGAATATACTATGCCAATGTGAAAAATTAGACTTAGAACGGTGTTTTTTTCATCAGGTCGGATATATATTCAATTGGTAAGCATTTGTTGGATTTTTGCAGTACTTCACAAATGAGAAGTACGAGGCCGAACGATATGACAAGGTACAAGCAAAGTATGAAGAAGCATCGCTGAAGACAACAACAAGTCTAGCACTGCTCAACTGGGGGCAGAATGCTATCTTCAGTGCTGGTCTTACAGCTTTCATGTACCTCGCCAGCCAAGGTGTTTCAGCTGGTAAGAGGCACGATCCACTACAGGTGTCAGTGATTATGTGACCTTTTTCCTGAGGTGGTTGGTGCATTACTTCTTTTTGTGCTATCATGTATATACCCAGGGGCGGATCAAGGGTATCAATCTGGCCATGGCCCCAATTTAAAAATTGCATGGGAAGTGACTCCCCATTTTGGTTTCAAGAACCTTTAAATCAATGCAGCTGGGACAAGGCGAGAGAGAAAAAGTAGCAACACGAAGACAAAAAAGGTCAGCATTTATTTTGGCAGGGAAAATCTTATATTTTTCTATTTTTCACACATTTTGGTCAGATGACTAAAAAAAGGTCATCAGTTATTTTGGCAGAGAAAATGGTATATTTTTCACACATTTCACCGAAAATGTTTGGCCCCCCTCAAAAAATTTCTGTATGTGCCCCTGTATATACCTATATATGAGGCGCGGTGGTCTAGTGGTGGCGTCGTTGCCATTGAGCCGGAAGGTTCGAGGTTCGAATCCACCTCGCCGCGTAAGAACCTTGGGCAAGTTCTTCACTCACAATTGCTCAGCGCTTCGGCGTGAAACTCCGATGCAGTGTCCGCTCTGCATCGGGAGCGCCTCTGAGTAGGAAGAGCTTGAAGGGGCGCTATAACAAGTGCACATACAAACAATATATTTGTTTCGTGGGTTATGAAGTGATAGAGTTGATTGGAGAAGGCTATTACATGCACTAGATGGATGGGAATAGATTAGAGAGACAGTCAATGGCATCTAGAATACCCGACCAGGCGTGAGGCATCGACAATCACAGGGATGAGTTATTATGCATGATTGTCATGGGCATAAATCGCTTCCGCACGGATCAACGCCGCTGCGCAGTGAATCTGGTGAGATGGGGACAGGCTGATGATCCACTGTGGTGCTGTGGAGAAAGACAGACGATGTCACACATTGTGAACGAGTGCCGCCTACTTCGTTTTTCGGGAGGACTCCAGGCTCTACATCTAGCCGAGGGTCCCGCCGCGGTGGCATGGCTTGGTGCGAACTGCATTCGCTAAAGAAGATTGGGCATAAAAAAGTACATGTTTATGATGTTTTATTTTAACAGGAACAATGACAGTTGGTGATTTGGTCATGGTGAATGGTCTGCTCTTCCAGTTGTCTATTCCACTCAATTTTCTTGGCTCCGTGTATCGTGAAACAAAACAGTCTCTTATTGACATGCAGACCATGTTTGGTCTTCTACAGTTGGAGACAAAAGTCAAGGTGAGATAAAACAAATCTATGTCTGCAACTGTAACAGTATTTGCAGCTCTGGTTGTCTTATTTGTCAGTGTAATTGAATCTAATCTAATCTGTCTATTTCTACAGCACTGTTGTCATAATGCACTAGGCATCAATTGAAAGTTGCTTTGAGTCAGACCTTGAACTGAGAACACGTGCTTGACAAGCATGTGCTTCACCAAAAAGTTTTATCTGGCAAATTATCTGCTAGTAAAATCAATTATAATAATATTAGATTTTAAGTGATTGGTTTGTGTGTTTTATTGCAAACAGCTGATAACTGTCGACATTGCTAGCCTTTTCAAATGCCAACCAAAGGCATGAAGTTGGTGCTTTCAGAGCTCTGAGAACACATTTTACATATTGCATACCAAAATAGCATGTTATCCAACAGACTTAAGAACAGTGAGAAATGATAGGTATTTCACGAAGAATAACAGGGAGCTCATTCCAGGTCGCAGGGCCGACCATGGAGAAAGCGTGGCGCTGCCTAATTGCAGTTTGTGAGCGGGGAACAATAAGTACCGTTTGTGCAGCTGAGCGGAGAAAGCAGTGGCGCTGGACGTGCTTGGTGGAGGTCCTGCAAGTTTAGAGGGCTAAAACCCTCAAAATAACACTGAACCAAGACAGAAATTCTGTAAACAATGCGCTGTGGGTAAGGTAACCGGTGAAGTACATCTCGCATGTACTCGAAGACTTGGCTAAACCTATGAATGCAGCCTATGAGGCGGACAGCGGTGTGCCGGACCTTATTTAGGGACCCTACCTGACAGGCCAGAAGTCAATCAATCAGCCACATAAATTTATATACCACCCCTTCAAGAGGCTCAGAGGCTTTCCCAAGCCAAGCCTGGTTGAAAAGAATAGTCTTGAGAAGACGATAGAAAGAACCAACAGAGTCACGGGGTGCTCATGCTAGCATGATGTTACGGCGGTCCACTTGAGAGATGACAAAAGCAGTGACAGCTGCTGCTCTAGCGGCATTCAAACGAAAGGACTTGATGAAGCTGCTGATGAGATGGATCTGGCGAAAGCAACTGCCGACCACCCACGCAACGTTGGCACTTCATGGACCGGTATAACGCCGAGATCACGCACTGAGGCTGAAGGCATGATCGAAACCCCGCAAACGCCGAGTGCACCGCTGTTGAGTTGATGGCATCATCTGCTAGTTGCACACCACAGAAAGTCTGTCTTTTCGTGATCAGCATTCAAAATGAGCAGCAGCATATCCACCAGCGAAATGATTCAACTGCACTAGCTTTAGCCAACATGATGATCGTGATGACATCGGAGCCACTCCATCATGTGATGTGAGGCAAAAGTTTAAGAATTGTAATCAGCTGTTCATGAATATTGAATAGTGTATGACACTAGCCAGACTTTACTATAAGCGTCTTTTGTTTCTTTTATGTACAGAATAAGCTCAATGCTAAGCCTCTTGAAGTGTCAGCGCACACGGCTACAGTTACATTTGACAACGTTCAATTTGGCTACAGTTCTGCCAAAGATGTTCTTAAAGGACTTTCGTTCACTGTTCCTGCTGGAAAGAAGATTGCTATTGTTGGAGGTAGTGGATGTGGGTTAGTACACTAACAGAGTACTCTAAAAACTTCAAGTGTTAGAAAAGCATTTGCTGTTGTTACATAACCACACTTTTAAAAGTTGTATGGCAAATAGACAAGTTAGGATCTGCATATATTAACAGTGTTTTGTGCCATTTCTGGTAATCTATAATACAAGTTTAAATGAATTAAAAGCATGTTCTAGCTCAGCGGTTCTCAACCTGTGGGTCGCGACCCCCTCGGGGGTTGCCTGATAATTTACCAGGGGTCGCCTGGCCCCTTCAGAAATTTGCAAAAGATATCGGCCAAATAGCAATTTCAACAAGCTAAAATAAATTTTTAGTAATAATTTTGCTATGATTCATCAGTTAGATTGCGGCAGCTAATTTAATTTTTTTTCCATTTTAGTTTTCAAATGTAAATTCTGCTATTCTTCTAAAGAAACACAGGAAGGAATATTTTTTGAAGTCTAGACCACCTCTCTGAGCACTGAAATTATGAATAATTTTTTTAGATGATGGCTTAGCCTTAGAATGTTACGGTGCACAAATCCAAAATATTGTTAACAACTGGGGCCGACATTCTGAAGTCTTAAACCATGACCATCAGCATTGACAAAATTCAGATGACAGTTTAAAATAGGCTACTGATTGGAAATTTAGAAAAAAATTAAGAATGGAAAGAGGACATTTATTGAAGTCATAAACCATGCCTTCAGCACTGAAATTATGAAGTTTTTTTTATTGAGATTCTAAACAGTGGGAGGAGACACTTTGAAGTCGTAAAGACGTAAAGCATGACTATCAGCACTGAAATGATGAAGAGTTTCGTTAAAACGACAGCCTAAAATGCTACCATTGCGGGGTGGAAAATTGTTGACAATGGGAAATGGCACGTAGGCCTATATACGTCCATTCTCCAAACTCTCCCTGCTCGGTGCATTCATAAGAACACAAATGAAGTTTTTGAAATTGCTAGCATCGAAAAACGAATCAGTAAGGTGAAATGAGTGAAAAGAATTAACTATTGACCAATTCTCAGAGTAGCCTATTGCTTAATAGTTGCAGCATGAATAGAGAAATTAGAATTATAGGTCTTTGTTATGACATTTCATCAGTAGAATCAATGAAACCCAACAAATAAACAGCAGAGCACTATTCAGATAGGCTATTCTAACCATCCTAGCTATGTAGGAAAGCATGACCAGTATTTAAGAACAAAGCTGATGATGCCAAGAAGGCACACTGCTTGAGACAGCGGGTTTGAAGAATTCCAGTTCTAAGCAAGACGCTGCAGCTGTTGAAGCTGTATCACAAGCCGAATAGGCTTAGGGCCTATATAACTTCGACTACTTCAAACTAAAGGAAACCTCATACAACTGCCAAAAACAGTTTTCGTATTATGAGGGTGAAAATGCATAATAATGGACAATATTAAAAAATGAGGTGAAACGGAGGTTGTTACACAATCAATTTTGTCGTTGGGGGTCGTCACAACTTTTGAAATGTTAAAAAGGGGTCGCCGGACTAAAAAGGTTGAGAACCGCTGTTCTAGCTTTTAGCAGACAAATAGTGGTATGGAGAGAGCTATAGAGAGGCAGATTGACACAGACAGACATGTATATGGGGCGCGTTGGTGTAGTGGTGGCGTCGTTGCCTTGGAGCCGGAAGGTTCGAGGTCGAATCCACCTCGCCGCGTAAGGACCTTGGGCAAGTCCTTCACTCACAATTGCTCAGCGCTTCGACGTGAAACTCCGATGCAGTGTCCACTCTGCATTCGGGATTGCCTCTGAGCAGAGAGAGCTTGAAGGGGCACTAAAACAAGTGCACATACAAACAAACACAGAGACAGATAGAGATCGATAGAGATAGGGAGACAGATAAGCACAGACAGATTATAAGCGTCTCTGTTTAAGGGATAGGAGGAAGATAGACAGAGAGGGAGAGATCTATTGTGCCCTGAGACAAACAGACGAACAAACAGACAGACAGAGACATAAATACGGAGATTCAGTTCAACTACAATTTGAACTCTATATCAAGCCTACAACTTTTATGCACAAGGTATATGATCTGTGCATCGTTTAAACATGTATTTGGCTCTGTTATAACATTCTTTTATTTAACAAATCATTTCGACGATGATTGGTGTGTAACTGTGTATTTGGCTCTATTTCAACAGGCAATCCATTATACATTGGAAAATCGTAAGCGGAAACTACAGTCCAGCAGTCTTTTTACTAGCAATAATTATTTACCGGACACTGCCCTGTCGGGTAATGTCTGAAATTTCTGACCAGACAGTTTGTGTAAATAGCGGACTGTCCGGTTCATTACCAGACACCTGACAACCCTATGCACTACACATGACCATCCATCATGTAGAATAAATCTGTATAATTCGATTCCCTTTACACTTGCTCTATACACTACACGACGTACATGTACATATGCACATGCGTACGTTCATGCATACGAGTTGGTTGATACACGTTGCTCAGTATCATATGGTTGTGTGTTGATCAACGTTGACTTGACTTGATGCATCGCACCATCAGTGCTATATTGGACCTTGTCTTGTCTTGTCATCAACCATCCTCGATTCAAGGGTTGGTCGCTTCATGAACAAGTTTTCTCCATCTCCTCCTGTCTCTTGTCTCCATCAAAGTTCCATCGAAAGATGTTCCCATTCATTCTCCGATGTTCACAACCCATCCCATCCTCGGCCTTCCTCGTGCTCTTGCTCCGGGTACATTTCCCTGTATGATCTCTTATATTGGACCAATGTTCGAAAAACAAACATGACCCAGATATGAAAAGTTTACAACTCCATTTAGTACAGTAATTTTGTGCAAATGACATGCTTTGTGCCATATATGTGCATTTGTCAAATGCCCATCAGCTTGTGCAATATCACTATTCTGACCAAAATAACAACTTTGCAAACAAAAGACTTACTGTTTTTGCAGATTTACCAATAGGTAAAATCAGTTCAAAACTTAACAGAAAAGCAATTTTTGCATTCTTTCTGACAAATCAAACTTCCTGCTGACTCAAGAACACCTGTCAAAAAGATTAAGTTATGACGCCACCCTATGTGACATCTTCAAAGATGTGTTCAGTTCATTATGACCTCAACACTAAAGTCGTTAGATTATAATGACACTAGAGCGGCTGAGTGTTTCTTTTGGTTTGTTTGGTGCATTTTACAAATGGATAGATTCTTTTCTTCATGAACGTTCTCTCTGTGTTGAGCACACGGCAGCAGCTTGCCAAGCTTGATCTCTTTTCTCTTGCATCTGAATTTCCTAGCTTTGTCTTTGCAACCACGGTTCTTGACTTCGGTGCCCAACTTGACCAAGAACTTACTTTCGATCCTCAACTTCACCGTCTTGCTCGAGACTGCTATTATCAGCTGCGCCAGCTTCGCACTGTCATCCGTTCTCTTACATCTGCTGCTACACTTACCGTAGTGCATTCCTTCGTTACATCTTGCATTGACTATTGCTCTTCCCTCTACTTTGGCCTCCCGTCCAGCAGATTGACTTGTCTTGACCGAGTGTTGCGCTCTGCTGCGCGCCTAATTGGGAAAATCCCTAAATATGGTCATGTCTCAAACTACATGCTTGAGGTACTTCACTGGCTCCCTATTCGCCAGCGTTTTAAGTTCAAGGTAGCTGCATTGGTATGGCGATGTTGTCAGGGCCTCACCCCAATTTACCTCCGTGAGCTATGCAGCCTTACATTGGGTATCTAAGGACGTCGTCAGCTACACTCTGCTGATAAGGGAGTCCTCTTGGTTCCTTTTGCTCGTATTGCTACCATGAAGAATCAAGCCTTTTCTGTGGTTGGTCCGGTGGTCTGGAATGGCATTCCTTTTGAGCCACGCCTACACCCTGGGACTCAAGAACACGAGGATCATTCCTTAGTAAACTTAAAACTGTTCTTTTGGGGCGCTCTGGAGTCGGGAGTGCCTCTGTGTAGTTTCTTTTACTTGAAGGAGCACCATATAAATGTCCGAATGAATGAATAATTGGCATGTTATGAAATTCTGTTATATGCATGAAAATACAGTGGCTGGATTGTGGCAAAGTGCATATTCGTATTCATTGAATTATGAAATTCAGTTGATCACTGTAAACTTTAATTTATATTGTTTTTCCATTTTATATTGAGTCACCAATATGAAATTCAGCTGATCATTGTGAAACTTTAGTTTTTTGTGTTTGATTATTTGTAGAAAGTCAACAATAGTAAGACTTTTATATAGATTTTTTGATCCTCAGTTTGGACGAATACTAGTGAATGGTCAAGATATACGAGATGTTGATTTAGAAAGCCTGCGTAAAGTCATTGGAGTTGTGCCTCAGGTGAGAAAATTTTGACCGTTGTTGCTTCAGGCTGTTGCTGAATATGATGCAAACTGATGTATAATTTCTACTCTTCAGTTTTCAAAATAGCAAGTGCACTTACATTCTGATGCATGCATTCTTTGATATCTTGATGGTTTATGTTTATGTTATTATTATTATTATTATTAAATGAATTTGTAACGCGCGCAAGGTCACACCGAAATGTGAATCTGAGGTGCGGATAGTCAGCCGCCAGAGGAAGATGCTTGAAAGCCAAGGAGAAGTAGTAAGTTTTTAGCCACTTTTTGAAGGAAGTTAAATTGCGCTACGGAGAGAGAGAGTGGAAGCCGATTCCATTCTCTAGGTGTTGAGGCATGGAATGCTCGCGAGGCGCGAGCCCATGACTGTTTTGCATCGAGGTTCAGATAAAAGATTTGTGCCAAGCAACAGGGAGGAATGTAAGGAGTTAGTAATGACTGAAGGTAGGAAGGTGTGTTGGTGCTGAGGGATTTGTAAGTCAGACATGCCAATTTGAATTTTATCCTGTACTGAACAAGAAGCCAGTGCAATTGATAGAGTAGGTCTGAGGAACTAGTTTGTATTGGGACGCGCAGCACTACCCGCGCTAAGGAGTTTTGGATGTGTTGCAGCCTGTTGAGCTCAGTGTCTGAAAGACCCACAAAAACGGTGTTAGCATAATCAAGGCGAGAGTAGACAAGAGAACAGGCAATGGTTTGAGACATATCCATAGTCAGGGCCGACCTGATGTGATGTATTGCCTGAATGTGATAGATACAAGATTTACAAATGCTTGTTAGGCGTAAAAAATGTTGTGTTTCTGGTAACCCGAACGACCCATTTTTACGGCCGCGACTCAAATATTTTTGTAAAAAGTTTTTATTTGTATTGACATAGTACAGTGACATTGCCTTCCGTGTACCAGAGGTAGAATTGGGAATTATAATTATAGCATTCACTTAGGCCAGCGGTTCTCAACCTTTTTAGTGCGGCGACCCCTTGGCAACATTTCGAAAGTTGTGACGACCCCAATAGCAAAATTTATTGAGTTGCCCCCCCTTCACTTATTTTTTTTACCAAAATAATGTTGTCCATTGTCATGCATTTTCACCCTCATAACTAGAAAACTGGTTTTGACAATTGAGATTTCCTGGCTCTTGCGATTCTGAGCGCTAATCCTTACCCATTTGGTAATTTGAAGTTGAAATGTCATAAATTTATTCGGCTTGTGAAACCTAGCAACTATTAAACAACAGGCTACTCTGAAAATTGGACATTAGTTCTTCATTTCTTAACACTCATTTCACCTTTGCTGATTCGTTTTGGGTGGCAACCAAATTTAATGAACTTGGGCCATTGGCCTACTTGTGTAAACAATGCGCGGTACATGGAGAGGGGTTTGGGGAGGAGATGTGCCTCTCCCAATCTTCTTGAATTTCCACACTGCAATGGCAGCATTTTAGGCTATAATATTGTAACGATATTGTTCATCATTTCAGCGCTGATAGTCGTGGTTTAAGACTTTAAAAGCGTATCATCCCCTTGTTTGCAATTTTTCATCTAAGAAAAATCCTCATAATTTAAGCGCTGAAAGACATGGTTTAAGTCTTCGATAAAATAAATGTTTCCCTTCCATTGTTTATAATTTTGAATTTCCACGCTGAAATGTCTGCATTTTTAAGCTGTCATCATTCATAATTAAATTGCTCAGTTTTTCAATGTTGATAGTCATGGTATAAGACATCAGAGTCTTGGCCCTATTGTTTACAAATTTTGGATTTGCACACTGTAACTGTAAAAGTTTAAGCTGCTATCTTAGCAAAATAACTCATGATGTCAGTGCTCACAGACGTGCACGGTTTAAGACTTCAATAAATGTCCCTTCCCATAGTTTCAATTCTTTGAATTTCCACACAATAATGGCTGCAGTTCAAGCTGTCATCTCTTTGAAATGGCTCATTTGCAATTCTGATAGTCATGGTTTAAGACTTCAGTCCTGTGCTCAGAGACGTCGTTTCCGATTTACACCACCCTTGTTTTTTTTTAATAATGGCAAAAGTGGGCTTTACATTTGAATACTAAAATGACAAAACGTGTATTAGCTGCCGCAATTTGACATAGAAAAAGTATAAGAAAAGTTCAATTTAAGTTGCTGAAATGTAGTAACTATAGAGCTGAAATTACTATTGCATATTTTACAAATTTTACAAGGCCCAGGCGACCCCTGGCAATTCGTCAGGCGACCCCCGTGGGGGTCGCGACCCACAGGTTGAGAACCGCTGACTTAAGCAGACCTTCGTAAACAACTGTATTTCAAGGTATATAATGGTCTGTTAATTAGATCAATCAATAGTTTCTCACGGTCAGTTTCACAAGACAGACGGTTGTAGGGAAGAGTAATATTATTATTATTATTAAATAAATTTATAGCGCGCGCATGGTCACACCAAAAATGTGAATCTGAGGTGGGGATAGTCAGCCGCCAGAGGAAGATGCAGTCAGAGATCCAAGTGCTTAAAAGCCAAGGAGAAGTAGTGAGTTTTAAGTCGATTTTTGAAGGAAGGAAGTGAAACAGAGCTTGGAAGAGAGAGCGGAAGCTGATTCCACTCTTTGGGTGCAGAGGAATGGAATGCACGCGAGCCCATAACTGTTTTGCATCGAGGTTCAGCTAAAAGATTTGTACCCGATGAACGCAAGCAACGAGGAGGAATGTAAGGAGTTAGTAGTGACTTAAGGTAGGAAGGTGTGTTGGTGCTGAACGATTTGTAGATCAGACATGCCAATTTGAATTTTATCCTATGCCGAACAGGAAGCCAGTGCAATTGATAGAGTAGGGCCGATGAACTAGTTGGTATTGTGATGCGCAGCACTACCCACGCTAAGGAGTTTTGGAATGTACAAGCGTAGTTGCAGTGCCAGTTGAGAGAGAGCGAGCGACATTGCGAAGCTGGTGCAGCTGATAGAAACAGTGACTGAGACGATTTAGGTGAGGTACAAAAGTAAGTTTCTAGTCTAGCACGACGCCAAGGTCACGGACTGAGGTGGAGAAAGTACGGGCAGGAAATCAGTCTGGGGAGGACCATGTTATGAGAACCCTGAATTTGAGACAAATCAGTCATTATTTAGTCCAGATATTCCTTGATAATGTATTGTAATAATGATGTGAATGGTTGTGAAAGTTGTCAACCTCAGATAATTTTGAAAATTTCATTGCATTTGATATTTTTAGTGTGAACTATGAAAGCCACAGAAAAACTAAAATGAAACATGCATATAACTAGTGGTGCAGAGAATGACTAATGACCATCTCTAAAGCCATAGTCTGGGGAGGACCATCTCTAAAGCCAGTAGTGCGGAGGAAGCACTTCTCTAAAATGGATAGTGAGGTAAACCTGACCCAAAACAACTACTTCCTTAACTACTGGGTTCTGTCAGTTGTAAAAATTTGCATGCAGTTAAAAAATCATGATTGAAATCATGCTGTTTCATTTCAAACTGTCATTAGAATATATATAATGTATGATTATATATAATTACTTCTGAGCTTAAATGAATTGTAGGATTCTGTGTTGTTTCATGACACAATTTTCTACAACATGCAATATGGCAACATGGAATCAACAGTTGACGAGGTTTATCAAGCAGCCAAAATGGCCGAAATGCACAGTGTTGTTATGAGCATGCCAAACAAATACAACACACAGGTTGGAGAGAGAGGTCTCAAACTGTCAGGTAAGCAACTCTGTAACAAGTCCGACAGTACGGAACATCTATAGTTACTCCTTTGGAAGAAGAAATGATATTTGAAGCTGTAGATGGCTTTTTATTGACTCGTTTTCTTTCTAATTGAATCATATAATTTAATTTTTAGTCTAATAATTTAATAATAACAACAATTTATAGGGCACTGTGATGCGGCTATACCGCTTCACAAACAGCTTATTGCGGGATAAACCTTAGAAAATAAGGTTTTAAGCTTTGATTTGAATGATGTCTTACACATCAGGCAACACATCTCCTCCACTCGTCCCTGTCCATTTGACGATGTTCTGGAATGCTGGGAGTAGAAGGAAGAGAGGCAAGACCGTGAAATAACTGGCAGGACACTATCAAAGATGAAATTGAGATGTCTGGAGATGTCAGGGGAGGAGATTGAAGAGCTGGCGATGGACAGGGACGAGTTGAGATGTGATGCCCGATGTGCAGACCTGCACGGGAAGGACTAAGTAAGTACCAAGTAAGTTCCGGCATCTGGGACCAGTAGCCAAGAATGTGCAATCGCTGAATTATGTCTTCGTCCTTCGTAAACGAAGGTTGGTCTTCTTAAGCGACCTAGGTCACAGCTTGGATGCAGAGGAATGGGTTTCAGAGCAGTAGTCGCGAATATATTCAGGTACCACCCTGTGAAGCAAGTTGGATACCAACAGGTTCAGTTTGAACTCAATGTGGAACAGGACAGGCATCCAATGCAGAACTTCACCTAGCCTAGGGGTGATCATATTTTCTCCTATTACAAATGAGCCTCACAGCGGCATTAAGCATCGACTGAATGCTGTTCAAGAAACATGTGGTACGCCAGCCAGCAGGCTGTTACATCGGTTCACTTGAGAGATGATGAAAGCAGCGACGGCTGCTCTAACGTCCTCGAAAAGCAAGGACTTGACACAGCTCGTGGTGAGAAGGAGCTGGCGAAAACAGCTGCTGACCATCCAAGCCACATGGCGCCTCATGGAAAAGTCAGACTCCAGTGCAATGCCATAGAGGTCTTTGATTCTTTAGATTCCAAATACATATAAATTATATATAATAATATGTGATATACATTATACACAGTGGTTAAAAAAAGTAAGCCAAATTGTTTTGCGTATATCTTTAATACCTGATGACATATCAAGCTAAAATTTTCCAAATATTTAGTGAATTGGACCAAGAATATGATTCCAAAATTTCATGAGATAAAGTTGAATGGATAAAAAGTAGGGCTGTTGTTCGATTAAAAATTTTAATCGAAATTAATCGTGCGATTAATTTTTTTAATCGCAATTAACTGCAAATTAATCGCAATACATTTTCTTCAAATATATTAATCTTACTATTTTCTAAGGACCCCTGAAGAATACAATTTTAATGTCTGAATGCATTATTTCTATTTGAAACGCATTTATTGACCTTTGGTTTAGGCCTATTGAATTTTTGCATTTAGTTTATTGAACAGTTTTGTATGACAGACAGAATTGAAACACTGTTCAAGTCAGTCATCCGTTAATTTTTTCATTTGAGGCTCCTTTAACTAAAATGATATACCCTAAATGTGAAAATTAGACAACTTTTTCTGACTAACAAAATTAATTATTTATTCAGCCAATTGTATAGGCAGACCAGTTTATTTACATTTGCCGGTTCAAAGGATATGCTTTCATGTAATTAACAATAGTAGCAGGTCTACAGTAACTACTATAGAACCTCATTGTTTAGCATATAGATAGTAGGCCAACACATTTATATTACTAATAAGATAAAATTTACTAGAAAAAACTATATTTTATTTTAATATAAGCTTTGGGCATGTACATTCGGGCTCAGTTTATCTGCTCGAAACACTCATGCATCAAGCTAACTCTTGCATGAATAATGTCACTATTCAGTTTAATGATTTGGTTCAATTCTGAGGTTGGTAAATTCCACAAATCAATGTTTGCAAGTAACACACTGGAACCCCATGAAAAACTGTGAACGTTCAAATTACCAAATTCGAAATTGAACTGATCCAGCTATAATTGAATATGTTCGGAAATTGGGCCTAAATTAACAAATTCTGGTTGTTTGTTCAGAGCATTATCTTATTTTTATGGGAATTCATGCAATTGATCAAATGTATCAAAGTTACATAGGCTAGGCCTACTACTCTCCGTTTTGCACCAGAGATCAAGTTTTTTTTAAGCAGACACTTTATCACCAGCCTAAGGGTGATTAGATTTGTCTGCATCACTTGCGTAGAGGAATTCATTTTATTCAAAAATGCCAGCCAGGTAAGCCAGAATTACAGGCTGTGATCTTTTTCTCAAAAGCATCCCAAAATCTAGAGTTTGTTACAAACAGACCCATCTAAAACAGATGAATTTGTCATTAATCAGCGTATCATTAGTTTCATGTCACCATACAGGCATTACTGCATGCTACCGATACAGCAGCAACAACAACTACTACTACTAAAGGAGATAATATTATATTGAAAAATTGACAAAGATTTGTTTGTTTATATGTTTTTAACTAAGAAATATATAATTTTCAGGACTGGCTCGCGGACCCCCAGGCAGATGGCCGCGGACCCCCGCGGACCCCCGGTTGAGAACCGCTGGCCTATTGGGTTAAATGGTGCCTTATTGTATTTCAGATGACACGAGTTACTTGAGCATTTGACTCATTGACTCTATTTGTTGAACTTTTGCATTTAAAGGTTTTGTGAATGCTACCGAAAGATGATTTTGCAATTCTTCACTAACTTCACTGACGTGTTGAAATATGCTTTACAAATATCAGAAAGCACTCAATGTAAGGGACCTCACCCATCTAACCTCCTGACCATTCAATCATAGTAGTGCAGGGGGATCTACGTGGTGGATGCAACAGCGCGAGATTTTAATTATTATCACCATGTTTGAAAGATGGCAGTTATGCTTTTTTGCAGTCGTCTTTAAATAAAACTATTAATTAAAATTTGTCTGGAAACAGGGGGAGAGAAACAAAGAGTATCTATTGCAAGAGCTATACTAAAGAATCCTCTCATATTGGTTTATGATGAGGCAACATCATCACTTGATACCATCACAGAGCATGTAAGTCTGTAATAAAAGTATTTAATTTGTAACCTTTACATGATTATGATTCTTGTATTCATATGCAAGTACACTTTGAAGTCATTTTCGTTTTGATTGCTGCTAGACTTGTTAGCTTTTTTTTACTAGTGCGATAAAACAATCAATATTTTGCAATAGCTGTGTTTTGCACTGGCTTCCTTTCCCACAGTGCATCTCATTCAGGCTTGCATCTTTGGTGTGGTGATGCTTATTGGGCTGGGCACCCTCTTATATGTGTGTGCTTTGCCTCCCCCTTTCCACTTGCATACGCCGCCACGCACTGCGCTCTGCTGTCCATGGTGACTTATTGGTTCCTTTCACTCATTCTGTGACAATGCAGAGCAGTTCGTTCTTTGTGGTTGGTCCAATGACCTGGAACGGGCTTCCCTTGACTATGCGACACCTCCCACACTGTTCTCAGTTTCACCAACTGTTGAACACTGCTTTTTTCGCTTGGTCTCGGCCTAGAGTGCCTCTGAGTAGGTATCTTGAAGGGGTGCTATATAGATTCTGATTGATTGATGTGATTGATTGGTCGGTTGATCGAATATACACAGAGTGACCAAGAGTGCCATGACGGGTATCGTAATCTTTGTACTGCGCCGTATTGTCTGCGCCGTTTTGTCGGGTACTTTAAATTGCGCCGTTTTGTCCTGCGCCTTTTTGTTACTATGCCACAGAATCATACTAAAAAATTAACTCTTCCGAGAAATATCAGGAACTTTGAACTTCTTCAGCATCTGTACTATAAGATACTATGAGCAAGAGCAACCAGTGATATTTTACTTCAGGAACTATTTTTCATTTACACTTCTATATCAGTTCGGACGGCCTCAATTAAGTTCTAATTCAGTTACAGTTCTTCAAAAACATTTCAGTTATACTTCTAATTCAGTTTTCAATATAATTTCAGTTCTCAATTCAGTTCTTGTAGGAATATAATTTCAGTTATACTTCATTATACAACTTGCGTTAAATTAAGCCAAGTTCGAGCATTTTCATTATTGATGTGCTACGATTAGCTAGAGGGCCGGATTAAGAAATGTGGGGCCCTGTTCGGGAAATTTTTGCAGATATTCAGCCGAAAATTCTGATGACCTTTTTTAGTCTTTTGGTCGAAATTTCCGTAGAACATACCTATATTTCCCTGACAAAAATAGCTGGCGACCTTTTTTAGTCTTTTGGTCGAAATTTGCTCAAAATATAGAAATTTCTCCTGAAAAATTTGTTTTCGCATGTGTGTGGGCCCCTAAAGTGTCACACCTCATGCACATGCGGCTTGAACATGCCTTAATCCGTGCCTGATTAGCTATTTCAGAAACCTTGGAGTGCAGCTCTTCAACTTAAAACTCTTGATGTTCATTTTTCCCACACAGATATTTTGCCTTCCCGCAAAAATGCACAGTCATTCAGTAGCAGTGTCCATGAGACTTCAAGACACATCCAACAAAACATTGCACAACTGAAATCATATCCATATCCTCAGGCTTAAATGAACCTTTTAACACTGTTTCTGCTCAATTTCATTTCTACTTTCTTCAATCTTATTCTGGGTTTTTCCTTCTCTGTGCTTGTTGCAACCCTATTTTCTCTGATCTAATTAATATAAACCGATAATAATACGATACATTAGCTGCCAATTGTTGATCGCATATTGTATTGTATTGTATATAAGCATTTATAAAGCGTCTCTTACAGACTAGCTGTTCAGAGTAATAGCCTTTGTGACAGCCTTGAAGAAATAAAAAAGACGTCAAGTAGCGAAGGGAGTATATATGTGCTACAAGATCCTTATGATTATGACTGCTCCAAAATACATCTGTACGTTCCGGTCTCCATGAAGCCCAGTTGCTGAATGCTTCGTTCTGTGATGTGTAATGATCTTGTTGCTCCTCGCTGTCACACCTCATGCACATGCGGCTTCTCTGTCATGGAGGATCCGGACAAATTTTTCCATAGACATTACACCCCGGACATCGACTTTCTCTTCTCTGGTAAATTCTCCCGGACATTTCTCCCCTCATCTCAGAGAGAGTAAACATTGATTAATTAAGACTGAAGGCATTAGAAGAAGGCATTAACAGCTTCGTTGCAGGTTATATTTGTAACAGTTTAAGTAAATATCATGGACACATTTTGCCTCGAGAATATCCGCTGAAAGCACGGGCTTAACAGGAAAAAACTCAGAGCATTAAAAGCTTCGTTGTTCATCAATTAACCCGTTTACTGTGTAATAAAAATTTTAATAGTTAAAACTGGACGAGTTAACTCAGGATCACGGTAAAGGGGTTAAATTTAAACAATTAAATAAAGTACATGTCTAATAAAATCGGGATCTTTACACAATCTGTTGCTATGTTCAACAATTAAATTTAAACAATTAAGTAAATGCCTACTAAAATTTGGGATCTTTGCCCAACCTGTTGCTATGTTAACCCTTTACCTGTTTGCCTCGAGAATATCCGCTCAAAGCACGGGCTTAACAGGAAAAATGAACGGGTAAAGGGTTAAATTGTTCAACTGTTAAATTTGAACAATTAGATCAAGTAATTGTTCAACTGCTAAATTTGAACAATTAGATAAAGTAGATGTCTAATAAAATTGAAATGGTTACCCAATCTGTTGCTATGTTACCATCAGTGCATTACAATTCTTTCTAGAAAACTGTTTACTCAATTGGTTGCAATAATAATGACCAGGGGTAAAATCCAGAGAGGATTTATCCTATTGAAATGGCTGGCAAGATGTATCTAGATATGATTACGAACACAGCACGTAGAGGAGTGTAAACTAAATGTCGAATACCTGGGGGGGAGGGAATCCCAGACTTCTGTCACTGGACCATCATATGGAACAATTTGCCTACTGAAAAGTTGCTCAGTTCCAGTTATTGCTACTGCATAACATTTTCTCGAAATTAAAGACACCTTTTCCATATGAGCTGTGTACATAGTGCCTCTGAAAGGCTCTTTTGGCAGATTGTGTTCTGTTAGATTATTCTACCTGAGCTGGACTTGGCAGTGGAAATAACTCATGTTTTTCAGGACACCACTGATGGCACTGATCACTCATATATAAACCATAGAGAAATTTAGATCAGTCTTATATATTGTGTGCGATCTGGTGGCTGAGCGGTAACGCGCTCGCTCACGGAGCGGGCGGTTGCGGTTTGAATCCGGGTAACGACCTTGGGCAAGTTGTTTACGCACATGTGCCTCTGTCACCAAGCAGTATAATTTGGTAACAGCGTAGGCTGGGAAGTAAATGGCAAGTCCTGGAAAATCACTGGCCACGTGTCCAGGACCTTGGGGTTCGTCCATTGCCGGCTCAAGGGCCTAGAAAAGGAGATGAGCGCCTCACCAACGGGCCTTCGGCCCTGGGATGTCTCTTCTCTCTTATATATGACATTCTTTTGCAAATCTTTTTTCAAAGTGAGTGTTGGCAATTGTTATTTCAGAAAATCCTTGATGCACTGAAACGTGCAACACACAATCGAACAACTATGGTTATAGCTCACCGTCTATCAACTGTGGTGGATGCCGATGAAATACTTGTTCTAGACAAGGGAGCCATAGTGGAAAGAGGGTCACATTTGGAGCTACTGTTATTGCCCAACAGTCTCTATGCTAAAGTGTGGGAAAAACAACATCAGGTCGCTCTAGAACAGGCAGCTTCACGTATGGAGAGGGACAAGATTGGTCAGAATCAGAAGAATGGTGCATAAACACTTAGGAAATTTCGGACATGAAAGACATCAGCAGCATCTTAAATATAAAAATTATGTACAATGCTTGTAAAAATCAAATATACAGCATGGAACTTGCCTCTGCCGAATTGTTTTGCAATATACTGAATAGACATTAGAAATTATTTAATCATAATCGTGACCTCCAGATTTCTAAAGCGCCACTCGAAAGCCAAGCGCAGGGCACCAGCTTATTCGCGAGCGCTGCGTTGAGTCAAAAGGGTTGTCCGTAACAGTAGTCCATGGTGGTCCGGGTCGAGTTACCGTAGGATCAGAGGGGCAGAACAGCTACTAAGGCGGGTGTCATTTGAACCAGGAATTGGAAGGTGAAGGATCAGATGAGAAGGGGTAAGAGTTCTTGAAAAGGAGTATCTTAAGTTTCAAATGAAAAGCCACTTTTAACATCTACTTTTTTTATTTTTAACAAATTTTTTCGCACTAAAGAAACTAGGCCTATTCATAGTAGGCCTAAAACTGATACCATACACAAAATGAAACTGAAAAATTTGCATTCAGAAACCTCACTGAAAAATACTCGTGCTCTTAATTTCCAGCTTTGCGTTTTTCAAGCTCTTGTTGCTAAAACATTAATTTTTACGGTAACTGTGATCATCAAAAAAAACTTGCCACCCCCTGCAAACATTTCTGCGGGCGCCCATGTCGGCAAATCGCAGATTGTCTATTAGGACCTATACGTCCATTGATGTTCGTTCCCAGCTCTTCTTGTCCCTTTGCAAGTCTCATTACTATTTCTAGTAGGCCTAGGCCTACTAGATGGAAAAGATCCGATGACATTCCACACCCTTGTCTAACTCCCACTTTGATTTAAAACCATTCCGTCAGTTCTCCATCCACTCTCACTGCACTTAGGCCTACCGACTTGCTGTAGGCCTATAGGTCCTCAATTGACTAGTGTCACTACAGTTCCTCTGGTACCCCGCAGTGTCTCGTTTGTTTACCCAATCAATAGGCCTAATAGTAGGCCTAGCGACTGAGGCTAGAATTAATCCCCCGGATCCTTCTCCACTCGCATAGCCTACATAATTATAGGCTAAATGGACACATATAATTATAGGCCTATGCCTACACATGGAAGCATAAAATGAAATTGACCTTCGCATGTGCAGTCTGTTGATAGGAAACTGATAATTCACGCAAAATTACAAAGTCAATCTAGCCTACTCTCAGTCCATTTTGCACTCACGGTCTCACTTTCACTATGAAGAACCGTGAGCTCTCAATGGTAAGACCCTCAACCTGGAATATTCATTCATTCATTCATTTCAAGAATTTACATAGCGCACCTTCAAGAAATCCACTCAGAAGCGCTCCCAGTCCAACCACTGTGAAACAAAAAGTTTTAAGGAGCTTGTAGAACACAGACGAGTCAACCCTAGGTAGCAGGCGTAGGCCTATCTGCAACGGGAGATTATTCCAGACAGATGGACCTACAACTGAGAAAGCACGACGCTGACAAGTTGATGTTTCAACACGTGGGACCACAAGCTATGGTCTTCCATTCACGCTGCGCTTCCTTTTTGGAACTCCTCAGGCATTCGTTTTTCATCTTAAAGAACGCTTTATTTGGCTGCGCTCAGGTTAGGACGCAGCTGAGTAATGCCCTTGAGAGGCGCTAAACAAATTTATAAAGTAGGCCTACTCAAAATTAATGTAAACAATCGGAAGCGTTTTCTAGAAGCGTTGGTTGAGCTAAAAATAGCTTATGAAACAGGTGGAGTTTTACGAGCAAGTGCGTGCTGGTCGCGAGAATACAAAATGGAATATGGCGAAGCCCAGGGCGGAGCTTCAAATGTAAATGACGAACACTTATGTCAGGTTTGCCAATAACTGCTAACGAAACAATAGCCAATCGACAGTCGCGTTGCTTATGCGTGTGTAATTTTAATCTTGTAAGTAAGTAAGCATGGAACTCGTATTTGTGCTCATGATTTTTGTGTATTTTAAAAAGGCAGAAAAAATAATATTACGCAAACCAATAGAGCAATGATTGTCCTTCAACCACAGGGAGACCGAGGGGGTCTACAAGGTCACTGCCACACAATTTGTTGCTGGTACTGAGTCCTTGTATATGTTTCAGGAAATATTTCTTAAGTATCATCCACTGCCTAGTGATCAATTTTGTAAAAAGGAGTTTAAAATTCTAACATTACAGCTTTGGAATTCGAAAAAATTTCAGTTTCGAGTACGTAGACATTTTATCGAAGTCTTACGCCACGTCTTTCAGCACTTATAATATTATCAGAAATGTTGCGATTGTACAGTTCACATGCGATTTATGTGGCGCCACAGTTCGGAATGTCAGTGCACAGTTCACAACAATTGCTATAGCGCCACGATTCCGAAAGTCAGTTCACAGCGTTTTCGGAAACAGCAGAAAGTGAAATGTCAATGCAGACAGCAGCAACAAGTCGGAATACCAGCAACTTCTGCAGCGCCAGGTCGTAGAGGAGATCCCGTAGAGCCGTTGGGGGCCGAACCCCATACATTCGTCTGTAGAGAGACACCGAACTTCTAGACCGACACCTAGCTCAAGGCCGAGTTTCACGTCTTATACCCTCTACAAGTTCGTCTTTGCTCAAGCTTGCGTCTTACCGCTACTCGAACCTGACTTCGACTGCACCCTTGCAGGCGTGCAAACCTCCTTATATAGACTGCAAGGCCAAGCGATCCGAGCTGGGTAGGGTATACTAGGTAGATGTACGTAGGCTAGGTAGATGTAGGCTAGGTAGATCTATACTAGGTAGATGTAGTTTAGGTAGATGTAGGCTAGGTAGATCTATACTAGGTAGATGTAGTTTAGGTAGATGTAGGCTAGGTAGACTAGGTACATGTAGATGTAGGCTAGGTAGATCTATACTAGGTAGATGTAGTTTAGGTAGATGTAGGCTAGGTAGACTAGGTAGATGTAGGCTAGGTAGATGTAGGCTAAGTAGAAGAGGGGCAAGCTTACACAACACAGAAAGGCCTTCCAGTGCAAAACTTATAAAATATTACCATGGATAGTAGAAGGGAGGTCATTCCATATAGAAGGGTCTACAATGGCAAAGTGAAGAACATCAGTCTGCGTTCCCAGCCTCGTAACATATCTGGCACATTCTATAGATTGCTCAAGACTTTTCTTTTTGACCGGGCCTAGGTCGGGAGCGCCTCTGAGTAGTTTTCTTGAAGGGGCACTATATAAATTGCTTAGATAGATCAGTCATATCTATGTAGAAACATGGTAGTAGCGAGGTTAACAGTTAAGCGTACAAAAACAAGTATCTGAAATGCAGTTTTTTTATTAAACAATACCGTAAATGAAACACATCACTAAAAACTTTTCAATCAGAAGCATGTAAAAGGGATCAAAGAAGAAGCCATAAATTCGAAGCTACTCTTGCTCCTTATTTCATTGTCATTGACATGCTTTAGAGAAGTAATGAAAACTATATGAGCAATTGAGCATAGACCAGATACAACTCATACAAGAAAATAATTATGATTGTAGTGTTATGGTAGAACATGTAATTAACTGCCTATACAGCCTTAATACATTCTGAGGATGGCTCATCAAGAAACAGACATTTCTCAAGCTTTTACAAAATGTTAGTATTTATGGTGTTCTTGGTGGTGATGAAGTAGTAGTAGCCATTTATTGACATCACCAAACACAAAATAACAGCAATCATTACAAACTCAATGACTTAAAAATGAGTGCAGAACAATTATAAACAACACGAAAACAGGTACTGAGGCAGGTGTCATTCTGGGTCATGTATTAGGGGATAAGAGGAGACAGTGTAAGAGTTCTTGGAAAACATGGCCAATGATTTAAGTATAGTAAACAGAGATTAAACAGTGTTTAAATTTTTTCACCAACAGGTTGAGAGGTCTCTAAAAGGCACTGTATGAATATGTTTATTGATTATTGTACAGCAAAGTCAAACAGTGCAACCGTCCAACAATAAATACAGTCTAATGGGAATGAGAAAAAACTAATAGCCTATACTTAGCTCAGTTTAAAAAAGCCTTTTCAACCGTTTCCTTTTACCATGCATGAAGTATCATCCAAGTTTTAAAAGGCATTAAAGAAGACACAGCTCCTGTGCATGAATAAAAAATCTGTCTTTAAAATTTCCGACACACAAGTTAAAAATTGATAATTACCACTACATAGCATCATTTGCTAGCTTTAGCTATGCTCAGAGTGTGCTTCAAAGGCATTAACAAATCAGAAGACTTAGTCAATTTTTAACTTAACAATATATTCAGCAGTTTAGGTTCAAACTCCCTGCGTGGAGTGCAATAAAGTCAACATAACCTTAATACCTCGACCATAATTATAGACATTAAAAAGCCAAATACATGTACATGAATGAATGAATGAATGAGCATATATCTCGCCTACATATTAATTTAGGTTTAAAAAATTCTAAATTCTTGTGTTCTTCCAATTTCATGCAGTACAACATGGTACCATCCAATAAAACTTTGCTATGAAAAAAGGTCATGGTCATATGCTAGTCTCTGTGACATGTCTATTTTTTGGAGTGTGAACTGCCAAGAGAAACGTTCCGCAACACACATTCACTCAAAGCATGTGATGCAGGCTGATTTTGTTTCCTAGAAGGCAGAGAATAATCATGTTTATTATTGACAAGTACTGCCGACTTTCTAGGTCGGCCAGCCTCTCCTGGGTGCTTGCCTCGCAACACTTTCTTGCGGCAGGCTAGGGAGGTCGACTGCACAGTTATGCTGGACATTCGCTTGCATGCCCTCTTTCCACCACCAGAATACTTTCCAAAGGTTTGCAACGCACTTACAGCAGCATTAGGAGTAGATAAGGACTGCAGTGTGCTAATGAAAGCATGATATGCATCGATAAATGCATCAGGATTCTGCCTTGCTACATCGTGGACCTTCGCTTTAAATAATTGGTCAACTGTTGTAATACACTGTGCAATAGCATCGTTCTTTTCAGCAATCGAGCTTTCAGAAACGTTTCCATAATGAACTAGATCAACTGCAGACTGAACAGATGCAGGGACTTCTACATCCATGACTACAGGTCTAATCGTATGGCTTAAACCCCCATGAAGCAAGTCCAGCCAACCAGATGGAGCTGGTCTGCCTGTGGCCACCTCTTAGAAGACATTGCGCTTATCAGTGACTTGGTACGCAGAAGAAGCAAAATCTTGGTTTTGTGTTAATACATAATGTGCGTGCTTACAAAATTGGCCGGTCGAGCCCGCAAAGCAAGTGCACATAGTAGTCGCCATGTTCACTGTATACATGGTGCCATCTTGTTTGCTGGAAGCAACATCGTACACATCATCTGACATTCTGAGTATAAGCTGGTCAGAGTATGGTGGAAACTTGACTGGCAAACGCTGCTTTCGGTTGCTTGCAAAGTCGAGTAGGCGTCGTGCGTAGAACCCAGAAAAGCGCTCCGTCATAAAATCGATTAGTTGCACCAGGTTAAAAGCTCGAGTTCTTTGAAATATCTGAAACATAATGCATGACAGATAACACATTAATAGTTATTCACAATCACTGCTGAGTATGCTAGGAACCAAATGTGTCGGAATGACAAATCATATGCTTTTTGCCATATCCCTCCGAGCTACTATTACGGATAAAATCATGCTTTCTTCTCAATACTTAGGCAGTTCATGTAGGTCATAGAGCATATTGTCCTAATGCAGGGGTTTTATGCCTGACTACCAATTTCGAACCTCAATCAAGTTAGTCTCTCTGAAGCATTCGCACAAGGGCATTTAAAAGCGTACATTTTATTACAAAATGTGTATCTCTAAATGGACTTGTTCAGTTTCAGAAACACTTCTGTGCAGCAAGAAATTGAAGGTTGAGACGGGAAATAAGATGTTGCACACTTCTACCAATTCCTAAAAACAGCCTTGATTTTAATCACTGCACTATATCACACTCCAACACACAGGCACAGAATCCAATATCACCGGTAAAAATTCATTCCAGAGAGCTTCAACCTCCATTTTGACATGTTTTGACCACGGATGCATGAGGTTTTTGTACCTTTCATTAATTGCACATGTTTATAAGATATAATAACTTGAATTAAACCATTAGTTATTAATAACCATTTCTTTTCAAAGCTTATGATGACTGACACTCACCATGTCTTTAAGAATGCGCATAGATGCTTCCACGTAATTATTAGTGTTGTTGCCACGCAGAAGTGTGTCACGTCGAAATGCAGAACACCAATCTTCCTTTCGGTTGTCGTAAAATTGTTGCACATGATTTTTGAACAATGGATATTTGTTGACAACTTCTGACCCAAAGAAGACTTGTGCACTGAAAAATAAGTTGTCATGGAATGCATTAATTACAAATTTTACACCGATTATATCCATGGGTCATTCCGTCTCAAATCAAACCATTTTCGAAAAAAAATATTATGGTATACATGTATAACACTTACGGTACTATAAGAAAGTTGTAAGAAATTTCCTTAACACATGGTAGTCTCAGTAATCTAAACAAGTTCACTTAAACACAGTTCAACAAATATTGCTCCACAGTGCCTAATGCAACAGAATTAATTCCAATGTACATTATGTTTCAACTTCATGTGAAACCAGAGTAATGACACACTGTGGTGTGTCAGCAATTATGTGTTTAATAAAAATGCTTAATTGCCTAGTTGATGACATGAAAAATTCTGTGATATTGAAATGCAAACTGGTGAAATACTTTAAGAAACATTCCAAGTTACCTGTCGGTGAGATTGGTCTCCGTGTCAGCATAAACCAACCGCTTGAAAAGACCATATAGAACTGGTCTGTCTTCTTTCACAACACCATGTGAGGACAGCAGTAACCATCGCCACTGAGCTTGGAGCACATGGAACTGGCATAAACAACGTCGGGCTCTGAGAAAAACACCAAGAGATCAACATAAGTAATGAGTAAAACAATCGACATTGTACTAAGAACAGTTTACAGATTTTTGCCAAAACAGTTCTGAAGTTACCCCAAACACTACTATCCGACTACAGCACGATGAAGAGCCCCACCAATTGTGAGTAAGGACATGCCCAAGGTTCCTCACTCCTGTGAGTGATAAGAAAAGTGTAATATGCATATAAATACATATACCATTCTACAATGTTATATGTAAACATATAAAGTGTTAGACTTCAAAATGTGTAATGAAAGATGATTTCAAATGCAGTCCGGTTTAAAATTACCAAAAATAATTTAGCAGATGCATATGCAGAATGGCAATTGTGCTACATGGAAGTTTCAAAATTTACTGCCAGTCTTACTGAGAGGTAAATATGGCTTACAATGGCCACACAGTATGAAGAGCAGCCTGCTCTGCAGCACTGTCATCCGTCATGAAGAGCATTGGGCCATGATCTGCTCCACGACTGAAGAAGCACTGATCCGGCAAAACTTTTTTAACCAGATTGAATAGACACGTAAGGGCCTCTGTGCTCTCCGATGGTGTAATACCAACAGCAAGAGGTAACCCTGAAGAAACATTCGAATAATCTTAACACATATAACTCAACCTCATTGTAGCCATTATTGGCAATCTGCCTAGTGGTACTCAGTTTGAAATCATTACAGTTAAAGTGACGAAATCAAATAAGCTGTTTTCATTGCAAAAATAATGTCAGCTCCGTTTTTCAATGGAGACCGTCAGTTCTTCGCTCATCTAGACTGGTGACATTAACTTTTATGAGTGCACCTCACAACAAAACATAGCATCACTTCAGCATCTTGTATAGAATCGAATATTCACCATTTTATCACTCTGACATCCTCGTATTCCGTTAGTACGTAATTTTATTAATATCCACGTTGTGATTGGTCAATGTTTACTGTTTCGCTGTTTACGTATCATGACGCATCATCTCCTGGTCAAGAGTCAAAGCTCCATGCTTTTGATATCTAATGTATTAGCCTATATTTATCTAACGCCACAACATCTAATTATTTAATCGCCACGTTAATTGCCTATTCTTAACTGTTAACTATATTACAGAGTTCACATATAGATTATTACTTTGTTCGATAAGCAGATAATTCACTACACTAATATAACTGGAGGATTATCATAACTTCTATTGTTGTGAAGATTAGGAAATCTGTGCATGGTTATTCGAGGTTACAGATGAAATAAGATTGCAAACATGAAATTTTCATGAAATCTAGCTTCATGAAAAAAACCCAAGGAACTCACCTCCAGTTTTGCTGTGTGTCATGAAAAGGAAAACTCTATATCCATCACGATCAAATCCACCAGATGAATCAACAAACACTAATTCACCCGACTCTTGTATGGACTGATGAATCCTTTTCATAAGTGGAGTACAGATGGCAACAAGATGTCCAGATTTGAAAGATTCCAATTTCACGCATATCTCCCCTATTTCAAGATTGAGTCTCTGACAAAACTCTTCCAGTTTATCAACGTTGCAATCCTTGTCACCATACTGCTCACGAAATTCTTTTTCAAACAGGTAGTGGCAATGTCTGTAGTCTGGGCATATTGAACGGTTTGCTAAAAGCTGCTCTAAACTTTCAGTGTCGTCCATGTTGTCTTCCAATTCCATCCGAACACATTCAAGAGCAGAGCTAGGGCTGTGTCCATTTCTGAAGAGTTGCAGGATCTTCTCATCCGTTTCGGGACTAACAGCATAGTGGCGAACAACATCAGCAGCTGATAACGGATGATTGTGTTCCCACCGCAAGTCAACACGACACAAACCATCACGGTGCACTTTTGTGCGGTCTTTCCTGATGCGCTTCGGACAATGTCGTATTGTAACAGTGGCTTTAGTGTTGCATGCAGTATGTTTACGATAACCAACAACACCACCCTTGACATTATGATGACATTTATAGGTTTTCTTGAATGTGACATATCTTCCATCACAAACAAATGTGTTACATATAGTAAATTGGGAATTCGATTTCTTCTCAAAGTTCTTCAACCATTCAGAAAATTGTTCTTCATTGTCAACGCTTACAGTGAAAATTGAATGAAATGATGCAGAATTTGACAATAGCTCACTGAATGATTCAACAGAGTATTTGTAAATGTCCGAAATTGGTAGAAGCTGGAAACAGATGAAACAATAGCTACTTATAAAATTTCTTCAAAGAATTCACTTACTTTTTACCGAGAAATTGTGATGTGAAAATTGCTACCCGTAAGATTCGAAATGATCAACTAGGCCTATGGGCCGAAGTGTCAGGCGACTAGAAACTTAACTGGCAAAAAAAATTACACAGAAGTAATAACAAAGTTTATTAATAATAATGAGGTTATAAAGTTGCGGATAGTCTCCCGCCTGTTACCTAGGGTGGAGTCGCCACTCGCCAGTGTTTTACAGGTTCCTTACAACTTTTTGTTTCACCGTGGTTGGACTGGGAGCGCTTCTGAGTGGATTTCTGGGGGCGCTATATCAATATTGAAATGAATTCAATGAATGAATGAATGAGCTGGCACCAACGACTTCAAATAGGCCTATATTACTGGCACCCATCGCGAGTCATGTTGCTCATAATAGAATCACATAATTTTATTTACTAACATTACCGCTCGTATAATAGAGTATATCTTTCCTCACCTTTCTCAAGCGCTCATCCATATCGAATTAATGTCATTCGTAAAAATTAATCAGAACGTAAAGAAATATACGAAATATCCAAACTTGAAAGGACGCGCGAACGAAACTAAAATCACATATGCATCAGAAACGCGGCTGTCGATTGGTTATTGTTTCGTTAGCAGTTATTGGTCAACCTGACATGTATTCGTCATTATAGTCAATCACATTTACATTTGAAGCTCCGCCCTGGGCTTCGCCATATTCCATTTTGTATTCTCGCGTGCTGGTCCTATTTCTTACATCGTGGTGCTGGTCCAGGTCTATTAAAGTGATCAGCGTTGCCACTCCTTGGTTTTTTTCACAAGATCTTGAGTTTTTTGATCCGAACTTGGGAAATGGGGTTTTTTTGCGAAGAACTTGGGGGTTTTTTGGGGGGTTTTTCGGCGCAAAAAATCTTGGTTTTTTTTTTTGAACTTGGGAAATGGGGTTTTTTCCGTGAAAAACTTGGGTTTTTCGGGGAAATCTTGGGTTTTTTGCTTGCGAACCGGAAATTTTTCGACATTTCCTGAAGATTTGGGGACAAAATGACTAAAAAAAAAAAAAAAAAGGTCGTCAGATTTTTTGGACGGTAAAATGGATTTTTTTTTTGAAATTTCTGAAAAAATTTGTGGCGGATGACTAAAAAAAGATCGTCAGAAATTTTTCGGACGAAAATTTTGAAAATTTCGGAAGATTTGGGCAACTTGGGTTTTCTTGGGTTTTTTCGACCGACCAACTTGGTTTTTTTTTTCAGAGTGGCAACGCTGAAAGTGATGTTTATGATTTAGGCTACGCACATGATTATAGGGCTATAGGCCTACTGTATAGTGTATATATATATACGACTTGTAATCCGAGACAACTATCCACACTTTTATTTTTCGAGAATCTAGCGGTCAAAATTATTGTGACTAGTAAGGTTAGTGAAAATCTGCATGTTGCCAGATTAATATGCAAATGGTTTGTATCCGTTTTCAGCATAGGCTACCCATTCGCCGTAATAAAAAACAAAGCTGGTTGATAAAAAATTCGGCAGATGCTTTTGGTCTGCATCAATCGACGGTAATGAGTGCATGGGTTCGGTCGCCGGTTTGTAGAAGATTGGGACAGACTAGAGCGCTCTGACCGACATCCGATAACCCCGAAGACTGCGTGCCTGTCCAATGTCCAATTGTCCATGTAAACAATATGGCCGCCCAAGAAATCGCTAAAATAGAGCGCTGCGTCCTCAGCTTCGAATTTTATATTTTATCCTATTTATTGCATATTTTCCCTCATTTATAATTTTATTAACCTGACCGTTTTACTTAGATCTCGCATTGATTACGTATTTACTGAGTGCATTGTATCATGGAATGCGACCAATAGGTTGCTGCACTTAATTTTAGATAAGTCGTTGGCCTATACAGGCATGCAGTCTTCGGGATTACCCAATATGCCTACAAGAGTGTGGGGTAGAGGTTTACGATGGCTCGATAGCAGACATGTAGCGAGTAACAATATGGCCACACCCAGGGCTGAAAGTTGTTTGAAAAGTTGACGGGTCTGAGTTTCGGAGACGAACCAACGCCCTTGAGCCGAAAAATTTTCTGGCGCCCTTTTCTTAGTCATATGCCTAAAATTTTCAAAAATTATACTGTTCTTACCTATTTTTGGCATCGGACGACTTTTTGTAGTCGTTTACCCAAAAATTGTTAAACGTGTGACCGGCCTGAGACCCTGCGCCAGCAGGTCATGTAAATCAATGCTGGGTCACGCAACCCAACAGACTTTCAGCCCTGGCTGCCCCAGAAAGGGACAGGTAATCCCGAAGACTGCATGCCTGTATACCAAACCTTATAGTTGCCAACGATTGCACTCAAATGGAGCGCAGCGACTTATCGACTGCATCCCAATATGCAAAGCGCTCGGTAAGTAAGTAATCAGCTGCCTTCCAACATGCAAACTAAGTAACTTAATCAATGTAATTAAAGGGTGATATATGAAGGTTAGATATGCATAGTGTATATTACTGTTGGAAAGTAAATAAACCTGCGCTTTGTAAATGAATTCGGTGCTTTTGAATCTATAATTTCGTTTATGTTTCACATGGCGCTTATGAAGCTATAATTTAGATTCTATTTCGTATGGCATCAAAGGTCGAATATTAATTCTTGTAGGTCGACTATTATCAGCTCAACAAGCACATTTTCGTTATTGTTTTGAACACATAGGTCGAGACCTATTCTTTCAATTAATTTGGTAGCTTTTTTGTTAGAACATGTTAAATGATGTATGACTGCTGAAATACTCCTAGATCATTGTCAACAAATAACTTTCATTGCATGACACTGCCGTTGTCATTTTCTCTCTCGAACGCTGGCTTCACGATCTGCTTGAGAATGTTAGTGATGTAGTACTGCGAGAGTTCAGTCTGGTACCATTTGTCACGAAGTGAAGTTTAGTGAGACCCTGGCCTGACAGTCGTCTCACCCCAAACCATCACCGACGAACTAAACTTCATCTGTGGAGCAGGCGGAACGTTGTGAACCCCAAACTGTATCGACCCCAAATTGTATTGCGTCGAAATCGATAGCACTTGGGACACTTCAGGCGCTGATCCATTCTATGCTGGATAGAGTCAGTGCTGTCATTAAGCAGAAAGGAGATACTGTTCTTGGTAACAACAGTGTCTTGTCACGCTTGTGTACGAGTAGGGTTGCCAGGCGTCCGGTAATGAACCGGACAGTCCGACTGAAATCACCGACGACACTTTTTATCTACATGTCCGTGGCCAAATTAAGCTGGACAGCTGCCAGTGCTATATATATATATACTAGCTGTACCCGTCCACGCGTTGCTGTGGCAGAAAAGACTGTCCTCCCCTTTCCCCTCCCTCTCCCCTCCCCTCTTAACGTAACGCAGCAAAAAGTAGCAAAGACAAGATTTTATTAGGCTTCATCTCAAATAATTGTTATCAAATAGCCTTGATATTGTCAGATGATCATTATTATTACTATTTAAAAATGAAACAGGGTACCAGCGTAGCTGCGCGTCGCTGAGAAGTCACTTTGAAAGATGACAATCAAATTGGTAAATAAGGAATCTGTCAGATTGATCACCAGGTCCTTCAAGAACCTTGCAAAGAGACTCAAAAGAAGTGATGGCACTGGTGTTGGGCACATTGAACACAAGTTGTGAGGCACTACCAAGTTAATTTGACAACAGTTAAATTTGAGATAAGACTTAATAAAATCACGTTTTTGTTACTTTTTGTTGCGTTTCGTTTCTGAATCGTCAAAAACGGTGGGTGGCCTCACTAAAAGTGGTATAACTTGTGTTGTGCTTGAAATATTTTGATGAAATTTGACCATCATGTGTAAATATGAATTGTCTTTAAGCCTGTAAAATTTCATTTACAAATTCTGACTTCTGGTCAAGATATTGCCAAAAAACCTAGTTTTTGTTGTGTTTCGTTTTTGAATCATCAAAAACGGTGGGTGGCCTCCCTAAAAGTGGCATAACTTTTGTTCCGTTTGAAATATTTTGATGAGATCTGGCCATCATGTATAAATATGAATTGTCATTAAGATTGTAAAATTTCATCTCGAAATTCTTACTTTTGACCAAGATATTGGCCAAAAACCTAGGGTGGTCCTTTTTTTGGCGCACCCTGTATGTACGAGGCTAGGCCTACACATTTTCTTTACTGTGTTAATTTGATGAATGCAGTATTCCGCAAAAATTGGTCGTCTTTACATTTTTTTATAGATAATGCCAATAACGGACTGGATCATAATAAAATTTGTACCAGTATCTTTCACTTGACTTATGTATGAACTGACAAAATATTATAAAGAAATGTGAAGCCGTTACTGAAACGACGCATTTTGAAAACGGTGAACGAACTTTCGTGTCACCCTATAATCAGGGCCGTGTTTAAGGTTCTTTGAGTGTCGGTGCAAAAAGTTGCCGCAGGGGCATAGTGTCGTTCGAGCAACCGTTGGTTTGCCAAAATCTACGGTTATGTGTAAATAAGTATAATTATAGCCTATAATTGTCATAAAAATGCATATTGTCCTATAGGGCTTTTATGGCAGCTAGGCCTGTTCGCTGAGTCAGGAAGTTTTTCTTCATATTCCATTTATGATCATAGGCGTAGGGGACATTCCAGCAGTGAAGGGGGTGGCAAAAATTAGACATTTGCCCGAAATGTCTTTGTCATCCTGCCGAAATCTGAAGAAAAATTTCCGTGACGTTTGCCCGAAAATTCTGACGACCTTTTTATAGTCATCCGACCGAAATCTTCAAACATTTTACGTTACGTTTTGCACGAAAATTCTGACGACCTTTTTTTAGTCATCCGGTACGTTTGCCGGAAAAAAAATTAAATTTTGTCCGGGTCTGCTTGCCCGATAAATCAGAGACCCGAAATTTGGGGCATTTGCCCTCTGGATCCCCGTTCCCTATACGCCTCTGCTTATGATTTATCCCTGGTCATACCAAAATACTTAATACAGAGAAGTAGGCTACTAGAAGGCCCAAAGTAACTGGCCTGACTGTTTTGAGATTAAGATTAGGCATAATAGACTTCATAGAGCCCGTTAACACGTTATATTCTGAAACAAACCTGATCTTAAAAAATTAGTCATTTTACAAAAACTTGCTGTTCGATAGGCTAGCCTATGTAATTTGTCGGCTGTGGCGGGTCAGTAAGCAAGCACGCAACGTCAGTGAATTTAGTGAAATTAATTGGTTTCTTACACTGACTGATTTTACAAAATGTTTAGGCAACAATGAGACTCGCAAAAGACATTTGGCTAATAGCAATAAAACTCTCGGCTCAGGGGCATTCGGTGCACCGCACCGAATGGACCTATGTTAAACACGGCCCTGCCTATAATATATATTATTTGAAAGTGGCACTTATACGTTTAATAACATCTGTTGTAATTTGTTTATTTTTATATTTTTTCTAACAGATCAAGTCGCAAAGTCAGAAAGTATGCAGGTTTCATGGTCACCAAATCATGAAGATAAATTCTTTACATTTGGGACAGATCTCTGTCTTTATAGGGTTAATGACTTGCAAGATGAGAAAATCTTGACCCCCAAAGAGGAGGGTAAGTGGATGTTATGAGTACTAGTTCTGAACATTGTATTATCTCTATTAATGACAATGATGGCAACAATTCTAACAGAGTGGGAAGACCAAATAACCTATTACTCAATGGTAGGCAGGCAGGTAGGCCATATGAGATGGCCACAGACATCCAACCTTCCATTCCATTTGATCTCTCTGCTGCTGGTGCTGCCAAATAGCCTGCAGACAGGAAGTGATCATCATCATCGGTTCCTGATGCTAGCCATTTGGTGGCGATGGTTAAGAATAAATGACCCACATTATTATCATCAGTCATTTGCAGGGCTGTAATCGAGGGTATAAGTGAGTTTACATCGTGTACTCGCCTCACAAATATTTGTGTGTTGTATAACGGGAAAAATAGGATGCGATCTGACAAAATCAGGCTTATGGCGCACGATAGCATTCTGAGATAATGGTCGATTTTAGTGAACTGGGGGTCAGCGGTAGATTTTTACTTTTTACGTTTTCATATTGTACACTGTATTATCTAGTTATTCACAAGCATCAAAGCTAAAATCCGTCTGGAAATATTTTTAATTAATTTTATTCGTGAATATTGTATCTTTCCAAAGTATCAAAATCAGACTTTTTAGTGCATTTTCAAACCATTGCCGTCGGTCATATAACCTTTCACCCGGATTGAACTTGGTAGTCTCTGATAGCTGAGACAGTACTGTTGGCTATTATGCTAATTATTTTCAGGTCATGATAATAAGCAGAATTTAGAGGCAAACAAAACTAGGGTGATCACCTTTTCCTTGCGTTTCCCGAAAACTCCATTATCGCAGTTTTGGATACTAAAATATTCATAACTCGGCCAAATATCAAGATATTTAATCAGAATAAGGCTTGTTTTAAAGGGAAACTTCTACTGTTTAACATGGTATAAATGCCATTTTTGTTTATGACATAAGTCTGATTTTGTCAGATAGCATCACAAATGACCTGCAAACAGGCACTGTTGTACAGTAACAAAGTAAAAGTAATGCATTACTGTACTTAAGTAAAAGTTGTAATACTTTCACATGTAACGAAGTATCAGAAAAATTAAATACTTTTACTTACAACGAAGTAAAATTTTACCCATATTTCAGTACTTTTACTTCGTTACAATTTATGTGACACTCGTTACAATGTTCGTTACTTCAAAGCGCTAATTAACATTTCGTTACGTTAAGCTAAAACAGCTGATTTAAATTTGCATGCCTAAAAATAGATTTTTGATGGGTGGAGCATGCTGGATGCACTGCTATTTCTGCAGCAGAACGACTTCAGCTGTGCATTGTGCTAAAACGAATAAGAAGCGTGCGCTGTAGACTCAACAATAACCATTTCGAGAATTTAGTATTTTGAAGATTAATAATCGATTGAGTTATAGAAAGACTCGGTACTTTTACTTTTTACTTTAAAAGTATTATTGGAAGGGGATACTTTTTACATTTACTTAAGTATTATTTGTGATGAGTACTTTTACTTTTACTTAAGTAATTAAAATCTATTTTACTTTTACTTAAGTACATTTGCCCGGTACTTTCAACAACACTGCAAACAGGCCTAGGCAACTGTAGCTTTAATTAAATTAATTAAATGCATTTGTTTAGTGCCTCTTCAAGGGGCTACTCAGAGTTGCTCATACTGAGCCCCTTGCCCCTCCAATCCATATGTTGTCTTTCAAATGTCGTATTCGCCTTTCCTAATCTGGTTCGGATATCCTTATCACAATTGCCGTTGTTCGCAATCACACTTCCGAGATAGCAAAAGTCATCCACCTCCTCCAACACATCCTCTCTGACCTTGATGCACTCTGACATTTCCCGTTTTCCTATTTTCATGATCTTTGCAGAGGAGTGTTAGGAAATGGAGTAGAGTGTCTACTAACTCCTGGAGGAAGAACTTAGGGAGAGGGTCTAGTTCGCAAGTCTTCAGTGCAGAGGTATGAATGATTCGTCACAGCTCTTGAGCTGAGACAGGATCCAAGACAAAGCACAGCTAATCGTAGTGTTTTACCATTCGTGTCTATTAGTCTAATGTCTATGATTGATGCAACTTTCAAATCAAATCTTCAACTTAGTTGTTTCATCTTATTATATACTTCTTATTATATACTTCTTGTTTTTTCTTAGGCATGAAAATATCTGATCGTACATATGCCAGCCTAATGTCTATAGCTACAGATGTTCAGTATAAGGTTAGTGGATGTTTATAAATTCATGTATAAATAATATGTTACTAAATCAACAAAAGACTATGAACTTTGTAATTTAAATATTCATTCATTCGCTATACAAGGATTTATGTGGTGCCCTTTCATGGTTACTACTCGTGAGCACTTCTGACCCATCCTCGGCTAAAGAAGACAGTTATAAGATTGTGGTAGAACGTGTCAGAGACGACCCTTGGCAGCAGGTGCAGGTGTGGATGTAGCCATTCCAGACCACAGGGCCATCTGTTGAGCAGATATAGCGTGTTGCAGCTGTTGCTGCCTCATAGAAGTACGCGCAATGGTAGTCGTCATAGATGCCTAGTTTACCCAAAGAGTGTGAGTGCCCAACTGAAGGTAAAAATACGTGCGCATCAGCGAGCGAATTTTTTAACCCTTTTTGATAGGAGACTTGTTGAAATTAGGCCTACCACTGTTCATATATATTATGGGTGGAGATTTGGTCCTGGTTTTAAGGGACGAACTCGTGGCCAAAGGATGATCGCCGAGATATCTGCTCCTTACTGACGTCTCAGGGCCTTCTGCACCAGCTATTTGCCGATGATGTGCAAGTCTACATCCATACCTATTCGGTTGATGCGGTGGCCGCTGTCAGCCAGATGTGTGTGAAAATGGATGTCCTCTCTCTTTGGATGGCCTCCAATCGGCTACTCTTAAACCCCTCCAAAACGCAATTTATTTGGTTGGGTGGCCGTAGACAACTCCAGGGTATTGACCTTTCCCAACTTGCTCTGCTCTTTCCTCATATCACCTTTTCCCTCACAGTTCACCATCGATTCTGAACTTACTCTGTCCCAGCATGTGAACTTGGTTGCGAGGAGTGCCTATTACCAGCTTCGTCAGCTCCGGGTGGTCTCCCGTTCTCTCTCTCACGATGCGGTCGTCGTCCTTGTCCACGCCTTTGTTACAAGTAGAATCGACAACTGTTGTTCCTTACTTGTTGGTCTTTCCCTTGGGGTCCTGGGGCGACTTGATCGCGTCTTGCGCTCAGCTGCTCGCCTTATTGGGCGGCTTCCTAAATTTGCGCCTGTCTCTGCCTATATGCGTGATGTGCTGCACTGGCTGCCTGTGTCCCAGCGGATCTCATACCGCATTGCTGCTGTGGTCTCTCGCTGTGTCCTTGGCTGTGCTCCGTCATACTTGCGTGATCTGTGCTGTCCAGTCTCTGACGTTGCAGCACGTCATGTACTTCGCTCTTCGTCTAAAGGTGAGCTTCTGGTCCCGCGGGCTCGCTTGGCTATTAACCCCTTTATCGGCAACCCCGACTATAGTCGTCCTTAACAATCGACCTTTATACGGCAACCCCGATTATAATCGTCCAACTGATATTATGAACTACAGCGCCGATTTTTCTTGTCCAAACTGCTAAGACGTCGTTGCGGTGCATAATGTTGCCGACGACGACGACGATGATGATGAAGATGACGACGACGAAGATGATGATGACAACGACGATGATGATACGACAACGACGATGCTGAGGATGACGACGACGACGATGATTACGATGATGCTGAATAAATTTTATGATTATGAGGATGACGACGACGACGATGGTGATGAAGATGACGACTACGACGATGATGATGATGACAACGACGATGATGATGACGACGACGATGAGGATGATGACGACGATGATTGAGATGATGATTATGAGGATGATGATGACGACGACGACAATGATACCGACAACGACAATGATGAGGATGATGACGACTACGACGACGATGATAATGATGATGGCGACAAGGATGATGATGACGACAACGATGACGACTACGACGACGATGATGATGATGATGATGACAACGACGATGATGAGGATGACGACGACGGGAGGTTGACGATAATAACGATGACGTCATAAATCGTGAATGCGGTCGTAAATAACGCTATGAATCGTGAATGACGTCGTCAGTGACGTCATCAAGCTCTATGACTTCATGAATGACGTCGTCAATGACGTCAATAATAACGCCATCGATGACGGCATGTGCATGTGTCTTCAATGAAGTCTTCAATCGTCAATGGCGTCATCATTGACGTCATCAATCCTCAATGACGTCATCATTGACGTCATCAATCCTCAATGACGTCATCGATGATGTCATCAATCGTCAATATCGTCATTTGAAACACCGTATATTCGAAACTCATGAGTGAAGTATGCTATTCCACTTAGATCGACATAAAATTTATTCGCCAAATAAGACTAGGTTTTAAAAAATTTAATAGCCGGTAAAGGGGTTAAGCAGCGCCGTGCTTTCTCGGTCGTGGGGCCTACTGTCTGGAATGACCTCCCGATTACGCTTCGCTCACTACTTGTGGTCCATCCGGCTGCGTTCTACAAGTCCCTCAAGTCTTTTTTCTTTGTTCGTGGTTGGGCTGGGAGCGCCTCTGAGTAGTTTCTTGAAGGGGCGCTATATAAATGCTCTGAATGAATGAATGAATGAATGAATGAGAAGCACAGCGCCGAACAGAGAAGGGGGTTTCGGAAGGGAATTTGCTCCTCCCCATTTTCGATTTTTCTTATTGCCACACTGCAATGGTAGCATCTTAGGCTGTCATTTTAACGTCATGACATCCTTGTCATTACTTGCCAAAAAATGTCCACACTAAAATAGTGGCATTTTAAGCTGTTATCTCAGTAAAATTTTCTATTAGGTCCTATTTCATAGCTTAAAGACATGATTTAAGACTTCAATAAATGTTCTTCCCAATTCAAATTTTTTCATCATTCTTTTCACCTCATTTAGTCTACTTCTCTTGTAATCCACACAGAAGGAACGCACAATCTTCGTATGCATGGGCGTCTTGGGGCACTCTCCCCCAATTAGGTCAACAGACTCAAATTTTGCACAAGAAATCAAACAATTAGCCACTATTTTAGTCAGCCAATATCAACACTGGGAAATAGTTTTTCAAATAGTCTTTCAAATAGTTTTGAAAGACAATTTAGTAAAGACTGATTTGTTAACGCAGACAAAACAATATCCCGCTTTTATGATTCTTTGAAGTGACTCTCGAACAGTGATGAACATTATTGAGCCTGTACAAGGCCTAAAGAAACAATGTCATTAAAATCGTCACCTTCGTCCGTACTAAAAAAAAATGACGGAAGCGGATCGAATAAGCAGGATATCGGGGTTTCCTCGTATTCTTTGATCGGCTGAGGACTAATGAAGTTCAGACTACCGGATGGGGTAAAACTGGAGTAACTGTAGACTAACTGAGATTTTAACAAGTATATTAAAGACAGAATATAGACGGTTTTATAGATAACAGAGAAATAATATCTCAAAAGCACATCTTGCCGGCTGATTTCTGGTGGTGCCCATACATAGTAAGGCCTCGCATGGCCGATTTCTGGCGGTGCTGAGCACTCACAGGCCTCGCAGAGTCGGCGCCCATGGTAGTTGTTAAAAACGAAAGTTTCAGGATACTTGGTTCCATTTCCCTCAGAAACATCACACAAAAAGTTTTTTGAGAAAGTATTAATATTTAGGACTTGAACAACGCCATCAAAGTTTTACCCATTTAAAAAATCTACGAACGTTCAAACAGCATAAAAGGTGTGTGATCAGCCAGGAATCTTCGAACTCGGAATCAATTCAACTAGTTGTAGTAGGTCCAGATTACAACACAATGATGTTATTGTAATCATAGTCATGAATTTATATAATGCCACTTCAAGAAAAACTTCTCAGAAGTGCTCAAACCTGTATGAACACTGCATCACAGATACAATCTAGAATATTATATATTTATTTTTACAAAGCTGCCTGTTTTACCTTGTTGTCTTGATTGGTAATAATAGCCTTTATCATTCTTGGACCATAACAGTTAACATGTTGGCCAAGATGGACGTGTTAACACGACCCAAATTGAGTCATTTAACACAACAAATCAGCGGCCAACGTGTTAAGGAACAGTAATAATAAATAGTATAGATAAGTATAGATAAGTAATTCTCCTGGGCATGACGTTAAACTGCATCCATCCTCCGCCACAGGGAACCAACAACGTCCCTGTGCCGGTCCTAAGCCCGGACAAAGGAGGAAGGTTGGCCAGATGGGTGGCGATACGCTGGCTGTAAAAGACCAAGATGATTGAAATCCGCAAAAACCACGACACAAGTGACATAGCGACCCAGATGCTTCAAGGTGTCATGATGTGGAGCAGACATGCACAGGCCGGTCAGGACAGACCAGTGAGAGAGTAGGAGGAGAGAGCGTGGGACACATACGGGCATTGACCCAGGTTGTCCTTCCCAATATTCTCTTCAATCAGACAAGGTGGTCTAGGTGCTCCAAGATGTTAATGGTATGGAGCAAGACCTGCTGACCGGACCGGTTGAAGCTGGGGAGCATGACGCGAGACAGACTCTGACAGTGAGTGGCATATCGGACTCCTACGGGCATGTGCCCATGGATTTAAAGAAAGAAAGAAGATAGATAAGTAAAAAAATTTGTGTTTCCATCTGTGTCCTATGTGTAATTGATCTATTTTGCAAAGTCACCAACATTCCTATAAGGAGGTCTGACTTGCTCCGAAATATTTCGTTTTATTTGATAAAATTCAACACTTTAAACATGTTGTGCTAGTCCTAAATATTTTTCCATCCTGAATTTTTGTTGGATACATCAGTTTTTTGCTAATTGACACCAAATGGTGGGTTGGAGAAAGCAAAAACTGAAATTGAAAATTTGCCATTACCGATGCCACCACCCTAACATGCATAGGGGACATAACGTTCACCCTGTGCAGAGGAACAAAATGGATGATGGGCCTGGATATCCTGTGTGGAGTGGCAAAGCTCCCTGAAATAGGCGGGGCCAGACCACGGAGGCAATGCCTTACCAGTGCCGAAAACCCTGTAAACAATTCGCTGCTGAAAAAGAAGCCAGTGCAGAACATTATGCACAGAGATGTGGTTGTTTTGTATTGTATTGTATGGTATTGTATTAAAACATTTATAAAGTGCCTTTAATAGGGTGAACCGTTCAGAGGTGCTTCCAGTGCGCAAGGCCACGAGAGAAGAAATAAGTTTTGAGGAAATATAATGAGGAGCGGTGGTCTAGTGGTGGCGTCGTTGCCTTGGAGCCGGAAGGTCCGAGGTTCGAATCCACCTCCCCGCGTAAGGACCTTGGGCAAATCCTTCACTTACAATTGCTCAGCGCTTCGGCGTGAAACTCCGATGCAGTGTCCGCTCTGCATCGGGAGCGCCTCTGAGTAGAGAGAGCTTGAAGGGGCGCTATAACAAGTGCACATACAAACAAACAAACAAACAAATACTAGTCTGAACTTGAGACCGAGTAGATGGAGACAGAGTATTCCAAAGCGAGGGGCCAATTGATGTAAAGGATCGGGACTGAGCCAGAGTCGTTCTAGTAGGAGGAACTAAAAGATCAAATCTATTTGAAGAGCAGAGTGGGTGATGTGAGGAGGCTGAAAGAGACCGGTGAATTTCATTGGCTAGATATTTCGGGGCAAGACCTCGTTGTGCTTTGAAGACCAAGATGAAGATTTTGAACTTAATGCGCGCAGTTAGAGGAAGCCAATGGAGCTGTTCAAACATGAAAGTAGAAATATGCGAGTAGCGTGGAAGGCGTGCAATTAATCTGGCGGCAGCATTTAGGACCGACGGTAAAGGTGAAAGACGAACCTTAGGAAGACCAATTAAAGGAGTACAGTAGTCAATTCTGGAGCAAACGAAAGCATGAGCCAAAGTAGTAAAAACAGAAGACAACACAGAAAACCGAATAGCCCTTAGACGCCTTAAATGAAAAATTATGGTCTTTAAAAGAAAGAGAACTATCTAGAAATACATTCAATGAGGTTAATAAAAATTTGACAAAATTGAGCTAAGCATTTGATTTATCTTTTTTCTCCCTTTATGTTTGATAATAGACACAAAAAAACTATAACTTTAAATACTGTCTTATGTATTGCCAGATTGTCCTTATTACTTAATTGGTTATTCAATTAATCAGCAATAGCTTTTAGAAATCTAAAGTGTTTTAAAGTCTTCCTTAAAGCTGTTTAATTCTACTGCTGTTTTTGCATCCTTGTATTTTCTATTATATTTTTAACTCCTCCATTCCAATGGACCATTATGTTGGTTATTTACATGGATGAGGATTGAGGTTATGAATACATATTTGCTTGTGAGGTGATTTTTGTGAGTTATTATAATCCCAAAAAACAGTATGTTCTGAGCTTTGGCTTTTCTTAAAGTCAACGGATGACTTTTTTAGATACAATATAATACGATATTTGTATATTGTTATAAATGCAGCTTTAGAACATTGCTATTTGTTGGCATACTGCAATTTTAACATGATGCTTATTTTTCTGTCTTGTTAGTGTGTGGCTTGGCGTCCCAAGGGTTCTTCCGACCATCTGCTGGCTGTGGGATTGAGTACAGGACGTGTTCAGATATCATGGTCAGAGTTAATGTCTTGTTGGTCTTCTGTTGAAGGTGCTGCAGTATTGAATTGTTATCAGATATATATTTATAAAGTTCCTCTGATAGGGTGAACCATTCAGAGGTGCTGCTACCAGTGCTCAAGACCAAGAGAGAGCAAATAAGTTTTGAGAATAAGTTTTGAAAGTGGAAGAAGGATTGCCAGTTAGAATTTAAGATTTAATTAGATGGAGACAGTGTACTCCAAAGAGAGAGACAACATTTGAGGCCTGCTATACTTGTTTACTTACTTACTTATATAGAATATAAGGGGGGGACAGGGGGGACCTACACGTGGTCCCCCCTGTCGAAAACGAAGTGCGTGGTGGGCGACCGAGTTCTCGCCGGTATATGCGAGAATCCAGAGGAGAAGATCCTGAAGGACGGATGACGGAACTCGGCAACGCATGGAGATGGTGTCTCGCTAAAAACACCGAGGGGAAGGCAACGGGAGACCACCCCTCTACAAATCCCGAGTAAAATGTCAAATGAAGCTACTACAGAAACAAGTTAACGGCGTTAACGGGTCAACTCGTAATTGTACGGGAAGAGTCGCGCCCGGCAGGGGAGGGAGCGGGGCCTCCTCGGTCGTCAACCAGCGAAACCCCTGCAAAACCAAAGAAATCAAAGGTGAAAATGGAAAGGAAAATAACATCAAAGTGGGGACATGGAATGTACGGACAATGAAAAGACCTGGGAAGCTGGCGAATGTCATTAAGGAAATGAAAAGAGCAAACTTGAACATTCTGGGTTTGGCAGAGACAAGATGGAAGGAGGAAGGAGACTTCACCAGTGAGGGAATAAGAATCATACACACGAGCGGAGAGAGGAGCCAAGGAGGGGTGGCAATACTGGTGGAGGAACATCTGGCCAGCGCCATAGTGAAAATCGAAAGGTATGGAAGCAGGATGATCGAGATTAAAATAAAGGCTGAACCAGTGGATGTTGTCATGATCCAGGTATACATGCCAACATCAACACATGAAGAGGAGGAAGTAGACAACATGTATGAGAAACTGGAAGAAGTAATGGATAGAACAAAGGGATCGGATTACATGGTGGTAATGGGAGACTGGAATGCAGTGGTGGGAGAAGGAGCAGAGGGAAAAGGCATAGGTAAATTTGGATTGGGAGAGAGGAACAGCAGAGGAGAAAAACTAGCAGAATTCTGTGAGAGGAAAGAATTAATGTTGACAAACACCTGGTTTCAGCATGAAAAGAGGAGAAGATACACGTGGAAAGCACCGGGAGATACAGCAAGATATCAAATAGATTACATATTGGTAAGAACAAGATACAGGAACAGTGTGAAAAATGCAAGAGCGATGCCTGGGGCGGATGCAGACACAGACCACAATCTAGTCATCATGAAAGCTCAGATAAAGTTGAAATTCATCAAGAGGAGAATGAAGAAAAGACGGAGGTGGAACAAGAACAACCTTATAGAGAAAAGCAAACAGCTGGGAGAGAGAATAGAAGAGAATCTAACAAACGGCGATGGAGAAGACACAGAAGAGAGATGGAAAAGACTGAAAGAAAACATTATAGAGAGCGCAAAGGACATCATAGGAACTGAAGAGAAGAGACTCCCTAGAAAACCATGGATCACGAGAGAAATGATAGAGGAAATGGAGGAAAGGAGAAAATGGAAACATCAAAGCACTGAAATAGCGAGGACGCAATACAAAAGACTGAACAACAAACTAAGAAGAACAACAGAAGCGGCAAGAGAAAAGTGGTGGGAGGAACAATGTCGGGAGTTAGAAGAGCTACAGGAAAGAGGAAGATATGACATAGTGTATGAAAATGTGAAAAGGCTAAACAAGAAACCAGGCAGAGGAGGAGGAATAGAGATCAAGGACAAGCAGGGGAACATACTGAATGAAATAAATGAGGTTAAAAACAGATGGAAGGAGTATGTAGAAGAACTCTACAGAAACGAAGATCTGGATGGAGGAATCCAAGATATTGAGCGAGAGGAGAGAGAGGAAGACACTGGACCGGAGGTGATGGCAGAGGAGGTACGAGCAGCCATACGGGAAATGAAAAACAACAAGTCGGAGGGAATAGACGACATACCGGCAGAAATGCTCAAAAGTCTGGAGGAAGGAGCCATGAATGAACTAGTACAGATATGCCAGGACATATATACAACGGGAGTATGGCCAGAAGACTTCCTACAAGCAATCATCATACCGATTAAGAAGAAACCGAATACAACATCATGTGAAGAACACAGAACCATCAGCTTGCTCACCCATGCATCCAAAATCATGGTAAGAATACTGGCGAAAAGAGTACTGGGAAAAACAGAGACAATTGGAGGACTAGGAGAGGACCAATTCGGTTTCAGGAAGGGTGTGGGAACAAGAGACGCGATCGGAGCATTGCGGATACTAACAGAAAGGAGTTGTCAGAATGGACAGGACGTATATATATGTTTTGTGGATTATGAGAAGGCATTTGATAGAGTCAACTGGAGAAAGCTGCTACATGTACTGAGGAGGATGGGAATAGACTGGAGAGACAGAAGATTGATAGGAAATTTATACATGGGGCAGAAGGTATGAATAAGAATCGACGGAGAGTACTCAGAACCAGGAAAGGTGGGCAGAGGAGTGAGACAGGGCTGCCCTCTATCACCTCTTTTATTCAACATCTATATAGAAGAACTGGTCAGAGAAGCATTAGATGATCTGGAAGAAGGCATAAAGGTGGGAGGAAGATGGATTAAGGCTTTGAGGTTTGCGGACGATCAGGCAATGTTAGCGAGAAGTCAGAAGGGGTTGCAAGAAGTGATGGATAGATTGAACACAACGTCAATTGAATATGGAATGAGAATTAACATCAAGAAGACAAAAGTAATGAAGATCAGCAAGGGAGAAGAAACTACAGTCGACATTCAGATAGAAGGCAAAGGAATAGAACAGGTCAAGGAATTTTGCTACCTGGGAAGCTTGATGACAACGGATGCTAAATGTCATAAGGAAATCAGAAGGAGGATTGCAATGGGAAAAGAGGCATTTACGAAAAGAGGAGAACTACTACGAGGAAAGCTAAACAGAAGTCTCAAGAAACGAATGATAAAAACACTGGTGTGGAGTGTGGTGTTGTATGGTTCCGAAACCTGGACCATGAGAAAAGAAGACATAAAGAAAATCGAAGCGTTTGAAATGTGGACGTGGAGAAGAATGGAGAAGATCAGCTGGACGGAACACAGAACAAACGAGGAAGTGCTGGAAAGGGTAGGAGAGGAAAGAACAATGATAAAAACAATCAGAGAAAGGCATAAGAATTGGATAGGGCATATGCTAAGAGGAGACAGTCTGGTGAAAACGGTGTTAGAAGGACAAATGGAGGGGAAACGAACAAGAGGAAGACCCCGACAGATGTTGCTGGACACTCTGATGAAGAAGATCGGATATCAGAAACTAAAGGAGAAGGCCCAGCGGAGGGAAGAGTGGCGACATTGGACAGCCGAACCTGCCTAGGGGCAGAGAACCAGAAGAAGAAGATAGAATATAAGGAACATAATGGGAATGTCGGGGAACATTTAGCATAATCTTTTTCTATTGAACACAGAACATGAAGAACATGGAACAGGGAACATAGTTAACAATGAGCTTCATATCAGGGAACATAGAACGTAGGAAAACAGAACAGAGAATGAGAAATATATGGAACTAGGAACACAGAGAACACAGAACAGCACAGAACATAGGAGACACAGAACATAGGAAACAAGGAGCAAGAAGCACGGGGAACAAGAAAACAGACAATACAGAAAATAGAAGATGGAACGGGAACACAAGGGACCAGAGAACATAAGGATCCAGGAACACAGAACAGCATAGAGAACATAAGAAACACGGAACGTAGGGAATAAAGAGCAAAAAGCAAAGGGAACAAGAAGAAAATAGAACAAGGAACAGGAACACAAAGGAACAGAGAGCTTAGGGAGCATTTTTAGGAAGCACAAAAAACATATGGAACATCACAGAGAACAGAGGTAGCTAACGTATAGGACATAGGGTCATAGGCATGTCAGGGAACTTAGGAACAGAACATAGCACGTGGAGGGATAAACATAATATGACACCTAATCAGGCTCATCCATATCTCTACCCTTTTGGCCTGATGCAGCGATCAGAATAAGCTGTTGTCCTGCACAGCTCTTTAAGTATTAATTTTAAGTTTAAGTAATAAGTATATTATCGTGAAAGAGAATTTCTATTGAGTGCACCATAGACAAGCTGCTTTCTGCTTCGTATATGACGTCACTGGCTAAGATTTGATGCTTGGCTCAAAATTCTTACTGCTTACTCAGCAGGGGGGGGGGGGCTAGGGGGGGCTAAGCCCCCCCTAAACGTGGCTCAGCCCCCCCAAACGAAAAAGCCGAAAATGTCTATAACGCTTTCTTCGCAATAAGAAAACTAGACAAGGACCAACGGCACCGAAATCAACTATGTTATTGTTGCGAAATTAAAGATTGTCCTGGTGGATCCGGCTCTTCCCCTCCAGCCCGGATTCAGAACAATCCGGACCTCAGTCCCCTTCCTCCCGCTAGTTCGGACTTTCAGCCCCCTCCATCCTCCAGACCGCTCCGGACCTCAGCCCCCTTCCTCCCACTAGTTCGGACTTTCAGCATCCTCCAGACCGCTCCGGACCTCAGCCCCCTTCCTCCCGCTAGTTCGGACTTTCAGCCCCTTCACTCCTCCAGACCGGTCCGGATCTCAGCCCCTTCATCTCGCCAGTTCGTACTTTCAGCCCTTCCATCCTCCAGACCGGTCCGGACCTCAGCCCCCTTTCTCCCGCCAGTTCTAAATTCCAGCCCCTTTACTCCTACAGACCGGTCCGGACCTCAGCCCCTTCATCCCGCCAGTTCGGAATTCCAGCCCCCAGCTAGTCCTATGCAATCACATACGAAATTGGGTTTCAATTAGCAGCAGCACTCGTCGGGAGACTTGGGGGAAATGCCAAGGGGACGTTCCACAAGTTTGTAGTCAAGGGTGTGCGAGGCCCAATGCAGCAAGCGATTCTCTGAAAAGGGTTCTCAAGCACAGCATTTGCGAAGTTGATTTCCTGCCAATAAGGTACTGTAAGCTTATACCATAGGTTTAATATTCTAGAAAACTCGAATTCTACCGGTAGGCATAGCCCAGGGCTGAAAGTGGTTTGGCAAAGTTGCCGGGTCTGAATTTGGCGGACGAACCAAAGCCTTTGAGCCGAAAATTTTCTGACGATCTTTTTTGGTCATTCGCCCAAAATTGTACACATAGCACCCATTTTTGTTACCTAACGACCTTTTTTTTAGCCATTTGCTAAAATCTTACCATTTTTACCTATTTATTGTAGCCTATCTGACGACCTGGTTTTTTAAGTTGTTTTCCCAAAAATTGTTAAACTTGCTTCCCGACTGATACCCGACACCAGCAGGTCACAAAAATCAATGCTGGGTCGCAGACCCTGACAGACCCGTCTCACTTTCAGTCCAGACCTAGCCTGCATGTAGCCTACACTAGTAGTTGTGACTCGCTTTATTTGCAGACTCGCTCTTTCGGAATCTTTTCCAACACACCCAATCACTTTCATTTGGCAAAATGACCTCAGTAGGCTATTAATTAATGCTGCCAAGCGACTAAAGCTGCCAATATCATCAGAGCAAAAATTAAGGTGAGTAGCGCGAGGACCTGAAAGCGCAGGGCCCACGGCGGCTGCAGACTCGTTTGCCTTTCCCTAATGCCGTGCCTGTTTGTGGTTGGGGGGCGGAGCCTAGGAGATGCTTAAGTGTAGGCCAACCCAAATATTTCATAAATATTTCAGATATATCATTATAAATTGCTACATGTATAGTGTTATCCATTGATTATCAATGATGAGCAATTTTGTTAAGACGACATCTTAAAATGCTACCCTTGCAGTGAGGAAATTCAAACATTTAGCCTAAGCGTGATGGAGACATATTTTTTTTTAACTCTAAACCAGGTCTTTCAGCAATGAAATTATGAGGAATTTATTGAGAGAACAGCTTTAAATGTTACCTTTACAGTGTGGAGATTTAAAAATTTAAACAACAGGAGGGGCACTTTCTGAAGTCACAAACCATGACTATCGGCACTAAGATTATGAGATATTTTAGATAAAATGGGGAGGGGTATTTATTGAACTCCTAGACCATGTCTTTCAGCAATGAAAATTAATTATGAGAGATTCTGCTGCGAAGACAGTTGAAAAATAACACCATAACAGTACTGTTAGGATATTTGACAGATTTAAGCAATACGTTGGTTCGCCCCAGACCCTTATTGAAATTTTCATGATTTTTATCGTTCATAAATAGCTGGCAAAAAAGGGTTTTAAAAGGACTCCAGTTGAGGTCAACAGACCTAAAAATGCGTTGGTGGCTGGGGCTCTGCCCCAGACCCTTATTGAAATTTTCATGACTTTTATCGTTCATAAATAGCTGGCAAAATAGAGTCTAAAAGGGCTCCAGTTGAGGTCGACAGACCTAAAAATGCGTTGGTGGCTGGGGCTTCGCCCCAGACCCTTATTGAAGATTTCATGATTTTATCGTTCATAAATAGCTCCGCCCCAGACCCCGCTGGGGGAGCTTACGACGCTCTCCCAGACCCCCTAGTCGGTATGGGCTTCGTGCCTTCGAGACTCGCAACTTGGCGCCTTCGGCGCTTCGTAAAATTTTTGGGGGGAGGCTTAGGGCTTCAGCCCCCCAAACCTGAAATCCTGGCGCCGCCACTGGCTTTCTGTATCCAGATTTAATACACTGTGTCCACGATAAAGTAGAACCCACAATAAAGTGTCAGAACTCGGTCAAAACGTTTAGGATTTGTCTGAAATTTTGCACAAAACAACAGTGGCCATATTTACACGAGATCCTAAAGCCGATTAAAAATATTCGCGAGTTTGCCAAATTTATGAGCGTTTGAGATGCAGCACCGAAAAATGGAACTTTCCAACATGCAAAAGCTGAAATGAAGCAAAATTTCACTATAAATGGTGCTCAAAATGTCATTTTTGTTCACGAACACACGACCGTAGATGTATTAGTGTAGTAGCTGTCCCGGAATACACTCGGCTTCATATCCGCAGCTGTGGCCGCCTAGCAGTCCAGACCTCGATCCGGGTACATGTACCGGAGTAGCGCGTTTTTCGTTCCCGTATTCATTTCATCGCTAATTGTAGGGCACGTCTGATTGAAGAGTGTCAGCTGTTTGACCAGGTGATCATCGACCGGACCATCAAACAGTAGCCTCTACGTCTATGGTCGTGTGTTCATGAAAAAAAGGACATTTTGAACACCATTTATAGCTGAACGTCACTTCCTTTCAGCTTTTGCATGTTGGAAAGGTCCATTTTTCGGTGCTGCATCTCAAACGCTCATAAACTTGCCAAACTCACGAATATTTCTAATCGGTTTTAGGATCTCGTGTAGATATGGTTACTGTTGATGTGTTTAAAATTTCAGACAAATCCTAAGCGTTTTGACCGAGTTATGACACTTTATTGTGGGTTCTACTTTATCGTGGACACAGTGTATATTTATGTGTAGTGCCTATGGTTGTACACCATGATTCAAAACCATCGAACTTTATCTCATGAAATTTTTGAATCATATTCTTGGTCCAATTCTCTTAAATATTTTGAAAATTTTAGCTTGATATGTTATCAGGCATTAGGCCAAACAAATGTGTTTCCGGTAATCAGCTTAGGAAAGCACAGTGAGCAAAAATGGACTGTCTTAGGATGGACAAACAGCTAGTTAAGCTATGAACTTGTAGCAGGCTGTGTACAGCCATCATTTGCTACAAGCTAGATGGCCCTATACTCAATACCTGCAACGAGCTACCCTGAGAAAGCCCTCCTTTCAGATCTATTACTCTCTCCCCCATCCACCCCACAACCACCTGCTTTGTCAAATTAACCATGGGAAACTATTGATTGCTCTAATTAACAGACCATTATATACCTAGAAAGAGGGCTGCTTACGATCATCGCCTGGCTTAGTGAATGCTATAATTATAATGTCTCAATTGTACATCACAGAAGTCAATGTCACTGTAAATAAAAAAATATTTTTAAAAAAATTTTAAATAATAAAATTACAAAATTTAAATTAAAAAAATTCAACACAATTTTCTGAGTCGCGGCAATAAAAGTTAGTCGGTCGTGTTACCGGAAACACAACATTATTTTTGGGGCCTTAGAGATATATGAAAAACAGTTTGGCTTCCTTTTTTTAATCACGGTGTATTTCGCTAATCACTGTTATTGTTCAGTTTATGAAATTATGCATGTTGTTGTATGTGAATGAATTTTAGCTTTGGGAAAGGAGGAAGTGCGGATCCAATGGGTCTGATTGGAAAAGACTTTGGTAAGTGTCTTTTTATCTTGGAATCATACATTATTTTTATTTGTAAATTTGTTTAATATGTTTCAATGTTTTAAACTGACTTGCATGTATGTATGTACTATGTATGAGCACTTATAGCACTCATTCAAGATTTATCCTTAGAGGCGCTCCTGACTACAGCGTGGACACTGAATCGGAGTTTCGCGCTGAAGCGCCTGAGCAATTGCGAGTGAAGGACTTGCTCAGGGTCCTTACGCGGCGGTTTGAGATGGTTTCGAATCAGTTTCAGGGTCTTTACGCAGCGGCTTGAGATGGTTTTGAACCAGTGTTAAATTTCTATTAATTGAAACTGCAACTGAAATAGCAAAACAACTGGAAAATGTTTGCAGTTTACTGTAACTAAAACTGAAACTGATAAATGCTGAATAAATGTAGCTGTAAAATAAACTGAAAAACAATAACTGTATAACTAAATAATCACAAAGCATTAACTTGAAAGTGAAACACGAGTGTTTTTCCTTACTTAATTTTTTTAATTGTAGGCTAATCCTTCTCTAGTTTGCCATTAGTTTTCTATTCTCATTTTACTTCCTTTCCCTTTTTGTTGTGTTGCCGCTCATCAGTGTTGGCGTGGACTCTTGAAAAATCGATGAGCACAAGAAAAATTTTAAAGCTAAGTAGAGTACAAGAAAAATGTTAAAGCTAAGTAGCGTTCGAAAAGTAGAAAGTGGTGTATGGAAATATTATGTTTATTAAGCGGCAGGAGACAGAGTTCGCTGATGCTAAAAATAACGCTGAGAAACAGAGTGTGGCACGTTGATCTTTACCCGAGAATATCCGCTGAAAACAGGCTTAAAATTTAAAAATGAACTGGTAAAGTGTTAATGGATGGGAAAAAATGCGACAAATCTTTGAAATCATATGCATAGTGAAACATTTGAATGTGCATGCAACTCTGCTGCTGAAGGAAAAATGGAAAAAACAACCTGATGGCAAAGTTAAAACTGCTTAATCTAAGCTCCAAGTCACAATATGATAATTACTAGCCTGTAGAAATTAAATTATCCTTCTATTTTTTTGAGGAAGCAAAAATGACGTGCATCACTCCACGTATATCTGGACATCCGAAAGTAGTAACCGAAACTGTAACTGAAAACTAAAATCAGGCTGCAGTTAAATGTAGCCATAACGGAAAACTTAAAAATAGGGTAACTGTAGCTGAAAACCATAGCTGAAATAACACTGATTTGAACCCATGACCTTCCAGCTTCATGGTACTGAACATACCCCTATACTACAGTGCCCCATAAATTGATAATTATCTAATGCTATGGGGGTTGGAGGTTCAAGTAGATGACTTCTAAGTAAGTATATTCTTAATTAATCCAACTGCATAACCACACTTTGATTTACATGAAATTAGGCATCATAAACAATTCTTATTAAAAATGTTTTTCTCATTAAGTAGTCTGCGCATGAGACAATTTGGTCATGTGATCTGGGGCGCATGGAATAGGGGAGTGTCCTTATAGGAGGGAGGGGTGGGTTTAGAACATGTCCTGAGTTCGTCAAGGGATGCGGTGAAGAGGCTCCTATCTGCCTTTTCCCACAGCTGTTCCAATGTTGGGTTATCCTCTGGAACCTAGTACAAAAGTTGATTGATGACATAAAATAAGAAAAAGATATATGTAAAAGCTTGAGATAGCAGTCAATTTTAAGAAAAGTTATCAGTCGCACTTTGGAGTATCTAGACAACTGTCTGTGTACAGCACGAGGGATAAAGTTCATATCATCTTCGGGTTCGAGAAGTGGCAGGACTTCTGCTGTAGCAGGTGAAGACATCTCGATACACAGCGTCCACCTTGATCATAGGTGTCATCTGCAGCTGACGACCATTCTAGGCTCCCTCCAACTTGCGCCTGCGGCCAAGGATCTCCTCACATTCTATCGCAATCTTAAAACTCTCCTCTTTAGTGAGGTTGGGTCGGAAGCGCTCCTGAGTAGTAACCTTTGACTATATAAATCTTTGTAGTGAATGAACGAATGATTTAATGGTAAAATATTAGATATTTCTTATAGCAGTTTAGAATATGTTTCACCAAAATATCTTACAAGGTTTTATTTCAGCCTAAAATGCCTGTCTAAGCCTTCGGTAAAATTAATGTTAGGATGCAATGTTCGATGGACTGAATTGGAATTGGGTCGCAAATTGGTTTCTCTTAAATTTTCCCTGGTCTAATAACGAGAATCAGCACCTTCCTGGACTACCAATAAAAATTACAAAATAGACAATATTTTGACCATGAGCAATTTCTCAAACCAGTGACCTGTTTTGGTAATCTTTACCATTGAAAATCTTTGTAAAATAATAAAATAATAAGTTGATGGTTAGAAAAAATTGACATGTAGAATTGTGAAAATTTCCGGCTTGGTACTTTATAACCAAAGGAAAATAATATTACCACCGATTGAGTCGAGAATCGGCAAAAAAGCAGATCAAATATCTTGAACTTGAAATCAGAAAAATGATGTGAATCAGTTCATCCCTAGATGCAAGACTGATTTTGTCAGAGTGGCTTACAACATTTTACATTTTGGTTTACAACATAATTTTGTTGGCACAACAGTTTGAAGACTCTGTGGATTAAAAGAACTGATCTGTGTGCCAACAATAACATTTACAACTGTGCTCACCATTATATGTTCAATGTTTTCCATTTTTCATTGGATGCTTAACATGATTGTCAGTGGCAGAGCAGCAAGAAGTGTTGAATATGACTTATTTTTGTCCCTTTTATAGCTTGTGCATATTGCCTAATCTCCTTTAAGATGCCTGAATGTCTCATTATGATGTTCATTGTTGTTATAGTTCTTCGACATCCCAGACCATGTAATTTCTTGCAATGGAATCCTGTTGATTCGTATCTGGTAAGTTCGTTTTAAGGTGTTTGAAAGCTTCAGATTTTTAGTGCTTAGGAGAACAAAGCGAGGTTCTTGTAGTGAATGTGTGAAGCAATAGGTAGCCATTGCAATACTCAAGCATATTATGCATATATGTAGGAATATGCGCAGAGCGAGGGAGTTGTGCGATGAGCCTAGCCGAAGCATTTAAGACTGATTGAAGGGGAGAAATATGTTGTTTCGAGAGGCTCATGATTAGTGAGTTGCAGTAGTCAAGGCGGGACCAGACAAGCGCATGAACTTTTGTAGTAAAGACAGAAGGAGAGACTGATCACTTGGCGCCACATGTTACGTGAGCTGATATAAAGAACGAGCGTAGAGTATCAGGAAATTCGATTCACCCTGTTAGTGAGGTCGTGCGTTGACACACTTGGTTTGCTCCTGAGACGTTTGACCTGTTGTAGAGATTTTCTGCTGCTTCGACTGAAAGAGGCGTTCATTAAGTCTACCGGGAGCTTCACTGTTCTTCACTGGCTTGACTGTTTTCTCGTTGCTACTGTCAAGACTTTGTAAATATTGCTGCTGTATAGTGCTATCAAATGACATAATTTAAATGAACTTGGGAATTTTCTTATTTTTCCTCTAGAGAACAACATATACACACAGTCACACATATGAGATAGTATTTTGTAACTTTTTAGGGTCATTGCATAATTACGTAACGCTCGAGGGTGGGTGGGGTCATTGAAAATGTTACGAAACGTTACGGGGGGTGGGTGGGGAAGCTGAACGTTACGTAACTCCCTGAAAAAATTATTAATGAATATTAAATTGCCATCGAACGACACTTTAGACAAATAATATGATCGAAGTTTAAACTTTGTGGCATTGATTTAAAATGTAACTGAAGTAGGTCTATATATCTGAAGAAGATATACGGCAGCAGACACCAGCTACATGCCAGGTCAACAGACCTGTGTGTCCATTTGTGCAAACCGGAAATCGCTGTTCGAATTGTTAGTATATGCCATAGTTTTACCAACGTAACAATATGGTAGGCCTATTCCCCTTTGATTCCTGACATCAAAGATTCGAACCACTTTGAAGCATATTTCACTTAGTGGACATGAATCTCAAACGTTTTAAATTCATGTTCAACAGAACTCATCAATATTTCTTTTAGCAATTATCGAAGTGTCCAGACGATGCAGATAATTAGTTCATCTTAATTTTGATTAATCTACTTATTAATGAGCAATTAGTCCGTGAAACTTTTCATCAGTGTGTAAAATTTTATTTTTTAGGTAAAATTTAAGAAAATTGCAGTTCAGTCATGACTGTCATTTACATAAATAAAATATTCTGTATATTTTAGGCCTAGTCTACTGTCAAATTATAATTCACATACTATATTAAACTCGCTATCAAAATATGAATTATAAATACGAATTCACATATAGGTCTGATAGGCCTAAATCTTACTGATTTTTCGTAACAATCGTTACGTAACGCTTGGAAGGGTGGGTGGGTGGGTCAAGGAAGCGTTACGAAGCATTACAGGGTGCGTGGGTCAGAATTGCAGTTTTGGCATTACGTAATTATGCAATGACCCCTATGTGTATTTTGTTTCATAGCTTGCTGAAGGTGTGGAGAGATATCGTCAGGATTCTTCTATTTTAATCTGGGATATTTGCTCACAGCCATCAGATATTTCAGCCCATTCAGATCGAAAATCCTCCTCATTCAACTCAGATGGAAGCAATGTGTGCATCACTAAGCCTTTGTATGAGATGGGTGGGTGTAGATTGTCATGCAAAAGAATTTTATCCTAGACTTAATTTCATTTTAGTATTTATATATTCTGAATCTCTTGTTCATGATGATTACAACATTTGACATGCACTGATGGTGTCATCATCATCATCAACATCCTTAGGCTCAATGCCCGTAGGAGTCCGACGCCACTCTCTGTCTGAGTCTGTCTTGCGCCATGTTGCCCAGCTTCAACCGGTCCGGTCAGCAGGTCCGCTCTTGTCCGATTGAAGAGAATATTGGGAGAGAGGTACGAAGGACAACCTGGGTCAATGCCCGTATGTGGCCCACGTATGCTCTCTCCTTCGACTATCTCCACCGGTCTGTCCTGACCGGCCTGTGCATGTGTGTGTGAGATACTAAAAACTAAATGAAGCTGTTGAAAACAAGAGTCAACCTGCCTGAAACAGGAAAGTTTAGAAGGCATGGAGTACTGTACTTTCGCAAATATAACTCGCACACGGGTATAGCATGCACCCATAATTATAGTCCGCTACTTTTGGGCATTGGCTATGGGCATAGGCTACACCTAGCAGCGTAGTACAGGCGTAGGCTGCTCTTTTAATGATGGTCTTGACCTAGGAAATATCATAAATTTTTCAAATTTTATGTGATTTAGACCAAGATAATATAACAGAGGATGGAAAATGTACGGAGGACATGAAGAGAAGGATCGGCCTACCATGTGCGGTATATGGTACACTTGGCAAAATATGGAGGACAAAGAGTATCTCGATCACAACCAAGATGAAACTCTATGGAACCTTGGTGATACTGCTGTACGGTTTAGAGTGCTGGTGTCTGCGTAGAGAAGACGAGAGAAGATTGCTGGTGGCTGAAATGGGTTGGCTGAGGAGAATCAGGGGCAGGAGCAAAAGGGAAAGAATCAGGAACGAGAAGACAAGAGAGGAGCTGGGTGCAGAAGAAACGGTAGTGGAAAAATCAGGAAAAGAAGGCTCAGATGGTTTGGTCATGTGGAGCGCATGGAGGGAAAAAGACTACCACTCGCGGCCCTGCACGGGCATATAGAAGGAGAGAGAAGCAGAGGAAGACAACCAAAGACTTGGATGGACAACGTCAGAGAGGATCTGAAGAGGATGAATATTAGTATGCCAAGAGCAAAGGATCTCACCAGAAATAGACAAGTCTGGAGAAGTCATTTGAGAGCCTCATCGTCGTCGCTTGACTGACGGAAGAGTGAAAGAAGAAGAATATAAGTCATCATCATAATCCTTGGGCGGACAGCCCGTAGGTGCTGACGCCACTCTCTGTCTGAGTCCGTCTCGCGTCATGCTGTCCAGATTCAACCAGTCCAATCAGCAGGTCCGCTCCATACCATTAATATCTTGGAGCACCTAGACCACCTTGTCTGATTGAAGAGAATGTTGGGAGAGAAGCATGAAGGACAACCTGGGTATAATATAAGTAGGCACATAATATAAGTGGATATTTTAAAGTCTGAACCTACGTGCATTATTTAACAATGAAATCGGACATATTCACGCACATTTTAATAATTCAATATGGCCGCCAACGCGAAGGATGGATTGGCTAATAAACTCACGTAACAGTTTCGACAAATCTGACCATTAATAATTGTTTGATATATAAAGTGACGAAAGTAAAGTGGATTTGTACAAATAAAATCCTGACTTTGACTTGAATTCGCACAGGGCATTCACCGCAATTGGCATCTGTTGCTAAACGGAAAGTGGGATGACAGTGGGATGAATGTAGCACAGAAACTATAATTGCAACAATATTTTTTCACATTTTCATGTTATGCGTTTTCACTGTGTGATCTTTGATGGCTCGGCAGCAAAGAGGTTAGAGGTTGTAGATGACATCAATTTCATATAGTTTCATTTTCAGTATAGTGCAGACGGTGAGCTTTTGCAATTGGTAAACACCTACATTACTCAAAGTTTCTTCTGGTTTCTGGAGATTTCAATATTGTTTTGTCACTTTGTCTATGGTTGATGTTTTTAACAGGTTCATCCGAGATAAGTCATTCTGTTGCTTGGTTTTACAACAGTCCGAGGACATTGATTGCTGGAATGAATAACAAATGTCTTCGAATTTACGATCTTCGAGGTTTGAATTCTGTGATCATCAGCACTTACAGTTGAAAATATCAGTTTGCTGGGGATATGCTATAATTTAATGATATTGAAAGTTTTCCAGGGTTAAGCAATATTGTTGCTTAAGATTGAGTTAGGAAAGCACTATATTTAACCCTCTTGTCCCAAGAAACCAATTTATCAGTTTGTGCATTGGTTGCATATTCTCAAGAACTGCGACAGGTATATCGGTTTTTACTCCTGTGATGACTGCCATATATTTATGTTTTGATTGTAAAATGTATGTATATATGTCTCTACCTTACAGGAAATACTCCATGGCAGCAAAGAATAACTCAATATTGTTTTGAATTGTGTTGTATTTTGTTGTAAATGAGTTTCAAATGCGCTCCCAATGTGAGACCCGAAGAGAAAATGCCATGATTTGAGACGAGAGAAAGATGAGGAAAAACTACCAGGGAGAATGGTGGAGTGAACTGATGGAGGAAGTCCATTCCATAGAGTTTCATCTCAGTACAATTGGGTGCAGTGTGAAAGTTATCCCCTTTAGCGGCCAGCCAGCTCATAATCGTACTAAAAATTGACGATTATAATCGGGACAGCCGCTAAAGGGATTAACCAAAAATAATAAGACCAGCATGTAATGAAGGTTGTTGAAAAAGGTGTCAAAACTGTGGTGCATAAAAAGTGGTGCGCGGACGATTGATCACCGGACGATTGATCATTGCGGACGATTGATCATCGGATGATTTATATAAAACACAGACTCAAAACTTTTAGGATTTGTCTGAAAAAGGAACCAAGAGGACTCCCTTATCAGCAGAGCGTAGCTGATGACGTCCTTGGATACCCAATGTAAGGCTGCATAGCTCACGGAGTTAAATTGGGGTGAGGCCCTGACAACATCGCCATACCAATGCAGCTACCTTGTACTTAATACGCTGGGGAATAGGGAGCCAGTGAAGTACCTCAAGCATGTAGTTTGAGACATGACCATTGACCATATTTAGGACCCAATTAGGCGTGCAGCAGAGCGCAACACTTGGTCAAGACAAGTCAATCTGCTGGATGTGAGGCCAAAGTAGAGCGAAGAGCAATAGTCAATGCGAGATGTAACGAAGGAATGCACTAGAGTAAGTGTAGCAGCAGACGTAAGAGAACGGATGACAGTGCAAAACTGGCGCAGCTGATAATAGCAGTCTCGAGCAAGATGGTGAAGTTGAGGAGCAAAAGTGCTTCTTTGTTCCAATAAAAATTTCAATGCATACGTCGCACCTTTGCACAAGTCGCAAGAGAGTCGACGCTCATGTAGCGCAATATATAATTATAGTTAGTAAAAAAGGTATTTTGGTTTTATGGCCCTTCCAGTCTGGGCCATAGGGTCATAGTGGATAACTGCATATGCTTGAAGGAACATTGTGGTTTATTGGTTAGCAACCTGACATTTGTACTTCGCTGTGTTTTTCGTCTGGTTCTTCAAAAAGTTGCTGGTCTAGTGAATGCCGTCTTTGTGACAGATTCAGTAAAATGATATTGGTACCAAATCCTATTAGTTGAAAAGATTACTACCACCTGATTGCCAGACATGTCTATAAACTACTTAAGACTTCCCTTTTTTCCAGGTCTAGGTTGAGAGTACAACTGAGTGGTTTAGTTAACTATGGGGCAATATATAAGCGACATAAATAGAGAGATAGATAAAGGCTGGTCTATGACAGAGATGTGTGTGTGCGCGCGTGTGTGTTCAGCGGCAGTTGATGGATGAACTTCTATGTCAATTTAAGTGAAACATGCATGGTCAATAACATGATGATTACTTCTTCATTAATTCATTTCATGTATATACAGAGCCTCTTCAAGAGTAGCTACTCAGAAGTGCTCCCAGCCAACCACAGCTAAAGAGAACAGTCTTGAGAGTAGAATGGGACTTGGTCTCAAGGACTCTGGACATCAAATGGAGTTCCACAGGGAGACCTTTCCAAATCACAGGGCCAGCATAAGAAAAGGCACGGCATTGCATAATAGTGCATGAGCTCCTGTAAATAGACAGGAGCCACACCTGCGAGACAGTGCCAAACCAAAGAAGAGATCCGGTAGGTGATCCTCTGCGAGAAAGGAAGCCAATACAAAACATCCCGCATATATTCGGTAGCATGGCCGAATCTTGGGATGTCTGCTAGTCTCGGAAGCTATTTTTGGTGCAAATGATGCATGCCAAGCTGTGAGGCTTGTGAAAGCGATGCCTACTTTTTTTATCTCTGTAATAAATATCAAAAATGCAATCTGGTATAATGAAAACTATAAAAGACTTATGCCCGATGTAAAATTGTTCTGTGTGAGAAATTACATTTACCTATATTGTTGTGTATCACTTGGTTTTATGGAAAACTCTGTCATGTTGTGTAAATCTGTCTGTCAGATCAATCAGTGGTTTTCTGAAATATGATTTTAGGACTTTTGGGTAGCAGAATAAAACAACTCCATACTTTAAGTTTGTGATATGTATTTCAGATGCAGGCCGATCACAGATCCAGACAGCGACAAAATCTGTGAATTGTATTTGTATCGATAAACTCTTTGAGCATAGAATTGCTTCTTGCCATGAGGTAAATGACACGTTCAGATTTCTAATCTTTCTACTTCGTTATCTGATGATTATATGTTGAATTTTTTCTTGGTACCGTAGTTGATTTTATGAGGCATCAGAAATATTGATATCTGAAAGAAAATTGTGATAGGTTAGTTGATTTGCAGTTCAGCGCCTTCAGTTGAATGTCGGGCTGCATAGATGTTGTGTGTGTGTGCATGTATGTGTGCGTGCTTTATTCCTTGTGAACCATTACAAAGATTTTGACAAGGTTAACGCCTTGTTTATAAGTTTCCTGATGACTAGCTAAATGACTGAATGCTGTTAACCCTAGCTACACAGATTCACTTAACTAATAGATGTATGTATCTAGCTGATCGGTTCCATAACAAAATGTCTTGCAACATAATGTCATGGACAGAATAGCATGACAAATTTTCATATTGACAAAATGTCATCTGACAAAATGTCATGAGTATGCTTTGACCCCTCTCTACCACTTCGCTGCGTCCTCTTAGGTCCGCTGATCGGTTTTACCTCTTTGTTGCCCGCTTCAGGACAACCATGGCTCAAACCAGAACAGATCATTTGCCTGCATAGGTTCCTCCTTACGGAATGGGCTTCCACCATCAGTTCTCTCTGTTATCCTCTCTGTTAGTCTTTCCTCATATTTCTCTCACCTTAAATCCTACCTTTTCTCTCGAGGTTGCACACTCTGGAAGCGCATCTGAAAGGTTTTGGTATGAGAATCACTTTAAAAATGGTCAGATACAATACAATGAATGTAAATGAGTAATCAAGTGTTTGTTTTAATAAGTGATAAACTCAAAATCGACTAGAAAGTGATTGTAACAAAGCATTTTCAATGGTTAAAACCAGGAAGAAAGCAGGATCTGACTACACAACTACTTAGTAATGGCACAATGCTGAATAAAGCTGGTTTATAGTGTTTGTACAATGTACATTATTGAAGCTACATACAGCATTGATATTAAGAAGTTTCGTCTCACAAATAATCTCTTTTTAGTCAAATTCGATTTGAGAGTGTAAATTATTAAAATAAACATTTATTTACTCTTTTATACTTGTGACATTTGTGAGATGATATTTTATCATTATGACATTTTGTCGCGTGACTTTTTTTGTCCGGCCACCCGCTGATCAGATTGTTGTAATTCATATCTCATTTATATGACATCTTTGCAACAAATTTAAAACATTGGAGAAAAATAAAAATTCTTATCAGTATCCATAAACCAGACCATATTAATCTCTTAGTGCTGTCTGACAGATCAGAGTGTACCAGTCTGTTACATACATTTTTGTATATTTTTTATTTGCATATATATATGTATATTTCTTTAACTTAAGTGTATATATCTATATATTATATTAGCGTGGCCCTTAAAAATGAAAGTTAAAAATAATCAACTGGCACCCGTCCAATCTGTTTCAATTACAAAGAAAATAATTTGTGCAAAAAATCTTTGCAATAGGGAAATATTTAGGGGTGCCCCCCGAGCTCTCAAGTTTCAATAATGTACGATTAAACTTCCAAATTATAATATGAATCACAAACTGAAAATTTCAGTGCTTTAATACATTCTGTCGACCTACTAAATGTTTGCAATGCATCAACATTTGATATATAGTACTTACTTACTTATAAAATTACGTGAACTGGATGTAACGAAAACAAAACCTGCGGCACTCACACAGGTAAAAATGAAGCAACTGCGCCCAAACGAGCCAGAATCAATATTATGTCTCCTGGTCTGACATCGGCTTTGGACAGAACAAAGATGTCATCAAGAAATGCTACATTCGTTCTTAGCGAAGTGGCTTCCAGCCTTGGCTGTGACGTCAAGACTTTGAATATCAACCGAAATTCCATTCAACAAGCCAAGGCGAGCAACAGAACCACCAAATCAAACAGCCTTCAATCCCATTTTCCGCCTTAGTTCCTTTAACCGTTCATTGGGACGGCAAGTTTCTGGAAGATTTGACATAACGCGAACATGTTGACCGTCTTCCAGTTCTGATCTCAGGTGTAAGAATTGAACAGTTACTGGGCATTCCGAAACTATCCTCAGGAACAGGCTCAGCTCAGGCATCTGCAGTCATCCAGTGTTTGAGAGAGTGGAATGTTCAAGATCAGCTTGTTGCTTTGTGCTTTGACACCACAGCCAGCAACACAGGTCATCGCTCAGGTGCATGTTTCCTAATAGAGCAAGAATTGAATAAAGATCTCCTTTTCCTGGCATGTCGACATCATGTTATGGAACTAATTGTTGGGGCTGCATTCGAAAAAACTTCCATTGGAACTTCTACTGGACCTGATGTTCTTCTTTTCAAGAGGTTTCGAGACCACTGGAAATTCATTGAAAGCGACAAATTCCAGGTAGCCTCGTCAGATCTTTTGGTGGAATCATTGGTAGCCTCACAGTGCCCACACTATTCTGATATCTTGGAGTTTGCTCATAGACATTTAGCAACTGCACAGCCATGAGACGATTACAGGAAATTCATTGAAAGCGACAAATTCCAGGTAGCCTCGTCAGATCCTTTGGTGGAATCATTGGTGGCCCCACACCGTTCTGATAATTATCTTGGAGTTTGCTCATAGACATTTAGCAACTGCACAACCACGAGACGATTACAGGGAATTTCTCGAGCTCTCAGTTGTCTTTCTTGGAGGTGTTCCTTCTCGTGGAATTCGGTTTTGAATACCTGGCTCTATGCACCAGGCAAAATGGATGGCAAAAGTCATCTATACCATAAGGATGTGGCTCTTTCGTGCTCGGTTCAAGAAGACTGCTGCAGAAGAACGCAGCATTCGTGATATTGCCATCTTTTCAGTTGTTGTCTACCTGAAAGCCTGAATAACTGCGCCAATTGCTGTGGAGGCTCCTCTGAATGACTTCACTCTCATGGCAATCCTTCTCACATATCCACATACTACAATTTCTTCTGCTACAAGCAAGAAGCTAGGGCTTCATCTCTGGTATTTGTCTGAAGAGCTTATTGGGCTTGCTCTTTTTGATTCAAGGGTATCCAATGACTCCAAGAAGCTAATGATTGCTGCCATGGAAGAAGTAGCCCCAGGTCATCCGCCTTAACGACTCAGTGTGAAGTCAGATGCATTTCTTGGCACCAGCGGTCTGGAACAATTCTGTATAACCAACTCCAAGAAACTATTCCAGGTGCTTGGTCTGCATGGACTATCTGAGATGATGCTTTCCAAAGATCCTGCTCTTTGGGAAGAGCATGAAGCATTTCGAGAAGCACAAGCAGTACTCAAAGGGTTGGCTGTCGTCAATGATAGAGCTGAACGAGGTGTGGCACTCATCCAGGACTTAAATAAAAAGCTAACAAAGGATGATGATCAGCTTCAATTTATCCTGCAGGTTGTCAGTGAACATCGACAACAGTTCTGTTCCCTGACTGTACGAAAAGAAATCTCGTGTCAAAGTAGTAGAAAGCAGTGATTCCTGCATTTTATTGTCCTGCACTGATCATTTACTTCTGTGACCAGCTGAACAGTGAACAATAACTGAATTATAATTGAGCATTAAACACTTGTTTCATTGGCATTGTTGCATCACTAGAGTGTATTTGAGTCATCTCTGTAAAATTCTGAGTGACAGTGTGTTGAATATAGTTTGGTTGAAATTATATGATTCAATAGATCAAATTTGTATTAAAGAATACATTTCGGAGCTCGAGGGGCACCCCTAAATGTTTTGCAATTCCAAAATCCTTTTCAACATAATGTTATTTCTATAATTGGCATGGGTTGAAAGGGTGCCAGACAAAATGTTACGATTTTTATTTTTTGGCTGTATGCTAAGGGCCGGTCTACTATATATATATATATATATTAAATTTATAAGTTTAGTAGGATTACATAGAGTTTCATACTGCAAGATTAACTGAAATGTTTGCTTTTCTGCTGTAGAATTATGTCACAATTTGGGATTTGAGAAGCTTTGACAAACCGATATCCTTTATTCACTCATTTCTGCTTAGATGAGTACTTGTTCTTGTTAGAGCTGTATGAAGTATGTGTTTGATCTCTTTCAGATTAGTTGGATCCGCTTCAGACTATCGTAGAATAGTTGCTTGTACAGTTTATTGATTGATTGATTTCGAAAATTTATATAGCGCTTCTTCAAGAAACCTATTCAGAAGCACTTTCTGCGCTGGCCTTCTTGATGCTAAGTGTTATTATTAAGAACAAATATTTTACATCTCTTAGTAAGCATTTCTCAGTAAGCTGGAAGAGTCACCATTGGCTGATACACACACAGGTGGAGCCCACCAACGGATTTCGCCAACAGCGGATAGATGGCGTGGATGAATGTTCAGAGTCTCTGGACCAAGTGCAATGGCATCGTAAGGGGGAGTGACAACAGGCGACAACGTTTGCAAACACGTTGACGGTGATGACGAGTAGTCCCTCACAGGTAGAAGATGACGAACGTCCGGCTGATCGTGGAGGCACAAGGAGTAGACAGGAAAAGACATTCGTCCTGTCGGTCGATGGAAGCACCGTTTTTTGACGATTCAAAAACGTAACGCAACAAAAAGCAACATAAAACCGATTTCATTATTCTGGCCAATATCTTGGCCAGAAGTAAGAATTTCGAAATTAAATTTTACAGGCTTAATGACAATTCATATCTACACATGATGGCCATATTTCATCAAAATATTTCAAACAGAATAAAAGTTACACCACTTTTAGTGAGGCCACCCACCCACCGGTTTTTGATGATTCAAAATTGTAACGCAGCAAAAAGCAGCAAAAACACGATTCTATTAAGTCTCATCTTCAATAATTGTTATCAAATAGTCTTGATATTGCCAGATGATCATTATTATTACTATTTTAAACGAAAACAGGGTACCAGCGTAGCTGCACGTCACCATAAAGTCACTAAGCAAGATGACAATCAAGTTGGTAAATAAGGAATCTGTCAGATTATTAATTTTGTTATTAAAGGCAAAGCAATTCAAATTTCTATAAAACTGAAAATAGCCAAGGTGTCAATGACAGACAAAATGTGTATTCAGACACCTCTTGAGCAAGATCCTAGAGATATAAGGCTATGAGCATTGAGCAACGTTTACTCTTATGAACAGTGAGAGTGCAAAAATTAAGAGTTGAGCTGAGAGTTAAGAGATTTGCCGTGAATGAAAGGAGATCGGCTTGATTGTTCTGGTTTCATTGAGAAAGCCAATGGCCCCAAATCTCTGGATTTGAACCCAATAGATTGATAATCAATTGCGGAGAGCTATGCTGAAGAAATATCACAATCTGCATCCAAAACCAAGAGCGTAAGAGAATTGATGGGGGGCATTGGAGATAATATGGGAAGATTTGCCTTTGGAACGCATCAACGAGGCCATCAAGAACTTTGCAAAGAGTCTCAAAGGAAGTCTTCGCACTAGTAATGGGTACATTGAACACAAGTTGTGAAGCACCAACAAGTTCATTTGAAAGCAGTTATTGGAGATGTGACTTAATAAAATCGTTTTTTGCTACCTTTTTGTTGCATTACGTTTTTGAATCGCCAAAAAACGGTGGTGGCCCCACTAAAAGTGATATAACTTTTGTTCTGTTTGAAATACTTTGATGAAATCTGGCCATCATGTGCAAATATGAATTGCTTTTAAGACTGTAAAATTTCATTTCAAAATTCTTACTTTTAGCCAAGGTATAGTCGAAAAACCACCTTGTAGATTGAATGGTGACTTATTTTTGGTTCATTCATACTTCTTCAAACTTTGGAATGAGGTATAAATGACTACGCTGATATGTAATAATAATAATCTTCATTTAATAGCTCAATCCGACACACTGCAGAATGATTGCAAGTACAGGTTATACGAAATACGGCCCACTATAGCACGACACGCAGGTTGGCTTTACAGAGTGGGTTCGGCTTAACACTAATGGCCTAAGTGCTGGATCACTTCTGGTTCGGCCAAGCCAGAAATGGGAGGGGCTATCTTATTTTCAGCAGAAAATATGTAGCATAGTAAAAGCAGGAAATGTCTATGCTAAATGTTAAGAGACAATTTGAAGTTTATTAGCCCAAATATACAGAGTTTCCTGTTTTTGAATTGCTAAGTACTGATACTTTTTTCTATGCTGAAAGTTACATTCGAGACTAGAGATATAAGGCTATGCCTCTTACCTGATTATAACAAATGTGTGTTTTCATTGCTACTTTAGTTCAGCTCTCTTACAACATTAAGCAATACATTTTAAAATATTATTTGGCTTTGTGACATTTGTGACCCGTTTTCACAAAAGCGGTCGGAAAGTACCATATTAAATTTTTTCACTTTTTAGCAATTTCCTGTACATGATTCATTTTCCTTTCCAAAACTGTTTACGGTTTTTCTATATCTAAAATATAACCAAGGTTATAGAATTTTAAATCCGATGGTATAGATAAACTGCTAGTTGAGAAAATTGCGTGCGAAGTTTAGCGATATAATTATTGACATTCTCCTATGAAACGGCTATTTCTACTGGACCTATTTAAATACAATTTGGCCGCCGCGTAGCTTCGACAATTGCCTAAATACTCTACAGATTTACAAAATATTCTCCATTTCGAAGATTAAGTTATTTAGGTGAAAAGCGAAGAAAATAAACGATTTATCCCATTACACCAGGCGAGGCCATGCGACCTTTAATCGTTCAGCCAACCACGGCTCAAGATTTGGTCACGTGTCTGTTTTATAGCGCTATTTTAAGTTTCTGTGAGTTAGTTGGTCTATTTCGGGCCGCTCTCAGGGCGTACTAAATAGAAGGCAGTCATGTTTTATTAATAGAACGGGAAAAGGGGATTTCCTTTTTCAAAACGAGACCAATCACGTTTTTCGATTCGACCTGCAACTTATTTTAATATCGCAACAAAATGTAGCTAATTTTGACTTAAATTCTGACTTTCGATCTCGATAAGCAGATTTAGGGCTCTTAGTAAAAATTAATTTTTACACATTTAGATATGTCTAAACAAGCATTTTATACGTCATTTCTATTGAATATATATTTTTAAACTTGTTTTTGCGTTCATGTCAATTACGGCCGATTTAAGGTTTTCCATGGTTTTTCGTCATTTTCTACCTTATGACATTGTACCTTCCGACTGGTTTCAAAAAGACGGGTAACATTTATCCTTAATTTGTCTGACATTTATCCTTAATTTGTCTGATACATTTTAACACAACAGCAGAGCAGGAATCTTCTGAAGGTTGCTTGGTGTCCTGCAAGGCAAGTTGATGATAACCTGTTATTTTAGATTTTTTCAGCTGTGCATTTTCACCTATATTGCTGCAAGCTCTTTTGAAAGGAAATGTGTTGTTCAAAAGACAAAAGATAGTTGTCTTTGGCTCTTTATAAGATTGTGTTTGATGCCTCCTCTTTTGTCTTGACAGAAAGTATCCTAGAAAGAGGTCAGACCATTTCCCATTTTAGCTGTTTTGCTTTTTATTATATGACCTAGTTCACCCAAAATGATTGCTGCACAAGGATTTTGTTTAATGAGCATGCCTCTTATATCCGATGTAAGAGGTTCATATTGAAGGTCCCAAGATTTGCCCTAACCCAAGGGATTTTTCATTTGTGAGACTGACCAGATCATGGGTGGAGAGTGGAGACTTAGGGGGAAAGGGGGATGGACCTCTTCAAAGTTTGATTGGGTTGGGGGGGAGATCGTTCATGCATTTGTCTCCTCCAATAGTGAAGCACCAGGACTAAAAAAAAGTCCCAAAAAAGGTCATCAGGTATTTTGACACGGAAAATGGTAACTTTTCCCGGAAATTTGGACCAAATGACTAAACAAATACCATTTTCCGGATATTTCAACGAAATTACTAAAAAAAAAGGTCATCAGAAATTTTGGCCGGTAAAAATGGGAAATTTCGTTGGCGACTTGGTCATTCATCCACCCAAAATGTCGCGTCCTTACTTCAGTCACCCTCCCCCCAACTGGCAGACCAAGTCTCCGCCCCTGGACCAGATCCTGGACGATGAATGGTGCCATCCGATGTATGCATTTTAAAGTTTCCCAGCATATATGGAAAGAAAAAACGGCAAATCAACAAACTTTCAGAGCAGACTGGAAGCACTTCAACACTAGTTGAATCAATAGGAAATTATAGCAAGGAAAGAAACAACATTATGGAACAACAATGCAAAATGCTTTCTGAAGTCTTTGACTCTAGGTGCTTTGCCTGTGTTGACCCATCAGCTTGGAATTGTGTCTTTTCAGCCACTTCACCTTGAGGTTCTAGTCTTCTTTCCTTCTCAGTTCCAGAAACGTCTAAAGGAGTTTCTTGTTCACTGAGTTGGGGTGCTACTGATTTCTGAAGTGCACAGTATAAATGTTCGATTACAATTGCCAGGAGAAGGAGAATCATTTGTTAAAGCTATGTGTGCCCTTGTTTGAAGGATTCATCAACAAGAAATACCGGAAGACTACGCAAGATCGACAATTGTCCTAATGTACAGAAGAAAGGGAAATCCACAAGACTGCCAAAATTACAGAGACATTGTTTTGCCAAACTTATACAAAACAGAATGAAGGAGTATATTGAAAGAGCATTCGCTTGAGGAAGAGCAAGCCTAGTTCACGCCAGGAAGAAGCACAATTGCTCAACACTTTGCGATAATCAATCAATCAATCATAATTTATATAGCGCCCTTCAAGTTAACTACTCAGTGGCGCTCCCGGCCGAGATCAAGCGATCTTTGTTGAATTTGAGCAGATGTAGATGGGAAGGGCTCCTCAAGCCCACATACAATGAGGATAATGGATGTCATGGTTGGTCCCAGTACAATGTACATAGCAGCACACTTTGATGCCAAGTGACATTGGTTGCCAGGTCGCTTTTAGTTCAGTCTCGTCAGTAAAATGATGTATTCTATTCTGTTATAGTCTATTCTATTGACAGGTTTATAAAGTGCCTCTAATAGTACAACCTAACCAGAGGCGCTCCCAGTGCAAGGAACTGCTAAACAAAGTAAGACAATGGGCAGAAATAGTAGCGCCCCCAGACAATAGCTCAGCACAAGTTATAGCTGGAAGGTCCACAACAATTGGCCAACAGAGGCTTCTAGTAAACTTTCTCTACAGCTTGTCTCTTTGTAAAGCCTTTGACATGAAGTTGTTTGCATACAATATATGGTTAATGTGAGAATTGCTGGGTTTTTTTATTTGAATCTGACTTATTATATTTTTTTGTTATGATTTGTGTATATGCTCAACCAGTTGTGCTTTTGGCATTTTAGAGCTGGACTTCTGGCCTGCATAAATAAAGAATCACCCATGTTACATCTATACGATTATCAGCAGCTTTCGTCTGGTATGTTTCTAGTTGTCTGCTATAATTACAGTACTGTTGATGATATTCGTTTAATTCAAAGCATGACAAATCCAGGTGACAAACCGCACCAGGTTACAGGTCAGAAATGTAAAATAATACACAGAAGTAATAATTAAGTTTAGTAATAATACTGTAATAAAATTGCGACAGCCATTAGCTGGCACCCGTCCATCACGTTGTTGAAGTTAAAATAGACAGTTGATGTTGAATTACTGTCACTGAATCAGGATAAGCCAAAAACGGCCCGTCAGTTATCAGCAGCTACTATACGAGCGCTACTGACGCTTGCCTCACGATGGTGATGTGTTCAAAGAATCGCCAGTTCAATTGGTGGTCTAGCCGATGCTACAAAGTCTATCCATTCGATGTAAAAAGAGCCCGATAAGACTAGTCGTGTCTTAACAGAATTGTTGATAGAGTCTTTATAGTCCATTTCGGATTGCTTGCGGGAGAAGCGGACTAGGACACTTTATACGCTCAAATAGACGAAACATTTGCAATCATACAGCGTAAAATCCAAAGAAACCCCCAAATTCTCTCCGAGCGAAAATCGGCATAAACCGGATGTTTCGCTAGCGAGATCCCAAGGCATTGGTATTGTAATGTATTTTTTAATTACTAGCTACTCTGGTGTGAGGTAACAGGTTGTAGTATCTATTATTATTACTATTTTTTTTCCTAATGTAAAAACTCCCTCGAGCTCTAAAAACCTTAAAACAGACGTGTGGTCATGCTTGGAGCACACAGTCCTTGTTCTTGGGGTGTGGCTTGAAGGTTCTTCTAAAAGCAATGGCATTAGATGCTGTGTGCAAATTATTATTATTATTAAGGAATTTTTATTCATTCATTCTTATGGATTTACATAGCAAGAAATCTACTCAGGAGCGCTCCAAGCGACGGCAAAAAAAATACTGGAGCGATTTATCTGTCATCTCTTTGTTGATGATGTTCGTGGTTCTCCGTCTACTCAACTCACATTAGTTTGCCGTATTGAGACCCTTTCCCACGATTTGCACTTGTGGATGTCTTCCAATAGCCTTTCACTTAACTATTGCAAAGCACAACTTGTCTGGCTTAGCACTCCCAGCAGCTTCTACAAATAGACTTCAAGGTAGCTACTCAGAGGTGCTCCCGGCCGAGATCAAGCGAGAAAAGTCTTCAACAGTTTGTGAAATTGAGAACAGTTTGGGAGGTGTCGCATAGTCAAGGGAAGTCCATTCCAGGTTTTTGCACCAACCGCAGAGATCGAATGCCTCTGCGTTGTTGCAGAGCGAGTGAAAGGAACCATTAAGTCACCATTAAGTCACCATGGACAGCAGAGCGCAGTGCGCGGCGGCGTATGCAAGTGGAAAGGGGGAGGCAAAGCACACACATATAAGAGGGTGCCCAACCTGATAACCATCGCCACACCAAAGATGCAATCCTGAATGAGATGCGCTACGGGAAAGGAAGCCAGTGCAAGACCTAGCGTATATATTGGGAGGTGACTGGACTTTTCCCCTGGGCATTCCCCCCCTGGACATTTCCCCAGGACAATTCCCCCCCCCGGACAATTCCCCCCACCCTAGGACATTTCCCCTCGTATACGTATACATACATGCACACATGCATGCATGCATACATACATGTATATACATACATACATACATACATACATACATACATGCATGCATGCATACATACATACATACATACATATATACATATAGTACATATATATATATATATACTAGCTGAACCCGGCCACGCGTTGCTGTGGCTGAAAAGAGGCTTCCCCTCTCCCTCCCCCTCCCCTCCTTCTCCCCCTCCCCCTTCTCCTCTCCCTCCCCCTCCCTCCCCCCTCCCCCTCCCCCCCCCCCTCCTCCTCCCCCTGCCCTTCCCCCTCCCCTCCTCCTCCCTCCGCTCCCTCCCCACCGTCTTCGTCCCGCTCCCTCCGCTCCTTTCCTCCGTCACACCGTCCATTCCTAGCCCAATAATGATGTAAGGCCGCTTTGGGAAATTAATCGCTTATGACGTCACAGGACGCGACCTCATTAATGTTTCGTCTGCTGTGTTTGGAGACCGCGTTTATGAAATCTGGCAGCCGTGTGGGACGTGTTGAATTTACAAATGGCGGGCGAACGGATTGCAAAGTTCACTTTTTGTGGAAAAGGTTGCGTTTTTTCGGGTGAAAAAATCTTAACACACGGTTGTATGGGAATGGAAGGTGTTGTAAAATTTTCAAAACAATCAGCGTGGTGATGTTACGAACTATTGGAAAGTTCATTTTTATTTATATAGATATATACTGTCTCTGACCTTGCAGCCCGTCGAGCTCTTCGCTCTACGACTACGGGGGAGCTTTTGGTTCCTCGAGCTCGCACTTCTACAAGACAGCGCCGAGTCTTTTCTACTGTGGGTCCCGCTATCTGGAATGGCCTCCCACTAAACTTGCGACTTATGCCTAGACTAAATTCACCTGCTTTTTATAAGTCGCTCAAAACCTATTATTTTAGCTGTGGCTGGGCTGGGAGCGCCTCTGGGTAGGTTTCTTGAAGAAGCGCTATATAAATTCACGAAATGAATGAATAAATGAAGGAATATACATACATATTTGCATAAATCGTTTGTGTGTATGTATGTGTGTTTATGTATGTATGTATGTATGTATGTATGTATGTATGTATGTATGTATGCACATATGCACGTATGTAGGTTTGTATGTATGTTTGTATGTATGTAGGTTTGTATGTTTGTATGTATGTTTGTATGTATGTTTGTATGTATGTATGTTTGTATGTATGTTTGTATGTATGTTTGTTTGTATGTATGTTTGTATGTATGTATGCATGTATGTATGTATGTATGTATGCATTCATTTATGTGTATGCACAGGGGGAATTGTCTGGGGGGAAATGTCCTAGTCGAAATCGGAGGGGAAACATCCGGGAGGAATTGTCCGAGGAGGAATTGTCCGGGGGGAAATGTACAGGAGGGAAATGACCTACAACCATATTGGGATACACAGTCGGACATGGTGAACCTGCCAATTGTGGCACGCGATAGTGTGGTGGTGGCGTTGTTGCCTTAAAGCCAGAAGGTTCAAAGTTCAACTCCACCTCAAGTCGCCGTGTAGGGACATTCACTCGCAATTGCTCAGCGCTTTGACGTGAAATTTCGATGTAGTGTCCGTTAGTGTGGTCCTCAAATCCATGTAAAAAAATAAAATTTACCCGATGCATTATGGTACCATTTTTTTCTGTTATGCTTCATGTAACAATGATTCCTGCCAAATTTTATTGAAATTGCGTTAACTATAGAGGTCGCTCTACAAGGTCAATTACTGTCAACTTTTCAAGAATTTGCAACATTTTCAAGTCTTTTTAATAATTCATTTCAAGTTACTTACTTGCGATTTTATATAATTTATCTTCTTGCATTTTAATTTAATCTATTTACTTATTTCATTCGTTTTATGACGTAACTTCCTGTTGCAAAATGACAGTTTGTTTTTAAATTTTAAACATACGACAAATCATTGAATAGGCGGCAAATGTTCTCAAATTAATGCACACCTGCGATTGCTTCAAAGTAAGTATCAAAAGTTAACAACCATAATTAATTACTTCTAAATTAATTTGTAGAATAGTAGATTGTTAATTAAAAAATAAATAGGAAATGATTTATTTGTAATTTTGTTGCTAAATGACGTCAAAGTTTTATCCAATTTGAAATACTTGGCTTTAACGCTATTGTTTATTATCATAGTGACATTGACTCTATTGTTACCTAATTTCAGTGGCAAGTACACTTAGTGCAAGCAAATCAGCAATAATTCAGATGCGGAACGCATCTGAAGTATGGCTCGTTGGCCACGTTTATGACAAGCTACCAGGGACGAAACTTCCAACAACGCGCCAGGTTTTGTCGGTTTTCTTTTACCAGCATAAGGTCTTTAAAAAGACGGTTAGAGAAAGTGCAAAGTGTGCTGTTCGGGAAGTGCTAAACTGGTGGAATATGGCTAGCATCCCAACGACCATAGAGAGAAATGCTATTGAGAAACTGGAGCAAGTGTTTGACACATGGATCAAACTGAAGAAGAACTCAAAACGAGTTACCACAGCTCAAATGACAAATGAAACTAATTTTCAGGTGGGCACTGATAAACTGTTTGACATAGCGCATGCAAATGCCATGATTCTCATTAAAATCCCAGAAGATCGCTCATTCTTAACTGATCAGCGTACAGATAGGAAGGGATACATGGCAGGAGTGGACAAAATACTGGCTGGCAAAGAAGAACGTAGGAAGAGAAGGAAGATGGCAGAACACAAACTGCATCACCTAGAGAAAGAGCGCAAGAAAAGGTGTGACAATGCCACGTCATATTCAGTGCGCCTGTTAGATACAGAGACAGGCAGTATCGTCTCCTCTTGCTCCTCTTCCTCTGATGATGATGACGCTGAATATGATGTTTCAAATACCATAAAGAGGCAAAAACATTCCAATACCATAAAGAGGCAAGAACCTTTAAACATGATTTCACCGGAGTTAGCGTCAGCTCTCGACCGCAAAAATGTGAGTGACCGAGATGCTACATATTTACTTGCAGCGACGGCACAAAGCCTGGGGCATGATGTTGCGGTGTTTGCAATCAGTCGAACCTCAATTCGCAGAGCCAGGATTGCAAATCGGCGTCAGATCAATGGCAGCATTAAACTCGGATTCAGTCAGCGAGGTGTACCAGTACCTCTAACTGTACATTGGGATGGAAAAATTCTTCCTGACATTACTGGAACGGAGTCGGTTGATAGATTGCCAATATTGGTCTCATGATATGAAGTGGACCAGTTACTTGGAGTGCCAAAGTTAAATCGTGGCACAGGCGAGGGAACCAGTGAAACTGTTGTGAGTGTGTTGAAGGATTGGGGGTTGGCAGACATAGTCAAAGCAATGTGCTTCGATACTACTGCATCAAATACCGAGCTCAGTTCCCTCAGGCAAAGAAGTCTGTGCTACTCCTGGGACTTCAGCAGTCAAAAACTCTCTAAAATCATGGCACAGCTATTGTTTGCTAAATTGAAGCCTTTGCAGTAGGCCTAACTTTCTATTACTTTAAGACTAAATGACTGACCTTATGTCAATATTTAATAGGTCTGCTCATCACTCAGTCTCTTAGAGTCCACAAAAACTCCACATTGTTCAGTTTTTTAATTTATTTTATATAGTCTGTGACGTTTGTTTGGTATGCTGATTTGTTACTTTTTCGCCATTATTAATAGCAATATTTTCGCAAATAGAGAAAAGTTGTGAGCATAGAGCGACCTCTAAACATCAATGAATAAATGTGAAAAAATTCTCTAATTCATTTCTAAGGCAAGGTAACAGATGAGGATGGTACCATCAGAAAAATAACAACTTTTAGTTTTCAGGACCACCCTAGTGTCCGTGCTGCATTCGGGAGCGACTCTGAATAGCGAGAGCTTGAAGGGTTGTTATAGCAAGTGCACTACAAACATGCAAATAAGTCGCGCGGCACCCCGGTGGACCTCTCCAGTTTCTCAATCCAAATCTGCGGGAGACCAGTAAAGATTGAGAGTGGAGACGCAGTAGTCGAAGTGGCTCAGCACAAACGCATGGACAAGGGAAGCTGCAGCTTTAGAAGTCAGAGAGCGAGCAACGACCCGGAGCTGCCACAGTTGATAAGAGCTGCGACACACCTAATCTATATGAGATGTAAGGGTGAGTTCGTGTCCAGGAGCAGCCTGAGGTCATGCACCACTGAAGAAAGAGTCACTGATGGGAATTGAGATGAGAGAACGCTCAGGTCGAGCTTAGCCAGCTGTTGCCTAGTGCCCAACCAAATGAATTGGGTTGAGGCAGCCATTGCGGCCGCCCACACCATGCTCGTTGCATGGTGCAGGCGGCCTCAATGGCTGCAAGTGGAGGGCAGTGCAGGCAGAGCAATAGGAAGCCAATTCCTGGTCCTATTATCAGCAACCGAGAATAAGTGCACTGCTTAATAGTAGTATGGAGTGAGAGACTAAGAGTTCATATTGATCAGCTACTTATCTTTAGACTGGAGTTGCTCTGCCTGTTACCTAGAAATGTCCAGGGGAGAAATATAGAACTTATGAACTTAAAAACTGTTTTAGGCACCCTTGTAGTGTTACGGCGCCATAAAAATTATTATTATTATTATTATTGGAGATATAATGAGTGTAGTTGTTTGTTGCTTTCAGGTGTTGAAGACTGCGATCCTGCTGTTATTGAGAGATTTGTTTTGCGTATGTAAACTTTGATTAAGTTTTTATTTTACTATGATTTCATGTTGTGTTATATTAATTTCATGAATTGATGAACATATACAAATTTGGATGGATGGAATGGAGGAGGGGGCGGTGATTGGAGGAGAGGTTATAGGAGATATGAGGTTCGCGGATGACATAGCACTGTTGGCAGAGCAAGCAAAGGGCTTACAGGAAACACTGACAAGTGTAGTGGAAGTGAGTCGCAAGATGGAAATGGCAATAAATGTCACGAAAACAGAAAATCAACTTCTGGGAGGGAGATACAAGAGGTTCCGACTGGAGACGGATGGGCAGCAACTTGTGCAGGCGGATAGCTTCGTTTATTTGGGGGAAACATCAGCACGCAGGGAGGATGAGAGAAGGATGTGGAAAGAAGAATTGGAATAGCGCGAGGAATAAGGCAGGCATTGGGGAAAATATGGAACGCAAAGGAAATAAGCAGAGACACAAAGATCAAGTTGTACGAAACGCTGGTGTTAAGCGCATTGCTGTATAATTCTGAGACCTCGACACTGAGGGAGACCGAGAAACAGCGATTAAGGGTGTTCGAGATGGCCTGTCTACGAAAGATAGAGGGCGTTACAAGAAGAGATAGAATACGGAACGTGACTATATATACAAAAGATTAAACATCCGGAATGAAGTAGTGAGCAGAGTACAGAACAGATGACTGCGCTATTTTGGACATGTGGTCAGGATAGAGAACGCCAGATATCCAAAGATAGCCTTCAATGGGTACATACAGGGAAGGAGAAAAAGGGGAAGACCAAGGAAACGATTATTTAGCTTTTGCAGTTCTGTGCTCGGTGCGTGACCGGGATGCATTCTACTTTTGGATTCGGTCCTGCTGTTTTGGATCATTAGCTTCCCCAGCGAGGGTGTGCTGGGTACTGATGGAGGGCGTGATGTGAACACTGATCCATTGCCCTCCGAGGAAATGATGGAAAGACATGATCAAGGAGGACTGTCAGGGTTGTTGATGCAGGAGGCTGTGCATCAGGCGGAGAACAGAGGGAGATGGGGAGCTTCCATAGATGAGCGGCTTCTGATCTGAACAGTGAACATTCACCTGGAAGATTCTTCGCTGCCAGATTCTGCTCATTTCTAGGACATTTTTATGCAATTTTACATGCTTGAACATGTCGCTGAGCCGACAAATGCACCATGGTTGGGCGCAGTTATCAAGCGTGATGCGCATAGACCATGCACTTCTCTGCTATCCAACTGTTTTAACTTTTCGTCTCTCACGTGGCTGGAACATCTTATCGCCAGACCTTTCACGATGATCTATGTAGCAGTCCTCTACGTGGGGGCATTGCGACTAGGAGCATTAGAGGACTCAGTCTGTGGATAATAGGGTGATACATTGGCAAAATTATTTATTTGAATTTTACAATGCACAGTTGCACACCCTCTAATTTGGTGGGAATTGATGTAAAAAGCACCCAGTAAGCGTTAGTAAGACTATTTGTGGCATATCTGTGTGTTTGTTACTGCAATCTATGCAGGCTCCTGGTTGGCTGTCTGTTACAATAGATACTCCTACAACTCCTACAAATGACGTTTACATGTTGCAGTTGATAGAAGATGTTTGACAAGTTGATGATAAATTCACAGAAGTTGCAGAAAGAAAAGTGAGGTTCCTGTTGTGGTACCTGAGTGAAGACCTTGCTCCATTGTCTTTATTCAGTGATGACATTTGTGATGAAGACCAGCAAGACATTGTTAGTGCCTTGCAGAGAGTGAAATGTAGAAGATGATCGCCATCTTGCTTCAAACAAGATTCTCAGTTCAGGAACCTTTCTGTGGCACACTCTGTCACAAGACTTTGTCTGTACACTGATTAGTATGTGGTCAGAGCACAATGGCTGCACTGCAGCTCAAAAGATGTGTGTGCACTGAAGGTTGTTACTTGCTGCCCAGAACATGCAGTCACATTCTACAAAGTTCTCAACAAGAATGGCAAGCAGTGCCACCTCTTTTACCAGGTTGCTTAATGCCACCAATGGTTTCAACTGACAATTTTGCATAATAGAGGTACTCAACTAGTCGATAAGTCAAACTCGCAACTCAGTGGTGACGAGCTTGACACGAGCCGAATGCAAAGTTCACTTTTTGTGGAAAATATTACGTTTATTCGGAGAAAAAAAAGTTGGAAACTCTCTTATTGGAATGGATATTTGTTAAATTTTCAAAACAATCTGTGCGGTACTTTTCGAGAACACTGGCAACAAACTATTGGAAAGTTTCATTTTTATTTATATAGATTATTACCTTAAGCTTTATTTTACAGTACAAGCTGTTTAAGCATAGAACTTTGTGTAAATTTGAACAGTAGTTGTTGGATAGGAAAAAAGTTATAAACATTACAAGAATGCCGAATTTGCCGATGCTTTTTACTGAATATGTTTCCATGCATTTCTTATTGGGTACAGAGAAGTGTATACATCACCCCCCCCCATGTAAATGCTAAACATACCTTGCCGCAAGTAATAGCAACCAAGGAGCGGTGTAATTGATGTAAACCTCGTAGAATGAAAACTAATGATTAGCTCAACAGTCGAAAATTTATAAAAATAAAAACTTCTGAACTAAGATTTTAAGAAAGAACTATTCCCAAGCTGGTATTTTCATGCCGAAATGCCATTTTTCAGCATATGTTTACTTAGTTTCACAATCATCTATTTTAGTTTGGTGTGTGTGTGTGTGTGTGTGTGCGTGTGTGCGTGTGTTTTCAGCTTCTGGACAGAATCAGTTATCATCGTTTGACTGGCATCCCACTCAAGCCAATCGTCTTCTGACTGTCAGTCCATCAGGAGCTGTTACAGACATCCGAATTCTTGAGAGAGTAGCCATTGTAAGCAGAAGAATGCTTTTAAAGTTTCAGCTTAGTAATTAATTCACTGTTTGAGTAATTATCACTAACAAGTTTAGAACGTATGTTGTTTTCGTTAGTGAAAACTATTAATAATGCAAAAACTTTGCGAACAAAAACTTAGGTATTAAGTTAACTGAAACTAAACCTAAGGCAAGAGCTAAAGAAGAAACAATAGCGAAATAAAACTAAGACGATGACTGAAACTAATGATTAAGAGATCTATGTCTGTTTGCTGGATTATGAGAAGGCATTCAACAGAAGCACTTTATATCTGCACACACACACACAACATAATTATGTTGTGTGTGTGTGCCCGACGTTGCTCGAAAAATTTCAGGTTTTCGCCCCGCCATGTCTCACCCCCACTCCCACTTCGTCCTTCGCCCGCCATGGTGCAATCCAGATCATTTGCCTGCATTGGTCCCTCCCTATGGAATGGGCCGTGGCTGGGCTGGGAGCGCCTCTGAGTAGACTTCTTGAAGAGGCGCTATATAAGTCTTCGGAATGAATGAATGAATATATATATTTATATATATGTATATATATAGATGGCCCCGTAGCGTGATAGCCATTGTCCGGTAATTTCTTGAAGGCTATCTGGCAAACCTATATATTGATAGGTCACAGGTGTCTCTTCTATCGCTGCTTGACATTAGAATGAATGAATGAATGAATGAATGAATGAATGAATGAATGAATGAATGAATGAATGAATGAATGAATGTCTAATTAATTAGAGAAAGCTTAAATATTTTAAGAGTGATCTAATTTTTTTAAACAGTGCTGGTCGCCAGACATTTACCTCACATGGGCATGTGGGTCGCAAGTTTGTCAGTTCCACAGCATCAAACTTTGCAAAGATGCCAGTGATGATATTTCTGTCAAGATGAGACGCAGGGCACTCAAAGGTTATGGCCTGTCTGTAAGTAATATCTCTTTTTCTGTTGAAGTTCTTTCGTAGATTTATATTGTGTCTTACTGTACACAACTACACAGTAGTACACAATACTACACATGCACTTTTTTGCCATTTCTTTTACCATAATTCATTAGTTCAATCATTCTATGGACTTATGTAGCACCTAATCTTGAAATCTGCTCAGCCTAGCCATTGAGAGATTTATAAAACAAAGTTTGGTCAGATGTAATAAACACAGAGCTCTTTGAAGCTCTTTGAGGGAAGACGATTTCAGATGGACGGTCCTGCAACCGAGAAAGCTCAGCCTGGCAGCTAAGCGAGCCTGTGAAACTTGGAGTTGCCCTTCATAGCAGAGCAAAGGCCCAATGTGCTCTAACATCAGAGACTGGGCAACAAAGATAGCATAGGTAAGGTGGAGTGCAACCAAGGATGTAGCTTGAAACCAGAAGAGCAATCCAATTTGATGTCCGGTGGGCTACATGCAGCCAGCACAGCACAGCACATCACACATGTAAGCAGATACTCTGTTGCACAATGAGCTGAGCACAGAACTCAATCTAATCGTCCCAGGACCCCAAGGGGAAGGCCAACGAGGATCAAGCAACAATGGTCAATTTGACTAGTAACAAAGGCACGGCAAAGAACAACTACCACGTCATGACAAAGAGAGCGAACAATCACTCGGAGTTGACGACGCTGATAGTAACAACTTCAAGAGTTAGCATGTTGGGAGAGACTAAGTTCCCGGTCAGGGATGACCTGGGGGTCGCGGACCATGAGTGATAAACTAATCTTAGGAAAAATTTGAGCAAGCTGGAGCAATTCAATACTCTCAGGTTGTCGACAGCCACCTAGCTAAATGAACCGAGTCTTACAAGGATTTAAGAGAGACCAATTTGAGGCCATCCAAAACAAAAGGATGTTGACAGTGAGGCACATCTGGAGCACTGTAGTAATTGCATCTGGTGGGTGGAATGGATGTGTGCTTGTGAATCATCTGCAAAGATTTGGTGCAGAAGTCCCTGGAACTCCAGTAAAAAACAGAGATCAGCTGTATAGAGAAGATATAATAAAGAATCGAGGATGGAACCCTGAGGTACACTAAAAATGGAGCGAGGACCCACAGAGACCTAGAGCAGTGGTTCTCAAAGTGGTGGTCCGCGGACCAGTGCCGGTCCGTGGACCACAGATCAATGGCCTGTAGAGAAGAATTTAAAATAAATAAAAGATTTTCGATTCTGTTTTTTTTCTTCTGATTTCTGTTTTTTATTTCAAGCAGATGTTTCCATCATAAACACACGATGTGTCATTAGCCAAATTTTGCAGATCCACTTACTATAAAAATTTTAATTAAGTTCTTATATAGTTTGACACTTTCAGTTTACCTTTTAAAAATGTAATTAATGAGAGTTAAATTGAGAAATAAATTTACAAGTTGTTAGGGATATTATGTTTTAAATTTTTAATATGGTAATTGATACAAATCTCTAATTACAAATAGCCTTATAATACAGTAGTTTGTTCAATAACTTAGGCCACTTTTGTCTGCAATTGCCAATTAGTTAGCAGTCCGCAAGCTTTGAAGCAAAAAATTATTGCCGGTCCGTGGCCTGCAAAAGTTTGAGAACCACTGACCTAGAGGACCCAACAACCACACAGTTTGAGCGATCACATAGAAATGAACGAAGCCATTCTAAGGGCTGGTCAAACAGTCCAAAGGTTGTAGAGAGACGCTGAAGAAGGATGGAATGGTCCACAGAGTCAAACGCAGAGCAAACATCAAAAAGAACTAGGATTGTAACTGGCCATGGTCCACTGCGCAATAGAAATGAGATAGAAGCTGGAGCACAGGAGCAGTAGGGTCTTCATGGAGTGATTCCTGTGGAAACCAGATTGCTGTGTAGCTCATTCCTCATTCACATGCAAATACAATTAACTGATTAACTAAACAGCAATGGTGACAGAACACATCCTTGTAATACTCCAACTATTGACTCAAACCAGTCCGTCCAGTATTCTTACGATTTTTTCCGGATATCCATACTGTCGCATGACTCTCCACAATCCTCTCCTCCATATACTATCAAAAGCTTTTCTGAAATCTATATAGCATATATATATATAGTTCCTTTCCAAATTCTTCATACTTCCCCGCCAATTGTCTTAGTGCAAAGATCTGACCAATTGTACTGATCTGACCAATTGTACTCCTATTTACTCTGAATCCTGCCTGCGCCTCAGATAGTATTTCTTCTGTCCTGTTTTTGATTCTCTGCAAGATGACAGTTGAGAACACTTTGCTACTATGACATAGTAGGCTTACCCCTCTGTAGTTTGTGCACTCTAACCTGTCTTTCTTCTTGTAGATAGGTACGACAATTGATCTCTTCCACTCCCCTGGGATCTCCTCTCTGTCCCATATACTCTGGCAGGATACTCTGGCAGAATCTATGTATGACCTTGATTCCCAACCCATCCATTCCTGCTTGTAATTCTTCTGCAGTAATGTTATCTATTCCCAGTGCTTTGCCCTTCTTCATTTTGTTGATTGCAGCCTTTATCTCATCCTCTTCCAATGCCGGTGGCTCTTCCATACTTCCCTCCTCAGCCATCCCCTCCAAGCATCCGTCCTCCATCTCGTTGGGGTCATTGTACAACTTGTCGAAATATTCCTTCCATCTTACTTTGACCTCTTCAGGATCCGTCAGCAGTATACCGTTTTCATCCTTGACTGCCCTAACCCTCGGTGCGTGTGTTCCTGTGATTTTTCTTGCTTCCTCGTACACCGCTCTTGTCCTGTTTCCAGTACGATTGTCCTCTATGCTATTGCATATTTCTTTTATTATTGAACTGGCTAATATTGAAGTCTCTCTTTCAAATTCACTCTACGCTAAATGCTATAATCTTCTGGCAATGGAGACCCTACCTTGTGAAAATACCAGTAAAGAACTAGGAACAAGGTAATATTCGTTTGCGGGTCTTTAGTGCATATTGAAAATTATATATTGTATATATTGTAGTCACTTCATTCAGATGTTTATTTTACCAAGTGTCTTCATTTTCTTGACCAAATTTGTTTAAATAGATTACTTTAATTTGTTTGTGATAGAGTTACAACTATATTCTGTAAGAAATTATGCAAGGTAGTACTAGTGACACTCAGGTTAGCGCACACAAAGCCACATATTCATCCATTAACTTGTAGGTTGACGCACAAAAATGTGTGACTGTTATAATTGGGTGCGTGCTATATAATTAAATAATTGTTACTCAAATCTCTAAAAGTAGTGGGTTTTATACTGGTGCATGTTATATCCACGAAACTATGGTAAATGTATACTTAAGTCAGTTTCCACCAAATGTAAGACCACGATGGGCATTCCAGCACTGCAAGACCAGGGATCAGCTGTGAGGATCAACAGGGTTGATGCACCTGAGGGCATACAAGTGCAGAACTATATGTTACCCGTCTTTTTGAAACCAGTCGGAAGGTACCAAATGTCATCAGGTAGAAAATGACGAAAAACCATGGAAAACCTTAAATCGGCCGTAATTGACATGAACGCAAAAACAAGTTTAAAAATATATATTCAATAGAAATGACGTATAAAATGCTTGTTTAGACATATCTAAATGTGTAAAAATTAATTTTTACTAAGAGCCCTAAATCTGCTTATCGAGATCGAAAGTTAGAATTTAAGTCAAAATTAGCTACATTTTGTTGCGATATTAAAATAAGTTGCAGGTCGAATCGAAAAACGTGATTGGTCTCGTTTTGAAAAAGGAAATCCCCTTTTTCTGTTCTATTAATAAAACATGACCGCCTTCTATTTAGTACGCCCTGAGAGCGGCCCGAAATAGACCGACTAACTCACAGAAACTAAAAATAGCGCTATAAAACAGGCACGTGACCAAATCTTGAGCCGCGGTTGGCTGAACGATTAAAGGTCGCATGGCCTCGCCTGGTGTAACGGGATAAATTGTTTGTTTTCTTCGCTTTTCACCTAAATAACTTAATCTTCGAAATGGAGAATATTTTGTAAATCTGTAGAGTATTTAGGCAATTGTCGAAGCTACGCGGCGACCAAATTGTATTTAAATAGGTCCAGTAGAAATAGCCGTTTCATAGGAGAATGTCAATAATTATATCGCTAAACTTCGCACGCAATTTTCTCAACTAGCAGTTTATCTATACCATCGGATTTAAAATTCTATAACCCTGGTTATAGTTTAGATATAGAAAAACCGCAAACAGTTTTGGAAAGGAAAATGAATCATGTACAGGAAATTGCTAAAGAGTGAAAAAATTTAATATGGTACTTTCCGACTGCTTTTGTGAAAACGGGTCACATATCAATAGAGAAAGGCATATTGTTACAATAAGTGCTTGGATTTTGTCTTCTATTGTGTTGTAGAAAGTGACTGAAGACAACATCAAGTGCGTTGCTGGTGAAGAAAAACTGAGAAAGCTATGGACTTGGATTTCAAATATCCTGTTTTGTGGCATTTTTGTGTTTATTTGAATGAGATGTTTTTCTTGTGTCTTGCAGAAACTTATGTTGTATATTCTGGAGGCTTTTGAATTCTTGTTTGCATTACAAATGGTAATAACTGTAATTATGATTGAATCATAACTTTTTATTTAGTCCTTTTGTGAAGATTTTCCGAAATTTTATTAAAACGAACAAATTAAATGTGAACATCGACGAAAAAACCTAAGACTACTCAAAATAATCGACACTATCTAACTACGCCTTAGTCAATCTCAGTCTGTCGAGAAACGAAAACTACGTCCTCACTCTGTCCGTCGAGCCTCGAACTGCACTCCTCTCAGCCCTGAGTCACCTTCTTATATCCCACACCAGCCAAACCCTCACTAGTTTAAACCGGTTCCTTCCCGCGTTTCCACCACCCACGCTTTCCGGCAGACCACCAATTATCGGTCACAGTCATAGTCTAGGCCTAGGCCTATAGGGTCTACCGGTGTCGTGCAAAAGTGCGTCGGTCATCAAGTGCACAAAGTGAACCGGCCTATATGCAAGTCACAACCAATAATTACAGTCGCTATTTGTCACATGACTCCACATTTCCAAGAGTGAAATCTTAAGATAAGAATTCTCACTCTAAAATAAAATGACGAATAGCGAAAAGGCCTATAGGCCTACACAGTGCACCAGCGTGCTCGAACTTAATATAAAGCAATACTTAAATTATAAACCGCAAGAAAGTCTGCAATCACAGTCCATCAGTTCAAAACAGGTCATCTTAACTCTAGAAATAACATTTAGGTGACTAAATTGCAAAGGACACTCGGAATGTTGCCAATAATAAGTCCATACAGAGGCCTCCTCATGCAGACGGCTTTTACCTTGCCTTTGTAAAAAGGCGTGTCGACGTCTATCTCGGCCACTGGAACCCGTCGAATCGTTCCGTCGATCATGACACACGTCTTTGTGGCCCCGGTGAGGGCCTCGTCCGGCACAGGGTCCCTTCGAACAACCACAGACGAACAGCCTGTGTCTCGAAGAGCGATCACCTTCTTCTTCCCGATCCATCCTTCGGCAGTCGGCATCGACGTTGCAGATTGCTCGTCGCAACAAGCGTCGGCGATGACAGGAAACGTGCAGCCGCAGCGGAGTTCGACGCTGTCCGATAGCATGGCGTTGCACATCGGCTCCAACTCGCCGTCGTCGGTCATCAGGCAGTCTTCACAGTCATGTCTGGCGTGTGCGCGACACTTCGGACTGCGTCTGTTCGGCATAGGCTGTTTCATCTGCGTAGTCGGTGGAGCAGACAGCGACCTCTCGTGACGGTTATCGCCGTCAAAACCCTGACTCGCCGCTGAAGAGCATCGTGTGCTGTCTCCCTTGTTCCAGTGATTCGAGTTCCTATGTTCTGAGCGTCCGTAGCCGTTGCACTCCATGCTTGCCACTGGTTTTTTCTTCCTGCATTCGCGGGCCAGGTGCGTTGCACTGTTGCAGACGAAGCAACGTCTGACAGACTCCTTCCTCGGCGCCATGAATTTCCGTTCTGGTCTCGGCGATTCTTCCGCCGACGTGCTTTCGCTTTCCTCCGGTCTCGGAAGATGCGCGTCTGTATAGCGCTCCGCGATTTCGGCTACTTCCGTCAACGTAGTAGGCCTTCGTTCCTTGAGAAAAACGGCTAATTCCCTCGAGCAGGTATTAATGAACTGTTCACGGATGATCAGCGTCATCAGGTCTTCAAACGACTCCTTCATCCCGGCCATCTCAATCCATCGTCGGAGGTAGGTATTTAGGCGAGACATGAACTGAAGTGGAGACTCACCGCCATCTGGCTTTGCGCTACGAAATCTCGCACAAAATCCATCTTCGGTTAGATTGAAGCGCTTCAGCAAAGCTTGCTTCAGGCGGTCGTAGTCCAGGGCTTCTTCAATGGGTAACCGGGCGTAAACCTGAAGCGCCTTACCCTTAAGTAGCGCCGACAGATAAACAGCCCAGTCAGCTTTCCTCCAGTTCTGGAGCTGCGCATATCGTTCGAAGCGGAAGATATAGCTGTCCAGTTCGTCTTTGTCTTCGTCAAAGGGTGGAATTTTAGGGCCTTTGACGCACTTACTTCTGACTGTTGACCCGTCGCTCCCCTCGCTTCCTCGTCGCTGCGATAAGTAGTCGTAGTCGTGTAGACAGTCGTCACTGGTAGATGATTCCTTGGACTTCTCCGTCTTCAACTGCAGAACTTTGGTTTCCCGCTCGACTTTGGCCCTAGCCAAAGCCAATCCTTCCAGTTCTTTTTGTTCTGTAAGCAGTTCTTTTTGTTCCGTAATTCGTTCCTTTTCGGCAACACGGGCCCGCTCTCTGTCTTCCCGCTCTTCGGTCTGCTTCTGGGTAACCCATTCCAGCAGCTCCTTTCCGGTTAGGCCGCACTCCTTACCGAAGGTCATCAAGTCTTTAACCGCCGACATTATCGAATATAGTTCACTTTAAGTCTTATCAAAACTTACGAAAAAATCTTCTTTCAACGTTTGTGGGCTCCTGGCAGGCTCGCCAATTGTGAAGATTTTCCGAAATTTTATTAAAACGAACAAATTAAATGTGAACATCGACGAAAAAACCTAAGACTACTCAAAATAATCGACACTATCTAACTACGCCTTAGTCAATCTCAGTCTGTCGAGAAACGAAAACTACGTCCTCACTCTGTCCGTCGAGCCTCGAACTGCACTCCTCTCAGCCCTGAGTCACCTTCTTATATCCCACACCAGCCAAACCCTCACTAGTTTAAACCGGTTCCTTCCCGCGTTTCCACCACCCACGCTTTCCGGCAGACCACCAATTATCGGTCACAGTCATAGTCTAGGCCTAGGCCTATAGGGTCTACCGGTGTCGTGCAAAAGTGCGTCGGTCATCAAGTGCACAAAGTGAACCGGCCTATATGCAAGTCACAACCAATAATTAGTCGCTATTTGTCTCACCTTTATTAATCATAGCTGAATGGTTACACCAGGGGTCTCAAACACGCGGGCCGCATGCGGCCCGTGGGCCGCATGGAGTTTTTGTCATTATTAATGAATAATAAGCTGTACGCCGTGTACGGTATGATTGATAGCATCTCAGAAGACAAAACCAAACATTAATAGGCCTACCCTTATAATTGGGAAACATTGTCAGATGAATAGCGCTAACCATACTTAATAGCATTGCCTCTGAGACAACTCACGCTACAATAGGCTTACCTTAAAGCTTAGAGCTGAGCAGCACCGCAAGTTTACTTTTAGGCATTACTAAACGTTATTGATGTAGCAGGCCTACTTCATATTATTGTGGCTCAATTTTTTATATGGCACCATAATTATAGTTATAGTGAAAATCTAATATCATGTAAATTTGACAGTTTTTTATGCCTATCATTATTACTGCATTGCATGTATGCTATGCTACAATGATTAATTTCACATCGGGAATTATAGGCCTATAGGCCCTAATTATTATTATGTTGCGGCCCGCGAGCCCCTGTAAATTTCCAAATGTGGCCCACGTGCTGACTTGAGTTTGAGACCACTGGGTTACACGCTGGTACGAAGAGCAGAAGGATGCAGGTTCAAACCCTGCTGACGCAACAAGGAACAAGGTCGACTCAGCCATTTACTCCAGAGAGGGCAGCAGTAAAATGAGTAGCAGTTCACTGCGCACGTAATTTGGGTTCAGCGGAAAGATATGGCCACCTACTGCCGATGTATGGTAATGCTGATGGTCTGACACTGGAGATCAGCACTGGGTCTGATGCTTACGAAGCAAGTATGGGTAACACCTTAATCATCAAACTCATCAGAGTTTCCCAGTCCTGCAAACACAAATCTTTCTAGTCCTGCAAACACAAATCCAAGATCACATAATAGTCTGTTCTGTTACTGGAACATTGTGCATTTTTCACATACAGGGTCTTTGCCTTGGTTAGGCGGTGCATTGAAGGACTAGCTCCACCTTATCTTCGAGAACTCTGTTGTTCCACCTTAGGAGTTCAGCGTCGGTCCACCCTTCGATCGGCGAACCAAATTGAGCTTCTGGTTCCCCGTTCGCGACTGCTATGCGACAGCGTCGCTCATTCTCTGTTGCTGGTCCTACCACCTGGAATGGTCTTCCTGTTACATTGCGCTTAATTCCCAGAGGTCACTCCGCTCTGTTCCTTAAGAACCTAAAAACTGTTTTATTTAGCCGTGGTTGGGTCGGGAGCGCTTCTGAGTAGCCTACCTTGAAGAGGCGCTATATAAATTTCCAAAATAAATAAATAAATACAAGCAAGCAAATTACAAATTTGGAATCAGCTGAAGATGCTGATAATGATAGGATGTCTGCACACTTTCCTAAATGAAATTTTTTGACAATTTTTGGGCTAACGTAGGCCTGACCAGTGTCATTCCATGTCATATCAACCAGAGCTGTAGGCCTACACCACACCATCGCTTGTGTCTGAATGTGTGTTTGTCATTGTCAAGGTGCCCTTGTAGCAGCATGGAAATTGTCATTATTATCATTATTATTGAATTTTCTGAATATTTTTAAACATGAACTATATGTGAAATAAGTACCAACAATTAGAAATTGAAAAGATTATCTCAAAATTTGACCGAGGTATTAATTTTTTTAATTAATAATAAAAAAACTGATTGTGAGAAAAGGCAAAACGCTCCATTAAGTTTGGGCTATTATATCTTCACAACAAAATGGGTTAAAGGCCTTAAACAGCGGTTCTCAGCCTTTTTAGGGCAACAACCCTTTGGTAGCATTTCCAAAGCTGTGGCGACCCCCAACAACGAAACTGATTTGGTTACTCTCCACTGCATTTTTGGTACCATTGTTATGTATTTTTACTAGGGCTGTTGATTAATTGCGATTAACGCGTGCGATTAACACGTTAACAAATTCTGCGCTTAACATTTTTAACGCATTAATCGTAAGCATTAATTAGATCTGACATTGCTTAATCTAGTTCCCTTCTTGGGGAGAATCCAGTGGGGGGAGAGAAATCCAGATTTATTGGGGGGATAAAAAATTATTTGTTTATTTTAATTTTATTTTTCGTAATTTAAATTCAAATTTTCATGTCATTATATGAAATGAAATAAAATGAATAAACTGCCTAAATCATGCACCTTCAAAATGTCAACCACTTACCCTTTTTGCTCTGCATCTCAGCCAAATGCATGAAGCTCATTGGTTCTTTGTTGAGTTGACGGGCAGCTGTTAATAACCGCCTGACTCCCGGTTTTCGTCAAATGCTTGCTTTAGATTGCGTATGAGTTTACTTGTTTTTACTCTTTTTAAAAATTTCCTTCCATTAGTTATTTTTTGTGTCATTTGCCGCAAAAATATTTTTGAATGTCACAACTAAATTAATTAGATGTGAACTATATGCTTTAGCATGTAAATACTGGTAATAAAGTAAGTAAGTAAGTAAGAAAAGTTAGATGAAAATTAATGAAAACCTGGAATATGTAATCCTGAATACTATTGCTAATTATAGTACATATCAATAATGATTATTATTTTTGCCAATATACCCGAATATACCAATTTTATAGTAAGTGGCCCGATTATGGGTATTTCTAATTACCGTGCATACAGCTCTACAGTACACTGAGCAGTTTTGCATTTAGGATTGTTGCATCGATTTTTGCATGCCCTGTAAGAATAATGGGCTGTTCTTCAATAACTTCAATAACTGTTCTTCAATAGGTGTTTTTTGTTTAATTAATTAAAATGTATTTTATTTGTATATTTATTTAGTTCTTTTGATAATTGATTTCTAAGAAATTTTTGAAGTTTTTTTTATGTCCTTGACATTGTTACTGATGAAAAATCTGCATGTGAAAGGAAAAGATCCTCGTTTTCCAAGTACTGTTCATCCTTTTGCTGGAGTGAAATCCGTCTTGCAGTCCATTACTTCATCCGTTACAGAACAGGAGCCCTGGTTCTGGCACGGTATTGACAGCCAGAACAAGACTAGATCTGTCCGTAAAATGTTCCGCAGTGAAGAAAGGTCAGTTATAGATGAAAATTATGTTGTATATTATGTATAGTATACTTGATATATGATTCCTAAATGTTTGTCAGAAACTGCTTGAAAATTAAGCTAATATCAATAAAATTATATATGCAGTATCCCACAGCATTTTCAGTTAGATCTGCGACATAAGACTCTTCCCAACTGGACGTACATAGGAGTCAAATGGAATAATACTTTTTTAAATCTACTTCACGGACTTCCAACATTATAAATTCTTCTGAAAACATGGAAATTAACTGGACTCGTTATCCATTACTCTGTTGTGTATATTAATTATATTTCATTTTATTGTACCATGTCTGTAAACCAAAATGCGGTTAGCAATTGGTGAATTAAAGAATATTCCTATCTTATCTCAGCTTATCAATGAAACCCACACAATTGACATTGAGCTAAGCAAGCCCGTGGAACAAGCAGTTGTCCCTTCGCAGCAGAGCAAAGGGCCCGACGCGCTTCAATGTCAGAGACTGGGCGACAGAGGACGCGCAGGTAAGATGGAGAACCAAGAATACAGCGAGAAACAAGGGCAGCAATTCGGTAATGGATGCGTTGGGCTATTGGCAACCAACGCAGCACATCACGAATGTAGGCAGAGACAGACGAAAATTTAGTAATTTGTCCAATGAGACGGGCAGCAGAGCGCAGAACCCGATCTAAGCGTCCCAGAACCCCAAGGGGAAGGCCAACAAGGATTGAGCAACAATGGTCAAGACGACTAGTTACAAAGGCACAACTAGCGCATCATGAGAGAGAGAGCAATCACTCGGAGTTGACGAAGCTGATAGTAACAGCTTCGAGCGACACGGTTAATATGCTGGGTGAGACTGAGTTCACAGTCAAGGGTGACACCCAAGTCACGGACCGTGGGACAGAAAGTAACGTCCGGGAACATTTGAGCTAGAAGAGGCAGATCAATATTCTCAAGTTGCCGACGACCTCCCAGCCAAATGAATTGTGTCTTACTGGGATTTAAGAGAAGCCGGTTAGACGCCATCCAACAGTCAGGCACATCAGGCACGCAGTGTTAACTGAGTCCAATGGATTAGAATGTATATTAGAAATATTGTGTAAAATACAAAGTATTTTAGAAAAAGAGCTGGAAATACTCAGCCATATGTGTGCCTGTTTGAGTGTTTTTGCTTATAGCAACCTGCAAACAATGAATAGCTGTGACGCTCAAAGAACTGAAGATTTGGCAATTCTTTAGGCTTCGTGGATCACAGACACATTTAAATTCTGTACATGATTTGAAAATTGAAATGAGTTATACTTATTGAGCTTCCCCCCCCCCCATATGGAAATAGAACTAAAGTTTGCATGTCATTGAAAATGCTACTGCGAAACGGGTTCGATAGTGCTGATTATGAGTTTGCTATAAGCATGGAAATTGGGCACTATAGAAATGTGTGTTGTATTGGAAGGCTGTCTCTGCTTCACTGCCTATTCCTCTCTGCCTCTCTGTCTCTGCTTCACTCTACTGATGAAAAATCTGGCTCCGTTCGTACCTACACGGACGCCGACAGACAGTGCTCTACGACGGAGTTTCATCCTCTCTTCGTTTCCTCGTCTGCGGCGTCCCCCATTGGTCCATTGCTGTTCCTGCTCTACACGGCCGACGTGGGAGAGCTGGCCGCCCGTCTCGGCTTGAAATCACATTTCTACGCCGATGACTCGCAGCTCTACACGTGGAGCCACCCATTAACCGACGGACAGCAGCAGCGACGGATGGAGTTGGGTTTCGAGCGGATCGCCGAACGGATGAGCTCCAACTGACTCCGTCTCAATCTATGGTGCACGACCAGCAGACGGTGTACTCATCTTGACACTTGCGAACTCAGTGTCTGCGGGTCTTCGATCCGACCCGTGACTGCTGTCTGTGATCTCGGCATCATACTAGAATCCGACCTCTCCATGCGGCGTCACATGGCGTGAACCGTCGGATGCTGCTTCCGTCAGCTCCCCCTCCTGAGAGGCTGCATCAGATCCCTGCCTTTCGAGGCAGCAAAGGCGGCCGTCGCTGCCTTTGTCACCTCTCAGGTCGACCGTTGCAACAGCCTGCCGGCCGGTTCGCCCAAGTGTCTTCTGGACCGCCTGCAGTCAGTCCTCAATGCTGCTGCGAGACTGCTGTGCAACCGGAGGAAATACGATCACGTGACGCCGTTACTTCGCGATGTTCTGCGCTGGCTGCCCGTTCCCAAGAGGATTGAGTTTAAGATCTGTTTATTCGTGTACAAGTCCCTCCACGGAGCCGCGCCCGATTATGTGCGTGATTACTGCATCGGGACTCACTCCTCCGCCTCCGAGTTGCGACTTAGATCGCTCGACAAAAGCGATCTTCGCGTATGGCGGATGAAAACCCGTTTCGGTGACCGCGCTTTCTCGGTGGTCGGCCCAGATGCTGGAACAGTCTTCCTCCCGCCCTGCAAGCGGCTGGCTCGGTTGACTCCTTCAAATCTGGACTTAAGACTCATTTATTCCTCAAGACCTATCCTGCTATTTAGTTTAGTAATGTGCGGCGCCCTTGTAATGGCATGGCTGTGTTACGGCGCCATAGAAATTGTCATTGTTATTATTATTATTATTATTATCATTATTGTTATTATATTTTTTTAAATTTTATTTATTATTATTATTATAACAGGAATTATTATTATTATTATTATTATTATTATTATTATTATTTCTATTATTATTATTATTGTAGGATGTTGAAACTACAGATACATTGTCCGTACTCTGATGGCTTTTCAGGTGTATTTATAGGCTGTTGAAATTGGAGATGTGTTGTTTTAGGTTGATAGTATTGGAGATGTGTGGCTGGTCAATTGATAAAGACAGCTGTAGTCTTCCAGTTATTGACAAGTAAGTACTGTAGTTCTTCTAATTCTGAATCTTTCATGTATCACTATACTAGGCTATTTTTTTAGCGCCACTGTATGCCTTATATAATCTATGCCAGGGGTTCTCAAACTTTATTTTTTATTGTACCCCCAAGTAAAAAAAGCGAATGGTGGCGTACCCCCTGCAAAGTCAGATCATAAACAAAATGCCATTACTTTTAATTTGCTTAGTCTCTAAAAGTCCTTTTATTCATTGCATGGTGTGGCCTATTACAGTCGTAGGCCTATAGCCTACAGGGAGCAAAATTGAAAATATGCAAAGTTTTAATCATGCAATCATGTCAGCAAAAAGGGGAAATTGGTCTATAATCCCTATGAGAGAGCTAACCTAGCTATAGCGTTAGGCCCTATATATTGCAGTGAGCTTGTTTTGACTAGCACAGATTTAAAAAAAGAAAAATTTACCTGGTTTAATATTTGTTAATTTCAAGCTCAAATTTATCCAATGTTTATTTTTGATAGCAAGAATATACAGTTTAAAAACTAGTTTCAAACAGATATAATTATATGACGTGCTGAAAGGAATCACAAATTTTAAAGCTCGACCAGAAATTAATCCTTGCAACAATTCAGCTATCCTTTTTGAGCTCTATAATAGCCTGCACTGAGAATTTCTGGCTTTGGTTTTTTCAACCATTTATACATTATTTTGTTTCAAATAATTAGTGACAGGCCTAAACATAGACATGTTGCATGCACTATAATATAAGCTTAGTAGGCTATGTGAGTCTAATCATCACATGTTGTGAAAGAAATAAACGTCAATGCTGTTACATGAAGCAGCGTTAAAATTCATTGCTAATCAAGGAAAAATGGACACAAAGTCAATTAACTCAAAGAAAAATTTATATATCTGGAAATTCTCGCGTACCCCTTACCGGCGCCTGGCGTACCCCTTGGGGTACGCGTACCACAGTTTGAGAACCCCTGATCTATGCTGATGCTGCATCATTAACCCTTTTATCATTATTGTTATTAGCACTACACTGTGTCTGGATGAAAAGTAGAACACAAAACAAAGTGTCATAACTTGGTCAAAACTTTTAGGATTTATCTTAAATTTTAAACACAACAACAGTGACCATATTTACACGAGATCCTAAAGCCGATTAGAAATATTCGTGAGTTTGTCAAATTTATGAACGTTTGAGATGCAGCACCGAAAAATTGAACTTTCCAACATGCAAAAGCTGAAAGGAAGTCAAATTCAGCTATATAATTATATTATATATTGTGTTCAAAATGTCCTTTTTGTTCACGACCGTAGACATAGACGCTACTGTTTGATGGTTATGGGAAGGTGGAGGATCCGAAGGGACGGGATAGAGTTCTTGTGAAGTGTGAATGTAGTTTCGGGTTGAAAGCCCAAGTGGTGATGGATAGAGGACCCTCAGAAGGGTGATAGTAGGTAATTGGTAATGATAGTTTAAGCCTGTAAAATTTATTTTAAAATTCTTACTTTTTGCCAAGATATTGGCGAAAAACTGTAGGGGGTCTTTTTTTGGCCCACCCTGTATACTTTAATGTTCTGTTATAAGAACGTGTTGGCAACATCTGAATGATTTACAGCAATGTAATTGTTCATCCACCAACTTTGTGGTGGCTACCTTAATTGCTTATACTATACTTTTTCATCGTGGTTGGACTGGGAGCGCCTCTGAGTGGACTTCTTGAAGGGGGCGCTATATAAATTCTTGAAGTGAATGAATGAATGAATGAATAAGAAAAGGATCAATGTTTATGTGCATGTGGTGGTGTGTTTGTATGTTTGCCTTATATGCTTACACATGTACACTGTGCCCCATAAAAAAACACACCAAAAAACTTTGTCATGAAACGCATGTAAGTCTAATTTTAAATAAGAAAAAGTAATATTTCATTGAAGAAGATGTTTGAAGTGATGTCCCTTCGCTTGAACGCAGGCTCTCAGCCATGGCCGCCACTGTTCAATAGCGTTGTCAATGACACTCTGCTTCAACTGTGCCCACACAACGATGAGGCGCTCCTTCAACTCGTTGATGTCCCGTATTGCTGTCTGGTAGACGCGTTCCTGTATTAGACCCCAAATTCTGTAGTCAACGGGATTGAGGTCTGGTGAGTTTGCTGGCCAAGTTCCGGTCCAATGAAGCTTGGTGTTTCACGTCGCAACAACGCAATGGTGTCCTTTGCGCGATTTGCTGGGGCGGCGGGGCGCTGTCCTATAAGTTACTACTAATCTCTGTTTAAATGTTTCCAAACACGCCTAGTCTGCATCACTGCCTCCAACAGCAACCACTTCTGTGAGTAAGTAAAATGTAAACTATTTTGTGGCAAAATTATTTGAGAAACAACGTACAAACTTTTATTACAATTGGCTTAGTTTTATAGAAGATTTTTGAAAAAGTTTTTTGGTGTGTTTTTTTATGGGGCACAGTGTATAAAGGAAATTATAAGCCAGTTCTTAGTTACGATGTGTTATTGATTAGGTTGGAAACTGAATGCCAGTTTGAACAGGCTGCAGCAATTGCTGTATTTAACTTGAAATTGACGAGAGCGATCAGTGCTCTGCAGAATGGTGCGATGTTCAGAGACAAGAGGTCAACAGGTAGGCTGTTTGGTGTTATGCCATGTGTTTTTTATTGGTATGGGAACTACTACTGATCAAGGGCCAATTGATTTATGGACTACTCATCAAAGGACTACTCATCATGGGACTACTCATCAGAGGCAACTCATCAAGGTGCTATTCATCACGAATTCTATTCTATTTTGGATTTGGATTTATAAAGCGCCTCTCACAGTACAACTTAACCTCTTCGCTGCGGAGGACGACATCTTATCGTCATAAAACTTTAATCCCGTAGGCAGACGACGACAACCTATCATCATGACTATTATTAGTATGACGCGATATATTTATACTGAAATTTACCGTCCAATGCAGGGCTGGCGAAAAATTCACGAAAGAGGGGTTTGCTCAGAGTGGGTCGGATTGGTGTTGGGTTGGGGGGGGTCAGATAATGGAGTAGGGTGGTAGGCTAGGTCGGGGGGGGGCAAAAACCGAAATTTACCGTAAAACGCATGGTACCACAGGCGAATAACAGAAATTTGCAATAGAGAAGCGGCGATGGTTTTGGTGACTTTTTCGCGGATTCGTGGTGGGGTGAGGCAGGTTTTGGGGATGGGTCGAGGTGGGGTGGGAAAGGGGAAATCGAGAAAAAATTCGAAATTTACCGCAAAACGCATGGTAGGCCTATCACAGGCGAATAGCAGAAATTTCCAATACAGAAGTGGCGATGGTTTGGGTGACTTTTTGCGGATTCGTGGTGGGGTGAGGCAGGTTTTGGAGATGGGTCGAGGTGGGGTGGGGGACTATTCAATCCTAGAGGTCATATCAGGTCAACTCAAGGTCAGATCAGTTCCGGTTCAAGGTCGATCCGTGTCTAGTTATTTCCATGTGCTTACCAAGACGTTTGTATACGTGCGGATACATAGGTCTAACAATGAGGTAGAATTATTAGTACTAGGATATTATACATAATATATGTATATTATTATGCCGCCTACGGGATTAAAAAGCTGTCGCAGCGAAGGGGTTAATCAGAGGCGAATTATATTACGCACATCGCACATTGAATATCGACCGAATGATCGAACGAATCATTGAACGAATCATCTAATGACTTCACACATCCCTTGTTGGGGTTTGATTTGTTTGCCAAGAACCGTTTATTTAAACTCCCCACGCCCCTACGTATATTCAAGTTTTTGAGTTGTACACTGGACTTAAACGTAGGTTACTATGTGTTATAACAGTCGTAAATTTAGTATTTCTAGGCCTACTAAAATCATATGCTTTTAATCTTTTACCCGTTTGCCCCAAGAATATCTGCTGAAAACGGGCTTAACATTTAAAAATGAACTGGTAACGGGTTAAGTGATTTAAGTTAGTGTTAGCCCTGAGTAAACCAATTCCGGTATTGAGTTTTGACCTATTAAATTTTCCCTGATTTAATGTTTATGTTCATTCTTAGATAAAACAGATTGAATGTGATGAGTTGTACCTTGATGAGTTGCCCATGATGAGTAGTCCCTTGATCAGTAGTCCTTTGATGAGTAGTGCCTAGATCAATTGACCTATGATCAGTATTCAGTAGTCCTAGAACCGTTTAATTTACTGACTGAATGACCATTTTGTACTCCCAAAAAATTCTCATAAATTTTTATGTTTAAGACAACCCACATAAATATTTTCAGTGGTATTCATAATTACAAAATGTGCAGAAGTTGTTGCACGACAGAAGAAAAATCTTCTGAATATTTCAGCTATGGAAAGAAGAAGTAATTTTTGGCTTTCTGCTGGGTTCGATACACTGTTTCATAGCAGGCACATGTGGTTGTGATCTCATCTAATTACATATCTGACCATTGCTCACTTGAATCGCTCTCAGATCATTGACATGTTTTATCTTTTTGCACATGCAGTGCATTGCAGTCGATATTGACCGCATTATAAAAACACACCAACACCAAATTAAATTGACCATATTTATAGTTCAGTCCTGGGCACGACGTTAAACTGCATCCATCCTCCGCCACAGGGAACCAACAAAGTCCCTGTGCCGGTCCTAAGCCCGGACAAAGGAGGAAGGTTTGCCAGATAGGTGGCGATACACTGGCAGTAAAAGACCAAGACGATTGAAATCCGCAAAAACCACGACACAAGTGACATAGCGACCCAGATGCTTCAAGGTGTCATGATGTGAAGCAGACATGCATAAGCCGGTCAGAACAGACCGGTGGGAGAGCCTGGGACACATACGGGCATTGACCCATGTTGTCCTTCAGGCCTCTTTCCCAGGATTCTCTTCAATCAGACAAGGTGGTCTAGCTGCTCCAAGATGTTAATGGTATGGAGCAGACCTGCTGACCGGACCGGTTGGAGATGGGCAGCATGACACGAGACAGACTCAGACAGAGAGTGGCGTCGGACTCTTACGTGCATTGAGCCCAATGATGTTGATGATGATGATTTATAGTTCTGTTTATATCTGTAAGTTAGCAGAAATATAGTATATGGAGGAAAAATTCTCTGAATGAGTTTCCAACATTGACTTTTGCACTAATTTTTAGCCAAACCTGCTTGATCTTTGCTTTGTGAATGGTTCAATCTTTCCAATAAAGATTTTCCAAGATATATGGTAAAGCAGTAGTTGTAGAGATGATGCTTCATTGGTAATGCCAGTAGTGTTTTGCAGGACGATGCCTTTTATTACTGAGCACAGATGACTCGGCTATCAATGATGATGAAGGCAAACTAGCATGCACAGTTGCACACGGATGATGTGAAATTAATAGCAGACTTTTTAATTTATATTTTGATTGCAACAAAGACTGATTTTGCTACAATTGTAGCAAAGACTGATATTGAAAGTTTTCATTAAATCTGCTCACATGTAAGTAAAAAAGGTTCCAGACATCAGCCGGTATTGGCAGTTTAGTTCATATGTAAGAAATTGTTATAATGCTGTTACATAATGATTTGCTTCATCTACATATATACAATTATACCGATATATTCCTTGTCTTCATGATCATAACATCAGCAACATGGAAACATTGAGTCGGCAATAAGTCGACAATCACTGGTAAATGGAATAAAGGAAGACTTCTTTGCTATTCTCATCCACTGTTGACAACTGGATCTGACAAGTGGAAGCTTTGTCTTGGTGGCAGGCTACTAAAGTTTGGCAGCCTAATCTAATCCTTAGGGGACTTAGACCTACGCTAATTCGTAGGTGCCATTGACTTGATCATGCAGCAAACTAATTGAGATGTTCCTTGTCATACTACGTGTGGTAATCTGTATAGCATGTTCATAGCCATAACGCAAGTGATTTCATGAAAGTCCGTAAGCCGCTGTGTTCGAAGACAATTTCAGGTCATCCTGCAAGCCTGACCCACACCTCAATGTGGCGAGGGTGACAGTCAAGTAGGGGAATGCCTGCAGAGACTGTCATCTTGGACGCTATGCAAGGTGGACAGGCTCAGCAGGAACCCTGAAACAGCTGGCTAATATGGGTGGCATATCCTCGCCTCGTGGAAGACACTGCTGGTTATAAACCTGCAACCCTTCCTCGTGCCAGTCCCAAGCCCGGATAGAAAGGGGAGGGTCTGTCAGATGAGTGTTGATGCACTGGCAATAAAGAACCAAGACGATTGAAATCTGTTTATGATATGAACATAATTGTCGACTTTTTTATATCGCCTGCTTCACCATTTAGCATATCCTTTCTCTCTCTTTTCTCTTCTGTTAGCCTCTTTAGGCATTCATTCATCTAGAAGAGAAGTTCTTGTAATTAGTGTAATCTCGTCGTCATCATCAGTTTTAATGTCATTGCTGAAACAATCCATGCCTTAGACTGGCCACTCTGCTACTCTCACTGACCAAGCGCTCGAACTGAACTTTAAGCTGAACCAAAGGTATAACGTTTGTTTGTATGTGCACTTGTTATAGTGCCCCTTCAAGCTTCGTACTCAGAGGCCCTTCTGACTACAGAGCGAACACTATATCGGAGTTTCACGCCGAAGCGCTGAGCAATTGTGAGTGAAGGTCTTGCCCAAGGTCCCTACACAGCGACTTGAGGTGGATTTGAACCTGCAACCATTTGTCTGCAAGGCGACGAACATACTCTCTACACCACCGCGCCCCATGACGTGATTGGTTCGTCACACTATAAACACCCATTATTGACAGCATTCATTCATTATTCATTCATTGTAAGGATTTATATAGGGGCCGTCCATACAGTACGTCACGCTATTTTTGACCATTTTAACCCCCCCCTTCCCCCTGTCACAAACTGTAACAAATCTCGGACCCCCCCCCAAAAAAAAAAAGTACGTCACACTTTCAAACAAAATTTTTTTTAATTAACACCTCATTCAAATTTAATCTAAAACACACTTCACTATTAAACTGTATTAAAATATAAAATTTCCACTTAAAAGAACTATCACATTATTAAAATGACTTTAATAGTAGAATAGTTAATTGTCAACAGTTGTCACAGTTATTCATTGAAGCAGTAACTCAATGCAGATTGAATTTGAAAACAAAAATTGCAAAAAGTTTGACTAGACAATGATATAATACACATAATTTATCTGCTGCTTTTTCATTTACAATAGGTGAGGTCAAGTTTTAGATAATCTTCCGATTACGCAATCTTTTTACACAGGATAAGAAGTAGATTAGCGAAACTTAGAAATAATAATACTTCCAGCATGGCGAAAGCAAGGCTATACATAAAACAAGGCTTCGCAACAGCATTACTAGCGCTCCTAGCGAGATGGATCGTGAACAACACATTCAGGAGATACGCATTTCATGCTATTTTGACATAAAACTAATTCAAATGTTTCACAAAATTATTTTTAAAGCTATTAAATTCTACTTTAAAAAAAATAAAAAATAAATTAGAAATAATTTTTTTTTAAATAAATGTGTGACGTTACACATGGCCTGACCCCTCCCCCTTGTCACAAACTGTCACACTTTTTTACACCCCCTGGAGCGTGACGTACTTTAGTGCCCCTTCAAGGTTACTACTCAGGAGCGCTCTTGACCCAACCTCAGCTAAAGAAAAAATTTAAGATTGCGATAAAATGTGCCAGAGGGGAAACCTTAGGAGCAGATGCAGGTATGAGGTAGACCAATAGAGAAACCGTGCTGCTGCCTGATAGAAGCATGGGAATCCACCTTCTAAAAGAGTGACCTGAGCCAAACTTTGCTCAATTCTATGTAATCAATTGGACAACTCTTTCCAATGATGGATGGGGGAATTGGGAGACCTTCGATTCTGTAATGTTACTTTTTGGCATAATTTATCTGATCATTATCTTCTCTGGAATGACCTGGTATGTTTGAAAGACTTTCTCATATGACTACTCCTCTGTGTAGGACCTGTGGAGGCAGTGTCTCTTCATTTGGAGATTGTCAGTACACCTTATCCCAGTGCTGTCCAACTTTTTTTATACAGTGAGTCACTGAAGAACTGTTTTGAAGCTGAGGGCCGCACGGGTGAACTCAAAAGCAACAACCATAATCTAACGTAAAATTGTTTTGGCTGTATTGAAATTTACTATGGAATAATCATAGCAAATGCATCGTAATAACTGAGTTTTGTGTTAACATTGTTAAATTGCAAGCCAAATTACGAACTTATGGCTATGCAAGTTTGCCTGCAATTGTTTTTCTTCATTTTCACAAAATGTGAAAAAGTTTCAGTAATTTACATGTAGGTGGGCCAGTTAAAATCAGCCTGTGGGCCGCATGCTGGACAGCACTGCCTTGTCCTATTTCTGTCTATTAAATTCTTCGGACCTTCAATGTCTAGTCACGCATCTGACTATTATTACCTTATTTTACCAAAAATGAACACTGTTATAAAGTTTTGCCTAATTTTCATCACCATGTGCTTCTTTTTTGACAGATGGTGGTGGTTCAAATTTGAATGTGTTTGCAATGGCTTTGTCTGGATTTACGGATGAGAAAAACACAATGTGGAAAGACCTTTGTTCGAGCCTCATTTCCACCATTTCACACCCCTACCTGCGTGCCATCTTCTATTTCCTGACAACAGAGAGTGATAACTACGATGGAATACTTGTTAGTGCTAACCTATAACAAATGCGTTAGTGGTCCGGGCCTCTGCTTTTTTTCAGAGGAGCTGTTAACTTCTGTAATTGAATTTTTCTTTTCTTTAAAAAAAAACCTTAAATGTTATTAATGCATTCACTAAATGCTGACAGTATACACAGGGTCCAATTTTCCTGTAAGCTGCGCGCATGCAGCTGCTTTGATCGTGCCGCGCACTGTATTTTTATCAGCGCAGACAATTTAATTTTTAATTTTTTTTTTTTTATTTCAAAAATTTACATAGCATATCATTTTATTAGTTCATTCTTGGAATTGTGCTTGATATCTAACTGCTGGGACACAGATGCCTTAATGCTACGAAATACACAGACCCAGTTATAAGCAGGTAGTAAAGGTTGAATGTTTGATATCTGATCTCCAATATAATGATATGCATGAAAGCAACAGGGCTGATTTAAGCCCTCATAGTCATGCTCTGCATTCCTTTTCTATTGCTTCTTCTTCTTTCTGTTCTCTGCCCTTAGGCAGGTTCAAATGTTTGACGTCTCCATTCTTCCCTGTTCTGTGCATCCTTTTTCAGCTTCTGATAACCGTCTTTCATCATCCAGTCCAACAGTCTTTGTCTTGGTCTTCCTCTCGTTCTTTTCCCCTCCAATTTCCCCTCTATGATTGTCCTTAGCATCGAGTTTCCTCTGAGTGTGTGCCCTATCCATCTTCTTTGTCTTTCTCTAATTGTGTGTATCATCGATCTCTTTTCTCCAACTCTTCTCAATACCTCCTCATTCTTTACATGATCCCTCCAGCTGATTCTTTCTATCCGTCTCCATAACCACATTTCAAATGCTTCTATTCTCTTGATGTCTTCCATCCCCATAGTCCATGTCTTCGATCCATATAGCATCACACGGTGACCATCCATATCGTCGCAGATCATTTCGTCGCAGATCATTTCGTCGCAGTCATATAGTCGTAAATTATTTGGTCGCGAGTCAATCGGTCGCTCTCTATATCGTCGCAGACAACTAGTCGCAATCATTTGGTCGTATTGGTCGTATTGGTCGCAAATTTTGTCGTAAGGAGCGTCTGTCACAGCAGACTTTGAGTCGACGTAGGCCTATATAAAGTTTTATAAACCCAACAATACAAGGTACACCTAGTAATCGCAACAATGTGTCGACGTATATAAACCTAAAAATACAAGGTACACCTAGCAATCGCAACAATGTGTCGACGTAGGCCTATATAAACCTAAAAATACAAGGTACACCTAGTAGCGTAATCGCAAAAATGTCGAAGTTAACGTTTGTTACGAGTAGCCGAGAAAAACAGAAGGCAGTCTATGAGGGTTATATTTATACAAAGGAGAGAGAAGATGAGCGGGAAGACATATACTGGCGATGTGAAATAAGAACATCGCTCACAGCATTGCATTTTGAAATTGACTCAATCGGCTTAGACAGTAAGAGTTACATAGGCCTGTCGTGTTTACGTTTTATTGTGCTTTTAACCTGTTTATTAAATTAGCTGTAGACCATGAATTTCATAAAATGTCAGTTTTTAAATTAGTTTTGCATGATGATAAATTTTGATGTAGCCTACTACTAAAGATATTTAATACGAAATAAACTGTGACAATATTATTTGACAACGAAATGAAAAACGACGGACTGAATACGACGATTTGCATGCGACGAATTAAGCTGCGACGATTTCATTAACGGCGATATAAATTGCGACGAATTGATTACGACGAGATCATTTACGACCAAATGATAGGGAACCCATCACACTCCACGCTAAGGTTTTTACCATTCTCTTTTTCAGTTCTTTACTGATTCCACCTCTCAGTAGCTCTTTTCTCTTTTCAAATGCATCTTTTCCTAGTACAATCCTCCGTTGTATTTCTCTGTGACATCTCACATCCTCCATAATAGTACTGCCGAGATAAGCGAATTCCTTGACTTGTTCCAGTTCTTCTCCATCAATGTATATTTTAACTACCTTCTGCTCTCCTTTGCTTATTCTCATAACCTTTGTTTTCTTTTTGTTGATTTTCATTCCATACTCTTTTGATCATCATAGTTATACCAATACAGAAGAAACAGAATGCAATAAACTGTGAAGACCATCGCACTATAAGCCTCCTGACACACGCATCAAAGATATTGCTAAGAATAATAACAAAAAGACTGCAGTCAAAAGCGGAAAGGGATAAGTGCCTAGGAGAGGATCAATATGGGTTCAGGAAAGGCAGAGGGACAAGAGATGCAGTGGCAGCGTTGAGAATAATAGCAGAAAGAAGTATTCAGCATGGACAAGATATATACATCTGTTTCGTCGACTACGAAAAGGCTTTTGACAGAGTGGACTGGAAGAAATTAATGGGAATACTGAGACGAATAGGGGTGAACTGGAGAGAAAGAAGATTGATAGGCAATCTATACATGGGTCAAAGAGTAAAGATAAGAATCGATGGAGAATTCTCAGAGCCGGGAAAAATAGGAAGAGGAGTGAGGCAAGGATGCCCCCTGTCACCAATTCTATTTAACATCTATATTGAAGAAATTGTCAGAGAAACGCTAGAGGAGCTGGAGGAGGGGATAAAAGTGGGTGGGAAAATGGTGAAAGCACTAAGATTTGCAGACGACCAGGCGATGTTGGCTGGCAGTCAGGAAGGCTTACAAAAGATGATGGACCGCTTAAATACGATATCGCTGGACTACGACATGAAAATAAACATAAAGAAAACAAAGGTGATGAAGATAAGTAAGAGAGGAGAGGAAACGGTAAATATCACATTAAATGGGAGGAAATAGAACAGGTGAAGAAGTTCTGCTATCTGGGAAGTGTGGTTACAGAGGATGCAAGGTGTCACGTAGAAATAAAAAGAAGAATAGCTATGGGGAAAGATGCATTCTACAAAAGAAGGGAGCTACTCAGAGGAAGTCTAAACATGCATCTGAAGAAGAGAATGGTGAAGACATTGGTGTGGAGTGTTGTTCTGTACGGCTCGGAAACGTGGACAATGCGACAAGAGGACATAAAGCGACTGGAGGCCTTCGAGATGTGGATATGGCGCAGAATGGAGAGAATCAGCTGGGTTGAGCGAAAAACGAACGAGGAAATCTTACAATTGGTGGAAGAAAAGAGATAGCTGATGGACACTATACGTGGGCGACAGAAGAAATGGATAGGACACATCTTAAGGAGCGACACCCTACTAAAAGACATCATTGAGGGAAGAATGGAGGGGAAAAGGATGCAAGGTAGACCAAGAACAATGCTGCTGGACTGGATGCTGTCAGAAGAGGGATACAGTGGACTGAAGAGAGAAGCTCAGGACAGAGAAAAATGGCGTCATTGGACATACGAACCTGCCTGACGGCAGAGAACATAAAGAAGAAGACTCTTTTGATGTTGTGTTCAGTCTGTCCATCATTGTTTGTAACCCTTCCTGACTTCTGGCCATCATTGCTTGATCGTCTGCGAATCTTAATGCCCTGATCCACATTCCTCCCACTTTTATCCCTTCCTCCAGTTCCTCCAATGCCTCTTTGATTAATTATCTTCTATTGCTTAACAACATAATTATTAAGCATTCGTTGAGCTTGTGTGTAAATCCAGCCAATGACAGTTGACACCTCCGAGTAGCTCTCTGTTTGCATCTGTTTCACCTTAAATTGCTATATATGCATATAAATATATATATATATATGTAGGTGTCACTGGGTCAATGTCCTGTGAAACTCAGCCTTTGATCATTCCAGCATTGGTATAAGAATCTTGGGCTCAGACAGTCAAACTCCAAAATCGCATTCTCTGACCCCTCCCCTGTAGGTTTGCCTGGCCATATTAAGTGTTAAGATGCGCAGAATCAATGCCCCTCACTGATCCTTATCATCAGTAGCTCGAGTGGTTAATTAGCAACTCCGAATCTCATTCACCAATCCATCCCCTGTAGGCTTGCCAGGCCACATAGTGGCACAGAATCTACACCTTTGCTGTCCTCCTCACCACCATCATCATCATCATGCACCATGAGCCATGTGCTCATAGGTGTCCATTGTAAGCTTCGTCTTTTCTCTCCATTAGTGCTTCTTCTGTGTAGGCAGTACCTAAGTGAATGCTATAATTATAATTCCCAATTCCACCTCTGGTACACGGAAGGCAATGTCACTGTACTATGTAAATATACAAATAAAAACTTTTTACAAAAATATTTGAGTCGCGGCCGTAAAAATGGGTTGGTCGGGTTACCCGAAACACAACATTTGATTTTTTATGCCTAAGGATAGCTAGTACGGTGTTGCGAGGTTGAAATATAAATCGATTCAGCACTCGTCTTTCCAACGTTGTCTTATTCTTCTTTGCCCAACACCGACCGCTAGGGTCTACATGCACATTATTTACAAAATAAGTATTCACTAGTAACTATAACCTATCGTCCATAGGCCTATTCATATGCACACAATTCCATTGTCCAGAGTCATGTTCCTGTCCATAAAACATAGACTGCTACCTTCGTCTATTTCACATACATGATACCACTTGAGTAACTTCAACTAATAGCCTATCACATTATTCCAATATACCATTGCACTCGTCAATTCTTTAATCTAATTCACATAGTGATGTAACGCCCGCCCCCTCGGACACTCCCGGAGTCACCACTTCCGGTCCAACGTGTAAGGAGGCCGCATGCTGTTGTGGGTCAAAGAGATAGAGGGAGGAAGGGAGGCAGTGGCTTCAGGGTTCAAAGAACTTCAAACCCCGTCGGGTCTGAGGCGGCCAAGCCTCTAGGCCTCCCACCTCTCTGTAGGAAACAGGAGCCTTGCTGGCCAGTCTTTCACTCCGGCGCAAGATGCCAGGGTTAAGCGGTAAAGAAAGATCCTTAGGCCTAGCACCCGAACCTCTTTCCAGGCCGATGGTCGAGTGATAAGGTGTATCCGCGGTGGTACCAATGGGATACATTGTTCCCGGGTTCGAACCCACAACAGGCTTTGGAGATGATCTGGGCGTTGTTTCTAATCGTTCTAACCGAGATACTACTTCCGACAGCGCTTCTCTGACTTTAGAATGCACTGCATAAATTTCCTCCCTAACATCACTTCTCACTGAGGAAATAGCCTCTTCAACATTAAGTTGTACTACGGAGATAGCCTCCTGGGTGTCTCTAGCATTATCCTGGACATCAGTTCTCACTGAGGAAATCGCTTCTTGCGTGGACCTAGCATTAGCCTGTATGGCATCCTGCGTGGACTTAGCGGTCGTTTGCATTGCCTCAAGCAGTATCTCCATCGATGACGGCGACCTTGAAGGCTGCGAAGGAGTAGACATTCGACTTCCTTCCATTAGCGCTATATAAATTCCAATGATTTAACCTCCTAGGGCTAGCAAGAATTAAGACAGTAAGTTTAATTAGTATTTCTTATTAATTCTTAAGGCAATAATTATTAAATTGTTTCAGTGCAAATCAGACATTCAGCACAATGCAAAATGAATAAATGTAATTCAATGCAAACACCTTAGATCGGAATATGCCTAAATTATCCCCAATTTAGCTCTCAAGTGCTTTGATTAATTTCAAGTTAGCCCAATATTTCTACACCACCAATCACATTACATTTCTATACCAGACAGTACCTTATATCCGGAGATAAGGGACCAAGCAGGCGACGTGCGAGGGAAGACGACGAAGAGGACGACGAATCCAGGACAAGCGCCGTAGAATCTGTGGAGGGGCGTCGTCGATGATTGCCCGAAATAAACATTGGAGAGCGACGCTGATTGTCGCCAAGACCGAATGGCGCGTTGAATATGCGTGATCCATGAAACAGCTTTTATCCAGCAGATACAATAAGAAAATGACGCCACGTAGGCCACGAAAATGCTTCCGATGAAACAGAGAAGAACTCGCTCCGATGCGAGACGAAGAACAGAAGCCTGATGCGATAGGTTTAACTCCAAGAATGAGCCGACGTAAAGAGGCGCAGCTCAGGTCGCAACGTTGACGATTCGAAGCTCAGAATGTGTCACTCCATGTGACCGACCGTAGGAAATGCCAACAGAAATCGCTCGAAACAACTCCGATAAAAGCTCCAGAATTACGTAAGAACGACTCCAGGTCAACGAAAAGCCATATATAATCCTTGCAGTAACTAGCACAAGCGAGCACTAAATCTTGGCCCAGTTCACTAAAATTATCGCATCGCTCTTCTACTCAGACTTCGAATCTATCACCTTATTATCGAGAGCCACACATCTACTCTCATCGGAGGTTCGGCCGCATCTTCCCCTCTGCGCTCCACGGACCTTCCTTTATAGGCTTCGACTGGAGGGACGCCACGCATGCGCAGAAGGCACTGCACGAGCCCTGATCACGTACGCACTGCGTGATGGAAAAATACCACCACGAGCCTATCCTGCATGCACAGACTACACGGCGACAAGGCGTCTCGCTCCGTCCGTCTGCCTTTCTGTCTATATGTGCTGCTGCGTCACCCTCTCTATCAGCCTGCCTGTCTGCCCGACTGTATCTGTCTGTGACTTCAAACGACCTCCCCTCCTCTATTTGGCCGAGGCTCCATACGAGGCGCGTGGGAAAGAATACTCGAGAATCAATCAATAATATTGCAACGACCACGGCTGCTTACGTCATCGCCCTTGGCAACTCATGTCAAACACGATCTCAACATTAAAAATGTAGGTCACTGAATGCAGCTCAAAAATAATATAATATATATATATTATATCAGACCCTGAAAATACCAATGGATCCAAAAATAATATATGGCAACCAGAAATCGAATCCGTAGCGTCAAATTATATGCCGCGCTACAGTGAGTCAGTGACACATCTTTCATAACTGCAACCAATACCACGTTATTTCTATATAACGTTACACTCATCAATTTACTTTAGTCTAATTCACATAAATGACACACATTCTCTAACTACAACTAATATCACTTTATTTCAATATTTCATTTACTTACTATCATTACATGCAAATAACATATTCATTTACTTACTTCTTCCTAGCATAAACGACCGCTCAACTTCACTCTTGTAGTTCCTTCTGGCCAACTGAACATTCCTCTCGGAAATGCCCCTTTGTAGGCCTAACTCATCCCTTCCCGCCAGTCACGCACGACTGACTTTCACCTGGCTATCTTGACCAATCCAAATACGCTCTAGTCAACAGGTCGATTGTTGTAGCACTGCATTCATATTCGCTACATACGGTTTTAAATTTTTTTCAGTGCTCAATTTTCCACGTTCATTTAGCAGATGTGTTGTTTCAAGATTCCTTTGTTTTACTTTATCAGCATGAATTATGTTTTCTTTCATAGCTCAGGTATAACCAATAGATGCAAAAGCCAAATTTGAGGAAATATGCCGGTAATACTGGTTGGATGAAAGCAAAATAAGAGGATCTCAGTTTGTATTGGAAGCACATCTGAGTAGAATGATGATGTGCTATATAAAAATATATTTATGGTATTTCATTATTGTATTGGAATAACTGAAACTCGTTCTTAAATATTGTTATTATTTTGCAGAATGATTCAAAACTGGAACTTCCTGATCAAGTTGCATTTGCTTGCTTGTATCTATCAGATGCCAAAGTATGTTTGTTTCATTAGGTCTAGTAGTGATTGCTCTTAACTAATAAACCGAAAACTTCAGCACTTATTGTTATTAAGCACTTTTTTGGGCGTTACTTTGGGCGGTACTTATACCCCCTACCTACATCATACGGTCATACCTATATTTATTTTTAATTAACCAGACTGAAATGTACCGTAGCTGAAAATTGTAACTACAGTAACCCAGTACAGGCCCCCGTTGCTGCACCACCGCACCTATCTTGTACCTGGCGGTAAACATGTTAATGTATTTGCCATTGAATCGATTCCAATAAATTTGATTTGCTTGATCAGCTCTTCCACAGTATAGATTGTCTCAGATATTTGTCGTCTCCGAGCCTTTTTTCAGGGCTGCTTTGATGCACGCATTATCATGTGACATGAGAAATCTCCTTCAGAGATATAAAAATCTTGGGCTAGCACGAGGACGCGGTGGCTTAGCGATAAGTTTGTCGCCTTGTGACCAAAGGGTCGCAGGTTCGAATCTACCTCGAGCCACTGTGTAGTGACCTTGGACAAGTTGCTCACCCACAATTATCTGTGAGGAAGTCACCGAGAAACCACCTCACTCATCTCAATCTGCCTTCGGACAGAAAACTCATCATCATCATCATCATCATCATCATCATGAGAAATTGAAGATATGCAAGCTCTGCTGTCTCAGCTGGTTGAGAAGAAATTATCGTTGGTTCCTTACACTAAGAATGTAGTTGATATGGCTTCAATAAGAGAAATAGGATTATGCAAAGGAAATACTTATTGCAGCAGTTTGATATGGCTCCATTCAAAGTTGTGTACTCAGTAGTATTCCCATTCCAACCCCCGGTTGAATAGTAACATAAAATGAGACAGAGAGACCGATAGGCATTTGACGCAGAGTAGTAGGGAGCCCATTCCAGCCACGGAGAAGGCACTGTCTGATTGCGGAGAACAATAAGTTCTGAAAGTTCTGATTGTGCAGCTGGGCAGAGAGCATCAGTGCTGGATGTGCATGGTGGAGCAGCAGAACTTCTGCAAGCATAGAGGATAAACCCTCAATACAGCGCAGGACCAAAGCAGAAATTCATTAAATGCATGTACTCCGAGACTCGGACAAATTATGGTGCTAGCATCAGTCGAGTATGTGTGACAAGATGATGACATTGCTAATATTTCTCAGCAGGAATTCTTAATGAGTGGATATATCTTATCAACAAACTACTGGCCTAGTTAGCTACGCCGGTAAGCAACAGCGGCATTGTCTGTTGGTTACAACGGACTGCGGTTCAAGCCCCGGGCTGGGAGTTGACATTTGGAGATTTAGATATCTTGGGCTAGCACGCATGGGACGTGGTGGTGCAAGCTGCTGCGGAGCAACCTTGGGCAAGTTGCTTATCCATCATTGTCTGTGGGGAAGGCAACGGGAAACCACATCGCTCATCTCATCCCCAGGTGGCGCAAGCCATAGAACCTGCCTTCGGGCAGAGAACCATCATCATCATATCTTATCAATGAAAATACATAGTTGATTTAGCCTTGATTGTTAGAAATACCTTTTTATTTCTTGGTGGCCACGTGTTATAGCCTAAAAATACTTGTATTTTTACTTGAGAAAAATACTTCCTGTACTTGAGACCTGAGTATCTATTTTCAAAACTTAAAGTACTTGAAACTTGGTCAATAGTGCAGGCTGACTGCCTGATGGTAGTGTTTCTGCCATTATGATCCTCGTCTGTAAACAATATTTTAACCAACTGTTTTGTTCAAGATGAGATTGTCTCAAATAGTTGATATCTAGCTTGTGGTTACAACTTTTCTACCCAGCGAGGCATATTTCTAACAAAATGAAAAAATACTCAGATTAACAGTTGTTTCTGATGAGCTGAAGTTGTTTTTAATCAGTTTATCTCTTTTTTTCTACGGCAGCTGGTCGAATACATAGATCGGTTGACATTAAGATACATCACAGAAGGCAATCCTTGCGGCACACTTCTCACAGGTCTGTTTTATTCATTCTGTAACAGGAGAAACTTGTTGTTTGATTATAACACTTATCTCTGTCAGTATTTTTGCATGGGAGACCTATTTACACACAGTACAGAGTTTACTGTGTAACAATTTGTATAAGCTGTGCTGTGCTACCTGAATAAGCCATGCAGAAGGCAGGACAGTTCCAGAACAGGTAAATTCAACATGTAGCTACGCATTCTCCATTTCCACACGTAGACTCTAGTTGCAGCAAAGAGCTAATACCGGCTGTATAGAGAACGTACATTAAAGGGCCCAACACTGAACCCCCATGGTACACCAAAATGGGCTGGGACCCAATGGAACCTAGAGGCTGATGAGAATGAGAGATGAGAATGACTGACATTCTCATTCAGATTTAAATCCTTAACCCACCATTCTGTAGCATTCAACGAAAAGAGTTTCTTACCAATTTTTGAGTCAACTCCAGTGTCTTTTGATGCAGGCAGTTGTCTTCTACTGCAATTTGAGTAAATGTTAGGTGATGTTCCATTTATTTTATCTGATAAATAATATTATATATATATATATATGTATAATATTATATATGAGTGTCAGCCTGTGTCATTTCTTCATACTACCCCTTTATATTGAGGGCATTGACTGCTTTCTTAAGCAGTGTTTCTCCGAACTGAAGTCGATGAGCTCCTCTGCCTAGAACACACTCATCAATCTCATGTAGCTCTGTGAAATGTGGGACTAGCCTGTTACCCCTATGGCCCTACTCCTACATGTGTCATGATGACAGCTATAGTCTTGAACCTTATCTTCAACTGCATATGACATATAACGACAGACGCCAAATGCCACATACAAATCAGAAGAAGGATTGCAATGGGAAAAGAGGCCTTCACGAAGAGGAGAGAACTAGTGAGAGGGAAAATGAACAGAAATTTGATGATATGGATGATAAAGTCATTGGTGTGGAGTGTGGTGCTGTATGGTTCAGAAACCTGGACTATGAGGAAAGAATATATAAAAGACTGGAGGCATTTGAAATGTGGACGTGGAGAAGAATGGCGGATGTCTGTGGACGACGCAGTCGGGGACGACAAAAGAAGAGATGGGAGGATGCGATACGGGAGGACATGAAACAACTCAAACTGAAAAATGAAGACACGAAAGACAGGGCTGACCCCTCCGTAGAGAGGGATTAATCCTAGCCTCAAGAAGAAGAAAAAGAAGAAGAAGAAGAGAAGGAGGAGGAGGAGCAGGAGGAGGAAGAAGAAGAAGAAGTGGAAAAGATCACCTAGACGGAACATGTAACAAATGAATAAGTGCTGAGAAGAATTGAAGAAGAAAGAACACTGATAAGGCCTAAAAAAATTGTGTTTCCGGTAACCCAACCGACCCTCTTTTATTGCCGCCACTCAAATAATTTTGTAAAAAAATGTTATTTAAAAAAAAATTTAATAACAAACTTTTTTTAATAAAAAACACTTATATTATTATTTAAAATGCAAGCTCGGAGCTCCCTTTCAGATCACTACCCAATTTTGCTCAGGAGCTTCGACACCCGACCTGTCACTTGCTGGACGATGTTCGCACTGGCCCGCCACTAAAAAAGGTTTGACACCCTTGGTTTAGATGAATGGAGAGTGCCATGGCACTGGACGCTTAGGGTGAAGTGGCAAAGCTTTTGTAAATAGGCAGTGGTAAGACATCACCAAACCAATGACAAGATTTGATATGTGATCATCTGTGGGAAAGGGAACCAATGCAAGACACTTCATGTATATTCAGTGGCATGGTAGAATCTTGGCATGCAGCCAAAAAGGCGTGCCACTGTATGCAAGACCCATTCTTGACACCCAACCTGAGTCGCCGGAAGACCCACATAAATAGGGTGCTGCAGTAGTCAAGATGAGAGACAACAAAAGAGTGAAGGTTAAGGCTGCATTGGAGGTTAAGGAACAGGATACCAATCGTTTAAGAAATCTTTGCTAACTTTGTGGGGTGCGATGGTGTAGTGGTGGGTTCGGGGCCTTGGAGCCACTGTATGTTCCAGGTGCGAATCCACCTCAAAGCGCCATGTAGGAACCTTGAGCAAATCCTTCACTTGTAATTGCTCGTGTGCTTTGGCATGAAACTCCAATGCAGTGTTCACGCTGTAGTCGGGAGCGCCTCTAAGTAGAGAACTTGAAGTTGCGCTTTAGCAAATGTGACAAATAACTAAATGACTAGCGTCAGTTAAATTTTTACTTCTAGTCAGAGTCACTTTCTTAATTAATATGACAATGGCATGAATATGTGACGCCGGCGCTCAAAACTTGTCGCTTGTTGCTACCTAAATACTGCGCTAGAAGCTAAAATACACGAGATATGTCAAAATATGGAATATTGTTTTATGTGTATATCTATTCAAAAATAGGTGTACTTTCAAAATCTACAATTAAAAACTTTTTAATTCAAATATTTAGTTGGGAAAAAAATGACTTTTAATGCAAGTGGTGTAAAGATTTGCTCTGAAACAATGGCTCAATGAGCATATTTTCAAGGTTAAAATTTGCCATGAAAGATCGAATTTTCATACGCCGACCAGACTATTTCTGGTAGCCAAGTGTACCACTTACATTTCCAATGTGCTATTGCAGCGTTTCCCAGACTTTTGGGCCACGGAACCCTTCGCATCCTAATATTTTCTCGTGGAACCCCAATCTCAACTAAACACATTAAAACATCCATAGCTCCTGAGAAGCATAGGCATACAGTAGCCTAACTAAACACGCACTATTGTAGAAAGTTTAGGTTTCTTAAAGGAATAATTAAATTGCATTGTATTGAACACTACGACTCCTGGATCACAATAGGGAGTACCGGTACATGAAATGTGATGCCGGGACTCGAAACCCGTCGCTTGTCGCTTCCTAGATTGCCCTAGATGCTGAAATAGGCGAGAGGGGTCAAGAATGCAGTTTATTCTTCAATTCAGCATATGACTGTGAATTCGCCTAATTTGCGAAGTAGTGAACCCATTTTGATACCGTTTGCGTTATCCGATTCAGAATATATGCCTCTAATGCCCAGAAAATTGCATTATTATTATTATTATTATTAGGATAATAACTTAGTGGATTCAGTAGACTTGGATTACACGAATATTCGGTAACTTTTTATTTGATTTTCTCACTATAAACTAATTAAAAACTCAAACGAGCACAACTTCAGTTAGGAAAAAGATATTTTTATTCTATTAAAAGCATTTTAGAGCATGGTCATTGTAGCATATGACTAAATCAATTATTAGGTGTAGATTTTTTTAGCTATCACATTCCCAACACCAATCAGTGAATGGTTGATTTATGTTAGGCCTATGTCTTCATTAGAGAAGTTGTCTGGTTTTCGCCTACTTTGAATGGTTTCATGTCCAATTACATCATCATTCATAATAGGAAAGCATTTAACCATATTTCCGCGGTACCCCTGCGCCCACCCCGTGGAACCCTTGGGTTTTGCAGAATCCACTTTGGGAAACGCTGTTGTAGACAATGGTTTGGAACGTCCTTGCTTTAGAACTGTGCCTACACCCTCGAGAACTTGCATTTGCCTGCCATATCCATCAGCTATGCCATAAATGCCACTACCGTTTTGGGTCCACTATTCCGAGGGTCCACTATTCCGAAGGTCCACTATTTTGAACCCTAAACCTAACCCTTCCCTAACCCACCCCAGCCCTAACTCTAACCCTAGCCCAAACTAACCCTAGCCATAACCCACCACAACCATAACCCACCCTAACTCCAGCCCTAGCCCTAACCCACCCTAGTCCTAACCCTAACTCACCCTAACCCCAACCCACCCTAACCCCAACCCTAATCCCAACCCTAACCCACCCTAGCCCTAATCCTAACCCACCCTAACCCCATCTTACCCTAATCCCAACCCACCCTTACCCTAACCACCAAGGGTAACGAACAAAATATAGCGGATATTCAGAATAGTGGACCTTCGGAATAGTGGACCCTCGGAATAGTGGGCCGTCACCGCCACTACCAGCTCAGACAGCTATCTCACGCTCTCTCATTTCTAATGACTCTGCCACTCTTGTGCATTCCATTGTTATCTCCCAAATTGACAGCTGCAGCTCACTTTATATGGGTCCAGCAGCAGTGAAGTGCTTTCTCTGTTGCTAGGCATGTAGTCTAAAACAGGCTTCCTCCATACCTACACCTGCTGCCAAGGGTCCCATTTGCCATGTTATGTTGCCCTATGTTCTGTTCTATTGTTCTATCTTAGAATCTTCTTTAGCCAAGGTTGGATCAGTAGTTGCCTTGAAGGGGCATTATATACCTCTTCATGATGAATTATGAACGATTAATCCCTTTAGCGGCTATTCCGATTTTAATCGTCAATTTTTTATGCGATTGTAAGCCGGTCGGCCGCAAAAGGGGTTAAATAAATGAATAAAGTTGTGGACCTCTGAGGTGATACTCAACGAGAATGCACAGAGTATTCATTTCAAGATTCTCTTCTCTTGCCTTACAGCATTTTCAGATTGTATGTGGTTCAAAGGTGAGAACTGAGAACTTCTATAAATATAACCCCTAGAACATCAGGCTCAAGACCATAATTATAGTCAATCCTGGGTGACATACGGAACAGTGTCATAGCCTGCACATGCGTCAACCAACTGCTAGGCTAGCACAACAGTTCTTTACAACAATAAGGCAGAAATTATACCTCAGGCTAGCATGATAATATTGTTAGTGTTATTCTGACATCCAGGTTGAATTTGTTTTGCCTTTTAGGTCTATCTGAGGAAAGTATTGATCTGTTTGCATCTTATGTGGATCGTACATATGATATTCAGACGCCTGTGGTAGCTCTAATGCAGGCATTCTCTACTTCAGATTTGGCAAAGAACAGTCAGGTTCAACTATGGATTGAGACGTACCGAGAGCTACTTGACAAAATGAGACTGTGGAAAGAAAGGTCCGTTGAGCTGTTTGGCATTGTCTATTATTATATTACATGTACATGGTATGTATATTGTATACTATAAATCTGAAAGTTTGTCCTTCTTATATGTATGATGTCCCGATTAAAGGCTTTCATACGGAACACTTTAGCCAAGTTTAGCGTTACGAAAAATGTTGAAAATGTTCTCATGCATATTTGTAGCTCAACACGTTGACCGCCTACACACCATGTTAAATGACTGGATTTGGTACGAGATAACTCTTACTTGGCGGCAGTGTTGTACAGTAATGTAGTAAAAGTAATGCGTTACTGTACTTAAGTAAAAGTTTGAATACTTTCACATGTAACGAAGTATCAGAAAACCTAAATACTTTTACTTTCAACGAAGTAAAATTTTACCCATATTTCAGTACTTTTACTTCGTTACAATTTATGCGACACTCGTTACAATGTTTGTTACTTCAATGTGCTAATTAACATTTCGTTACGCTAAGCTAAAACAGCTGATTTAAATTTGCATGCCTAAAAATAGATGTTCGATGGGTGGTGCACGCTGGATGCATTGCCATTTCTGCAATAGGACTAGCTTAGCCTACTCTTCAGCTGTGCATTGTGGTAAAATGAATATGAAGCATGCGTAGTAGACTCAACGATAACCATTTCGAGCATTTAGTGGTTTTGAAGGTTAATATTATAATCGGTTGAGTTATAAAAAACTCGGTACTTTTACTTTTTACTTAAAAAGTATTATTTGAAGGGGATACTTTTTACTTTTACTTAAGTGATATTTGTGATGAGTACTTTTACTTAAGTAATTAAAATCCATTTTATTTATACTTTTACTTAACACGTTGACCGCGGAGCCAATTATATGCCAGACGCGGCTAATATAGGCCAAAATACGTAAAGAAATAAACTTTTTATTCAATGTTTTTGACATCATTTTGTTCCGAGAATCAAAAATGATTGTTCCTTCTATGTGTTTGTCTTTCTGTCAAACTCTAGGGTGCCTAGAACTCATGTTTAGTATGGAATAGTTTGAAACACTGTGCCACACACAGTGCAGGCTCTGAGGGGCACGTTTCACAAAAATAACATGTTTCTTTGCGCCTTCCATTCTTGCCGCATACAACACACTTTCTGCAAGGTCCTGCTTTGGTTGCGGTTGAAGGGAAGACGTCCATGTAGTGCTGTCCACTGAGTCTCGATAGATCTGAGGTCTTGTGATGCTTGAAGGCGACTGACGAAGCGGCCGTCTCTGGTCGATCTTGACTTCCGAGAAGAGAACGAGCAACATTCGTTCGGAACCAAATCTGGCGTCTCGTTCCTCCAAGCTTCTTGTAGAGCAGAAATGCATTTACGGCAGCCATGTCAATCATCTGCAGCACGACCTTTCTATACCACTTCAGTGATTTTCTCAGTGGTGTGTAATAGGACAACAGTTGGTCCATCCGGTCTACGCCACACATGAAATTGTTGTAGTCTAAGATGCAGTCTGGCTTTTTTACAACCTGGCCCTGTCGGTTCCTCTTACGACTATCCATAAGACGTCCAGCGTGATGAGTGGACAACATCATTATGTCTCTCTTGTCTTTCCACTTCAGTACAGTTATGTTGCCGTTTCGGCGGACAATGTGTTGACCGATTCGCAGTTTTGCAGATGTAACAGCAGCAGGTAGGTACTTCCGGTTTCGTCTCAATGTTCCACATAGCAATGTTTTTCTGCTAAGTAGGGTCTTTGCGAGAGGAACGCTGGTGTAGAAATTGTCGACGTAAAGTGAATGACCTTTGTCAAGCCTGTCTTCCATGAGCTTCAGAACAACACTTTCAGCATGGCCAAACCCAGATATAGGATCAGATTTTCCAGAATAAACAAGCATGTTCCACACGTACCCACTTGTTTCGCAGAGCATGTATAGCTTTATTCCATACTTGTGTCTTTTGCCTGGGATGTATTGTCTGAATAGCAGCCGTCCTCTCCAAAGCACCATCGATTCATCTATAGACAGCTCTTTTTCTGGTATATACGCTGCCTGGAAACGAGATATCAGTGCCTCATAGATTGCCCTTAGCTTGAAGAGACGATCGCCTTCAACCTGTTCCTCATTGTTACAGAAATGCCAAAACTTTAGCAGTAATACGAATCGATCACGTCCCATTGTGTTGTTGAACACTGGAGTAGCAAGCATAGGATCTGTTGACCAGTAGTCTTCAATATGTGGTTTCTTGACGATACCCATCATCAACATCATTCCCAAGAATTTCTGCATTTCTGTGGAGTTTGTTGGTTTCTCTATCCATTTGTGAGCTCTGCTCTTCGGTGTCAGAGTTCCACTTGCAAGAAACTGTTCAGCAAATCTGTTGGTTTCAGTCACAAATAGGGTAACAATCTCCTCAGTAATGAAACACTTGAAAAAGTCGACAGGCAAACTATTCACAGTCAGCGAATCGCACAATATGCCTGGCTTCTCAGTGAAGGTAAAACTCACATTTGGAACGTAGTTTGCATCCACTGGCTCCCAAACATCGTGAGGTGGTTGAATTGTAGCTGTAGAAAATTCTGGTGCAGCAGATGGAGGATCAGGCTCGCCTTCGTCTGACTCGCCTTCAGCCGTGTCAGTGTCCACGTGCTCTGGTTGTGTTACATCATACAATTCAGTGGTGTGGCTTTCGTCGCTCATTTCATAATTACTGTCTCGATCATCGTCGCTGTCATCGAAAGATTCATCGTCCGATTCGTACAGCATCTGCAAAGCCTCCCGTACACTAAATTTTCGCTTTTTCGCGGAACTCATATCGATTTTGTGTTTACCCACAGAGACGCAAGGGACAAGATGGAGACACAACAGCAGACGCTTTCAAACATTCTTTTGATTTTTATTCGCTAGACTGATAAAATTAATATTTTAAAGTCTTACATACATTCGATAGATGGCAGAAGATGTCCTTTATTACTAATACGCGGAAGAAACATTACCGAGACGCTGAACTACCTATAAGCGGCCGATACATGAGGGACGTGTATACACGCCCCTCGCGTCTGAGATAACCCATTGTGGGACGTGTATACACGTCCCTCGCAGCCAACGTGTTAAGTACATTTGCCCGATACTTTCGACAACACTGCTTGGCAGTTAGTCTCATTAATACATGTGGATAAGGCCCCAAGCTTAAAGTGTCTAGGGACCTCTGGCTAAGTTGCTACGCAACTGTAGGCTATGCACCAGTATTGCACTCACAAAACCTATGGAACCTGAGGCATCTTACTATCCGAAGAAAATCAAGGAGCAAAATCCCAATAACTGTGAGGCCAAACAATAATCGTAAAGTCATGAAAAGGTGTTGAATCGTAGATTTAGATCGCAGAATTTAAAATTTTTACAATCATTAGAAATTTACAAAGCATTTAGTGACAAAATTTTCATTCATTCGATATATTACCATGTTAAAATAGATATTCTATTTTCACTTTAACATAGGCCTATTTTAATTTTAAAGATATTGACAAAGATAATGACGACTGTACGATGTGTCACCAAATTTATTTGTGAGCTTAGGTGTGTCGTGCGCAGAAAAAGTTTGAGAACCTCTGCAGTAGTTAACGCAAAATTAAGACGCCATTTCATCGTAAGTAAAATGAAATTCACGGTTACATAGCTAAGTAAAGAGCAGGTTAAAAGCGCAATAAAGCGTAAGCATGATATTGTCGCCTCAGAATTATCTTGGCGTATGTCCACTTTTGTGAATTCCGAGAAAAACGAGGTAAAAGTTTCGAAACTTTGGACGGAAATTTTTAAAAATGAGTGCAATAAAACTTCGGGCAATAACTTCATATTAAGCATCAACATTAATTAAAGGATGTTGCACTAAAATTAAACTGAAACTTAGAATGGTTTTTGTGAAATTTTGGAAAATGTTATATACCGGGTGGCCCATAAAAAAACCTTCCCAAACTTTGTTAACCTGGCAAAGATCTAATTTCAGAGATATCAAATATTAATTTACACCAAAATGTTAAACAATCATTTCTGTGCACAGATGTCACATTTCAAGAGAGTAAGTTTTATTGTATCACACTCTGCGGCAAGGTTATGACGTCGTACCTGTTAACAAATTTTGCACAAACCCACGTCATTTATTTCGCCGTGAACAAAAGTCTTCAATTGCGCCAGTAAGACTTTATCATGAGACTAGTCGCTTCTTTTGCCTGCATTGCTGATGCATTTTGTGGACATATTGCACGGTCCAGTGGATCGGTCAGTAGGCGATTTGATGCATCTGTGATGTCTTTACGATTGTATGAAGTTGAATAAGTGCTTAGTAGAGAGGAATTTTATTGGTGCTAGAAACTTGTTCTTTTATGTTTAGAGCTGAATTTGATGTGTTCTTGTGCAAACAAGAAAAGACAAGAGAGCAGGAGGTGCAGTTGTATATATGCTGTAACTTCTGTGGAAAGTCAATCAGCTTCGAGAGCCTGGCAAATCGTAATCGTGTTATGAACTGCAACACTGGATCTGGTCCACCAATCAAGCCAAGAGTATGTTTACATATGGTGTTCAGCTTTCGTTGTTATTTTACAGGACAGTAACATTATTACTAAATTTCGACTTCAGTGCTACCGGGGATTTGATATGGAACCTGCAGTAATGGATACCATTTCATGTGGTTTAATTGACTTTTTGTTATTTAATTGTGGGGCGTGGTGGTGTAGTGGGTATGTTTGTTGCCTTGCAGCCGGAGGGTTGCAGGTTCGAATCCACCTAAATGCGCCTCGTAGGGACATTGGGCAAGTCCTTCAATCGCAATTGCTCAGTGCTTTGGCGTGAAACTACATTCAGGTTCCGCACTGTAGTCAGGAACGCTTCTGAGTAGTAATCTCGAAGGGGCGCTATTACAAGTGCACATACTAACATAACAAATGCACATGCAAAGTTATGCATTCCTCAAAGATAAGAGATAAGAATATTCTTTATTAGACCAATTACTATCCTCATTCAGTGGCAGCGCCAGACACTTTTTGTAGTAAGGGCATAGCCAGAGCAGTCATACAAGTAACCAGGGCAGTAGAAGGCAGGGAAGTCACATGCTCAATAGTATGGGCTTACATAGACCTATAATTTGGTGCTACCATGCTCACCATGTATGCCACAGATGAGTTTTTCCACTTGATCTGGGTTTTTTGGCCTTCGTCTGGGTATCTGGTTTTTTTGTGGGCAAAATCTGGGTTTACTTAAGTTACTTCACCATTTGTATTTACAACGCATGGATATCCTGTGCGCTGAGCAATATATATTGTATTTATAGTGAATTTCAATGTAAACTGGTTATGCTACATAATTTTTTGTTTCGCTCGTTTTTATTTGAAGCTCCATAATTAAGATCTGACATTGTTAATTCACAAAGAATTTATAGCCTGCATGGTGACGCAGAAAAATAGCTCTGCTCAAAATTAACCATTTTCATATATCAGGTCACTCCTCTCCTTGTTAAGCCGTAGTGACATCTCTAACATGTACATAGGCAGGGTGAGAATTGTCCGAAGGATTGAGGTTCTCAACCCCAGTTTTTAATTAAAGCCCCACAAGTCTGTTTTTCACTCCCCAATTCCAAGTGGATCATAGTCCAACCCTCACAGTTACTTTTCCACAATTCTCTCACTTTATATAGGTCTGGTCAATCCTCTAGGACAGTGCTGTCCAACGTGTGGCCCGCGGGCCGCATGATTTTAAGTGGCCCGCCAGAGCATGTAAAATTCTTCCACTGTGCATAAACTGAAGTAGGCCAAAAGGACAAAGTATAGTCGAATTTAAAGGGTTTTTTCATTGATATTTAACGGTTTCTGGAAAAGCCAATTCGACAACTAATATCTTCTTTCTATCTCGCGGTTAGGCTGCCGTAGTGGCGTTGTCTATGAAAATTCTGGCAAACGACATCTTGTTTTGAACAATTTTTATCCCTGCAGTACTCAACTAAACTGACTTCGCGTAGCCTATACATACCGTCCAAACCGTTCACTTCTATAGTCAGTTTATGAGATGTGTAGCCTACAGCATTTCAGCACGTCTGTAAGTAGGCTAGCAGCAACAGTTCCTTTCAAGAGATTGTCCATTGGAGTCCTGAAGGTTGAAGGGAACTATCGATAAGAGTCCATGAAAACCGATGAATTGCAATGTTTTTGGCTCTTTCTCAGCTGATGACTATTGACTGTTCCTTAGATCAAATTGACTCTGATTTAGGCTCAGCCACAGATTGCAGATGAACCAAAAAACTGTAACTGGGAGACGAAATGAAGAGCTGAGTTTGCCAGACTGTGGCTGACAGGCTGGGCGACAAACCATGTTCAAAGAGATTTTTTTTTTAAATTTTTGGAAATGGGCAAAGAAAGACCAAGAAGTTCGTTATGAAGATTGATAGTTATTCCTCACTGACCACAGCGAAGCTTCCACTGTAATCTTTCAGGAAAGGCATTAGATTTTATTAGGTTACTTAGGTTGCAGCAAAATATGCTGCAAGTTTTTTAAGTCTTGTAATCTCCTCCTTTAACGGGGCAAGCAAGCGTCTCAAATAGCCTCTGCTACCCAAATGTCCAACCACGCCACCTTCACGAGGTCCCCCCTGTTCGAAAACAAAGAGCGTGGTGGGCGACCGAGCAATCGCCGGTATATGCGATGCCCACATGGGCGAAGAAACCGAAGGACGGACGACAGAGGATGTCGACGCTAGGAGATGGTGTCTCCTTAAAAACACCGGGAGAAAGGCAATGGGAAACCATCTCCCTAAAGTTCCCAAGCTAAAATGTATGACGAATTCAAATATAGAAGCTAACAGCGTGAACGATTCAAACCGGTTACTGGGGAGAGTCGCGCTCGGCAGGGGAGGGGCCAAGGCCTCCTTGGTCGTAAGCAAGCGAAAACCTGGCAAAAAGGAAGAAAAACAAAAACAATCGGCAAAAGGAAAGAACATATGTAAGGAAAAGTCACATTTTAGAATTGGAACATGGAACATCAGAACGATGAGGAAACCTGGTAAGCTGGCAAATGTTATTGCAGAAATGAGGAGGGCGAAACTGGATGTGTTAGGACTGGCAGAGACGAGATGGAAGGAGGACGGAGATTTTGTTAGTGGTGGAATTAGAATCATACACACGGCAGGAACAGAGGGACAAAACGGTGTGGCCATAATGTTAGAAAAAGAGACAGCGAAAGCGGTGACGAGAGTAGAGAGGCATGGAAGTAGGATAATAGAGGTGACAATAAAGGCCGAACCAATGGATATGGTGATAATTCAAGTGTACATGCCGACAACTAGCCACACAGAAGAGGAAATAGATGAAATGTACGAAAAACTGGAAAAGATACTAGAAAGGATCAAGGGAACAGAATACACAGTAGTAATGGGAGACTGGAATGCGGTGGTGGGAGAGGGAGAAGAAGGGAGATGCATCGGAAAATACGGACTGGGGAAGAGGAACAGTAGTGGAGAAAAACTGGCAGAATTCTGTGAAAGGAAAAAGATGATGATAACAAATACTTGGTTCCAGCATGAAAGAAGAAGAAGATACACATGGAAGGCACCAGGAGACACAGCGAGATACCAACTAGACTACATATTGGTACGATCAAGATATAGGAATAGTGTAAAGAACTCAAGAGCAATGCCCGGAGCAGACGCAGACACGGACCACAATCTGGTCGTCATGAATATACAAGTAAGACTGAAATTCATGAAGAAGAAGAAGAAAAACAGGAAAAGATGGAATAAAAAGAACTTGAAAGAAAAGAGCAAAGAACTAGGAGAGAGAATAGAGGAAAACCTAATAGAGAAGGAGGGATCATCAATAGAGGAAAGATGGAAAGGATTAAAAGAGGCCATCATAAACAGTGCCAATGACATCATAGGAACAGAGGAATCAGCACCAGCAAGGAAACCCATGGGTAACAGGAGAGATGATAATGGAAATGGAGGAACAAAGAAAATGGAAGCACCAAAGTACAGAAGAAGCAAAGAAAGAATATAGAAGACTAAGCAACAAACTGAGGAGAACAACGGAGGAGGCCAGAGAAAAATTGTGGGAGAAGCAATGCAGAGAGATTGAAGAACTACAACAAAAAGGAATGGATGGTATGGTATACAACAAAGTGAAGAATCTATCAAGGAAAACGGGGAAGGGAGGAGGAATAGAGATTAGAGATAAACAAGGAAACGTACTAAGCGAAGTTGGAGAAGTTAAAAATCGGTGGAAAGAATACATAGAGGAATTATATAAGGACAAAAACGCCAATGGAACAGAAGAAGAGGTGAGAAGGGAGATGGAAGAGCAGATAGGAGAAGCAAAAGAAGATATTGGACCAGAACTGCTGGCAGAGGAAGTAATAGCTGCGATAAAAGAAATGAAAAACAACAAGACAGAAGGGTATGACGATATACCAGCAGAGATGTTGAAGAGTCTGGATGGGAGAGCAATGAAGGAAATAATCAAGATATGTCAGGAGATATACACATCAGGAATATGGCCGGAAGACTACCTACACTCCATCATGGTACCAATCAAAAAGAAGCCAAACGCAACAAGATGTGAGGACCACCGCACAATCAGTCTCATTACACATGCATCAAAGATCTTGATCAGAATACTAACAAAGAGGATACAAGCGAAAACAGAGGCAATACATGAGATAGGAGATGATCAGTTCGGCTTTAGGAAGGGCATGGGAACTAGAGATGCAATTGGGTCGCTGAGAGTAATAACGGAACGAAGCTGCGAAATAGGAAAGGATGTATACATATGTTTCGTAGACTACGAAAAGGCGTTCGACAGAGTGGACTGGAAGAAACTGATGAAGGCTTTGAGAAGAGTTGGAGTGGACTGGAGGGATAGAAGACTGATAGGCAATCTGTATATGGGGCAAAAAGTACAGATAAGAATAGATGGAGAATACTCAGAACAGGGGAAGGTAGGAAGGGGGGTGAGACAGGGATGCCCACTGTCACCATTGCTGTTTAACATTTATATAGAGGAGATAATCAAAGAGGCATTGGAGGAACTGGAGGAAGGGATAAAAGTGGGAGGAATGTGGATCAGGGCATTAAGATTCGCAGACGATCAAGCAATGATGGCAGGAAGTCAGGAAGGGTTACAAACAATGATGGACAGACTGAACACAACATCAAAAGAGTATGGAATGAAAATCAACAAAAAGAAAACAAAGGTTATGAGAATAAGCAAAGGAGGGCAAAAGGTAGTTAAAATATACATTGATGGAGAAGAACTGGAACAAGTCAAGGAATTCGCTTATCTCGGCAGTACTATTACGGAGGATGCGAGATGTCACAGAGAAATACAACGGAGGATTGTACTAAGAAAAGATGCATTTGAAAAGAGAAAAGAGCTACTGAGAGGTGGAATCAGTACAGAACTGAAAAAGAGAATGGTAAAAACCTTAGTGTGGAGTGTGATGCTATACGGATCGGAGACATGGACTATGAGGATGGAAGACATCAAGAGAATAGAAGCATTTGAAATGTGGTTATGGAGAAGAATTGAAAGAATCAGCTGGAGGGATCATGTAAAGAATGAGGAGGTATTGAGAAGAGTTGGAGAAAAGAGATCGATGATACACACAATTAGAGAAAGACAAAGAAGATGGATAGGGCACACACTCAGAGGCACTCGATGCTAAGAACAATCATAGAGGGGAAATTGGAGGGGAAAAGAACGAGAGGAAGACCAAGACAAAGACTGTTGGACTGGATGATGAAAGACGGTTATCAGAAGCTGAAAAAGAATGCACAGAACAGGGAAGAATGGAGACGTCAAACATTCGAACCTGCCTAAGGGCAGAGAACAGAAAGAAGAAGAAGAACCCTTTAATGCCGAGATGGTAGTAAATGGTCGGGGAAATCCTATACCCTCAGGCATTAAAGGGTTAAGTGATGCACACAGCGAATTGCTTGTTGATACAGCTTGAATAGAGCAGAACTTTATTGGCATTTTATGTTATCTGCTTGCTAACAATTTAAATTTTCATTTTTACTCTTTAGTGACCTATTTTTATTTGCAGATAGCTAGTTGCCCATCTTGTCGAAAACCATTGCCACGTTGTGCATTATGCTTGCTTCATATGGGCACACCAGCTGGAATGTCCAAAGTACGGCCAGGTAAAGACTTATATTTTTTGGCTTCTGTTTTTTTCATAGTAAGATACAGGAAAAATGACAAAGATGATGACCTGTTGACTGTTGAGCTGGTACACACATAGACCAGGAGCAGTTTGACTATCATATTAAAACAGTGGTGGCTAACCTGCGGCACACATGCCACTTGTGGCACGCCCGCCTGTGATGAGTAGCACGGAGGAATGGAATTGGACCAGGCTGATTGCCTGGTCCAATTATGGATTTTGGATTATGGATTTTAAAAAGCATTTAGGCTGGATCTTCTAGTTTAAAATTTTATCTCTAAGGTGAATCTTAGGCACCTCTGTAGCTCCATAGTTGCAGTGACCAAACGTGAGGTTAATTAGCCAGACAGCTGCAGACAGATGGACACAGCACAGGAGCTGGAAGTGAACTGAGGCAGGCTTATCAGTCAGCTGATGGCCTAAGTCCACTTCATCCCTGGTAGTATATTTATGCTAATCAGAGATATTCAAAACAATATATACAACTGTTATTTAATAATACCCACCTTACAATGCTCATAAGTGCACATTGAAGTTCGGCAACCTTTAAAAGCTATCTCTAGGTAGGCTGGAAAGTTAAGTTTTCAGTTTACAGCGAAACTTTTAAAGTTAAGTTTTCAGTTTACAGCGAAACTTTTAAAGTTAAGTTTTCAGTTTGCACTACAAGAGTTACGAACAAGAGGAGGGAGAGAGTTCCAGGTGAAAGGATCAGCAAACGTGAAAGAACGCCCGCTGGCCAAAGACAAGATGTGTACCAAGAACTACATACTTCCAGCACATGGTGATCGAAGATGTGATCATAGAAGATAAGTAAGATGGCAGGTGATTGGTGCACGCTTTGTACATGAGAAGAGCTAGCTTGAAGTGAATACGCTCACATACAGGAAGCCAGTGTAAAGAGCAAAGAACCGGTGTGATGTGGTCTCGGTAAAAGAGTCCAACACACAGTCTTGCAGCTTGATGCAGTAGAGATAATAAGTTAAGTATGTTTCCCCCTACCCCTCAGTGTAGGGTCACTGTCACAGGATCAAACACAGAAACAAGCTGCTTGAACAGATATGTGACCCATCTGACCAAAACCAGATGGGTCACATATCTGTTCAACACGCTTCTGAGATAATGACCAAAATGTGAAGGAAAAAAAATTAATTTTTAGTTTTTCACGAAAAATGATAAATAAATATGTTTTATAAACATTAAAGCAAAATTTTTGCACAAAATCTTATTTTTAATGATTTTTTGATGATTTTTTGGTTTTTATTGTTTAAATAATTAATTACTTTTCCCGCCATTTTTCACTTTCTTGGTCATTAATAACCATATTCGGCATATGGCTAGCATAGCATGAGTAAAGTGCTACTATTTGTTTTGAGCTAGCTCTTCTCATGTACAAAGCGTGCACCTGAGAAGAATGGAGGCAACCACAAAGATGCTGCGGAAGGTCCGGGCAAACAGAAATCTCCCGCTATATATGGACATTACGTGTCACCCAGCACTACGCCTCCCGTCACGCCGGCCTATATGGAGGGATCAACCCGAGGATGACATTATGTACAGCTATTGCAGCCTGGAGCATCGAGTGGGCAGCAGCTGAAGTTGTTAACCGCTCGCTCGTGGCCGAGCCGTCTGTATGGCCCCCGGGCTATAACCTCCCGCGGGCTCAGTGGGTCACGCTGAACCGCTTCAGAACGGGCCAGGGGCGATGCGCTGCCAACCTGGTTCGTTGGGGTCAAGCCACGGATCCCCTTTGCAGCTGTGGAACATTCAGACTATGGCGCACATTGTAAATGACTGTATAACAACTCGCTTTCTGGGCGGAATGCCGTCCTATATGTGGCCGATGAGGCTGCTGTTGAGTGGCTCTGCTTGAACTGCAAAAGCTAAATTAAAAAATTTGTTTTGTAAAGGTTCAGATAACCCCAAATCGAAGCAATAATGAATAACATTGCCCTTGCAGGCTTGCATGCAACATGACTATGGGGCTCAGTACTTGTCGGAGCAAGTAGGGTCATCCGTAGAAAAGTGTAATTATATTTAGCTAGTCATGGACTAAAATGGTGATTGTATAGAATCTGCATGGTTATTCGCATGTAAGCGTCTGTTTTAAATTGGAACAGGTCACAATGCCTCTTAATAACAAATCCTCTTGTCCAGTATGCGGTGGGAAGCAGACAATGCACATGATATTTGTGGCATGCTAGCCTATGTACAAGAGGTTGGCCACCACGGTATTAAAACATAATATCCAGTTATATATTGCCTTTAAAAGCCTCTCAAAAGCATTTCACTCATATCTATTGATTGACTGTTGGTGAAAAAGGCCAAGAACCCAGGAGAGGTAATGGCCAGGTTTTTCTAGGCTTCTGGTGGTCATGGTAGAATTAGGTGACTTCTGGTACTCCCAGTGATGGCCATCAGGTGAGCAGAGATTGAAGAGGGACTCAAAACAAATCAGAAACCAATGGTGAAGAATACAAACAGCATATTAGTCAGTACTTGACACTTTCAGAACACGTAATATATTTCACACGTTAGATTGTTAGATTTTCTTGATACTTTGCTCGCTTACACCTGAAGCCGCCAAAACTCTGATACATGCATTTATATGCACCTTCTAGGTAGCCTATTTAGTTAGTTTGCTAGTTTGAAGCGAATAGGGTTAACTGTCAGGTAGAGGTTTCGGTCAGTCATGAGGGATACAAGGGCAGGGCTGAAAGTGAGCCGGGTCGGTCCGGGTCTGAGACCCGGCATCGATTTTTGAGACCTGCTGTTGCCGGGTCTCAGCCGGGTCGCGTGCCAAAAGTAGGTAAAATTGAAAGATTTTCGGTAATTCTGGGCAAATGACTGTAGGAAAAAGTTTTCAGAAAAATTTATGGGCCAAAGGCGTATTCGTCCGCCAATGTGAGACCCGGCAACTTTTCAAAACCACTTTCAGCCCTGTACAAGGGGACTGTCTCTTTGTTATCATCGGGACAATTAACCACTGAAAGTTAAAACTTCTAACTGGGGACTGAAGGGGAAAGTGCTATACCTGATAGCGCTATTGAGGCTATTGCTGATTCTGCCAAACCATTGTAGCTAGCAGTGTATTCGATATATTGAATGGCCACTGTTGTGATGGCCTAGTTAGCTACACCGGTAAGCAAGAGCGGCATACGTCTGTTGATTGCAACGGACTGCGGTTCAAACCACGGGCTGGGAGTTGACATTCAGAGATTTAGATATATCGGGCTAGCACGTGTGGGATGCAGGGGCGCAAGCTCCTGTGGAGTGGCCTTGGGCAAGTTGCTTACCCATCATTGTCTGTGGGAAGGCAACGGGAAACCACCTCACTCATCTCATCCCCAGGGGCATAAAGCCAATGAACCTGCCTTCGGGCAGAGAACCATCATCATCATCATTATCATCATCACTGTTGTGATACAAAATGTTGAATTTCTTATGTAGAGCCTGTGTGCATGGGTGGAGTTTATCAAGGGTTAGGGGGGGCTAAGCCCCTCCAAGAAGGCCCAGATTAAACTTTTTTACCATGAAAATGGTATCCTTTTTGGGATTAGCCCTCCCAATAAGACCCAAACTTGGGGTTAGTCCCCCCAAAAACGGAAACCAAACTCCGCCCATGCCTGTGTGGTTGGTCCCCTGCAGAGGCCTACAGAAGAATCTCAACACTTTTTGACATGTTGTGCCTCAGTAGGATCTTGTGTCACTGGACATTGAACCAAGTGGAAATAAAAAAAATGAAAGAAAGTGATCGCTACAAGCGGGTAATGTGCCCATGAACAGAAGAATAGAAAGTAACTTGCAAAAACCTGCATACTGCATAGACATTAGACACCATAGGTATACACCTCAATGTCTGGAAAGGCCTAATCATATTCTGTTTCCTGGTCAGTGAAAGTGCCCATAAAGGCAATGTCAGCATTATAGCGTTGTATAATCAGCGAGATACGCTTCAAACAAAAATGTTGTTTCTCGTGGGTCCCCTGATACAGTGCATAGCTTTTGTTCCAGGTCCGAAAAAATCTTAATCCTTTGTTGTTAATCGGACCCAGTGTTCTGAAATTAAAAGAGACAAAGATATTATTCATAGGCTTACGAGGTAGGGGTCCAGAGGGGGGCATATGCCCCCCAAATTTCGGGCAAGTCTGGTTTTTCGGGGAGGCATACCTGGGAAAATAGTTTTAAAAGAGAGTATTTTCACGACACTTCAACCCGATAACTAAAAAAAAGGTTGTCAACTTTTTTGCCTGGGAAAAAATTTCCCACCACGAGATTTAACACAATCCACAAAGTCATTTATTCTGGGTATATTTTTCGGGCAGAAGTAAAATCTTCCCCCCCCCCCACCCCCCACTGCTGAAATCTTCCATACGCCTATGTTATTATTACTATTTTAATATTATTATTATCATTACTATTAATTTTGACAAAATCTGGTTGGACAAAAGAACCGCGGGAGGCCATGGCATTAAAGCGTTGGATGGTGATTGATAAGCGCTGGAAGAGATAGCAAGTTTTTTTAAATCTCTGGAAAGTTTGGAAGGACGTCTTTCTAGATCTTTGATGAAATCAAGACCATTTTCGTTGATGGGACCCAGGGTCTCGAATGCCAGTTCTACAAATAAATGGGTTTTGGACACTTAACTGTATTTAGTGTTCTTTCTGGTGGCTGCCATCTCAGCCGCCGCTCCCGCTGTGCCAGACGTTGAATTTAGGTACGATGGAGCCATATTGTCTGTCACTGTTACATCCCAAACTAGACTGTGGCCACCGTGCCATGGAATCAAAGTCAGCCCATTGGGACGCTTTCCGTCTGTCCTCAGCAATCCGGTTGGCTCTTTGATGTTGGAGACGCCCGCACGAGTCAGGCTGCGGCTGATCAGGTCGTTCAGTGCAGCATGTCTGGCAATCCTTCGTAAGGCATGGACATCGATAGGCCTACCTCTGACAACTCTGAAAAATCTATTTGTCTTGATCGCTAATCGACTTGAGGCTGTAATAAAGAGTAAAGGAAACATTATTAAGTACTAAATGCTAATTTGTATTAATTAATTATGTGTGGATTAACAATGATGGTCGTACAATATTGTTTGCGGCTTAACTGGACGTTTACTTGGCACGAATTTGATGACGTCACGGATATTGGCGCTAAAATTTGATTAAGTGAGCTAGTGATCTAATTTTTTTATATTAACATTTTCATTTGAATCACCTATCCGCCAGTATAAAACTTTCCACATTATCTTGTGTATAACATATATTTATCTGCATTCAAAATCGTTCACGACCTATCGAGACACCCTATATTATCACTGAAAGCTTGAAAAGTACAAAAAATGTTTAGTTAAAACGTTTGCGGGTCATTTGGACCTCGATCAATTGAGGCCCTGGACTTTGTAGCCTACACGGCCAGTTTTACGCGACACACCACCAGTCTATTCACGACACACCAGTGTGTCGCGACACACCGGTTGGGAACCTCTGTGTTAGAGAGCATAATTATGTCCATTCATTCTGGTGAGAGCATTCTGAAGAGCTTGAAGGCAACTTACATGGGTCATGTCATGACTTACATGTCTCTGTTTACGAAGTGTGAATTGCAATAGTCCAAGCCACTGAGGAACCATGCATTCACTGCCCATTTCCAGACTTGTTACAGAGGTAAGAAGCAAGCAAGTAGCAATAATATTTACATAACCCCATATACTGTTTTCTTATAAGAAAGGCTTTAGCCTTTAAAAAAGATTGTGCACTAAAATATGTGGGAAACCAATGCAGCTTGTTATTATATGGTTCATACTTTAGAGGCTAAGAGTGAATGATATAAGCAGTCAAAATTAAATTTCAATGTCACCACTCTATATTATTATGGATAACTGTAAATATTTATTCTAATTTAAAATATAAAACCTGTCACAATTATGATTTGTCTTCCACAAGAGCATTGTGCAAAATGTTGAGTCACTAGTTGCTGTGATTCCACAGGTTCCAGCAGACTTCCTGAAAAGAAACTTTCAAAGATCTCTGACTGGTTTACTTGGTGCCAATCTTGTCATCATGGAGGGCATGCAGAACACTTGATGATTTGGTTCAGGTAAACCTCTCATTATTCTAGAAAGTTAAACATTTTCCTCTGTAAAAATTGGTAATTGAAGTGTAAATGAAAAATTACTGAAAGTGATACTGATATCAAAGACTCTTTTATTTTGTTTAAAAACCAGCAGAACTGGCAAAACTATTAAATATTATTAGTACCGGGTAATCATTAATCAGTAGAGACATTGGTATAAACTGAATTCGGGTCCATTATGGAAATGCATGTTCAGGGCCTTGCATTGTAACCTTCATTGATAAACAATAACTTATGTAAAGAATGCAACATTTATTGTGCAAGGTCAACACCACTCCAAAACCATAGCTGACCTCTCTATTATGAAATTCAGGAATGTTTTGGCCATAGACAACATATTTAAGTTGATTGCCAGCGTAGATGGCCTCCACAAAATGTCTAACATCCAGATGAGAGATGTTGAGCAAATTCTGTTGCTGATGATGATGATGATCATGTATATAATAATCTTCGTTTAATGACTCAATCTGACAAACCTCAGAATGATTACAGGTACACTGGTACAGGTTATACGAAATACGGCCCACTATAATAGCACGACACGCAGGTCGGCTTTACAGCAGTGGGTTCGGTAAATAGCTTAACACTTACTATAGCAGAATTAAATTCACTTCTAATCTAGTTTGAAACTTCAAGTTTAACTTTAGAAAATGTGATTGTATGATAATTAAATTGACAAATAAACCACATGATAATAGCGATATGTTTTAATCATTTTTTAAATAAATCCATAATATAATAAATAGCCAAAAAAATTGTAATATAGGCTGAGGCTCTACATGTAGGTCGCTTTTGTTTGCACTCGCTATTTAAGTTAGCGGTCCACGAGCTTGGAAAAAAATTATTGCCGGTTCGTGGCTTGCAGAAGTTTGAGAACCACTGCATTATATGATATTTCTCGGATCAGGACGTTTGGGCGCCGCCGTTTGGGCGCCGGCCGTTTGGGCGCCGCCGTTTCGGCGCCGGCCGTTTCGGCGCGACGCCGTTTGGGCGCCGGACGTTGCGGCGCGAAAGAAGAACATTGACGTTTGTAGATATAATTACATACGAAAGAGCCTCCTTCCTAACCTTGACGTTTGTAGATATAATTACATACGAAAGAGCCTCCTTCCGAGACTATTGTTTATCCCCTGTGAATGTGACGTTTGACGCGTTGCCGCTTGTTTACGCACCAGGGCTATACAGGATAAAATTCAGTTCTTTGTGGAATGCTTTTATTTAACATCAAATCATTCCCTTGGGTAACATGATGTGTTAACATTAAATTTAACAATGCACATTACAAAACATAGCTGAATTAAAAATTCCTGGACAAATAAAGAGTTTTAAGTGCTATTTCATCACATAACTTCTTCCGCGCCGAAACGTACGGCGCCCAAACGACGTCGCGCCCAAACAGCCGGCGCCGAAACGGCGGCGCCCAAACGGCCGGCGCCCAAACGGCGGCGCCCAAACGTCACGTACCGGATATTTCTCTAACTGACGTTATGGGAAAGTGGGTGAAATACGTGAAATTATACAGCAAGAGGCTACGCCAGCCCAAACATTTTTAGCTGGCGTTGCTATTAGCATAGGCGCCGAGTTGACCCGAAGAGTGGGGGTGCCCAAAAGAATGTGAAAAATTTTTTGACCCTTTTTTATAGGAGACTTAATTGAAATCACCACTGTTCACATAGGCGGAGACTTGGTCCTGGTTTTAAGGGACGAACTCGCGGACAAAGTATGATCGCCGAGGAGCACAGCGCCGAGCAGGGAAGGGGTTTGGGAACAAGATGTGCTCTTCCCCATTTTCGATTTTTTTGCCACACTGCGATGGTAGAATCTTAGGCTATCATTTTGACGTCATGACATCCTTGTCAAAATTTCCTGTTATCTCATTGCATAAAGACATGATTTAAAACTTCAATAAAATAATGTTCTTTCCAATTTAATTTTTTTTGATCATTCTTTGTGTTTGATGTAGCCTATTTCTCTTGGAATCCACACAGAATAAAAGCACAATATTCGCTTTCATTGGCGTCTTGGAGCACTCTCCCTCAATTAGGTCAACACACTCAAATTTTTGCACAAGAAATCAGACAATTGGCCACTGTTTAGTGAGCCAATATTAACACTGTGGAATAGTTTTTCAGATAGTAGCCTATTTCAAGTAGTTTTTAAAGACAAAGCAATGTCCCTCTTTTATGATGCTGGGAGGTGACTCTCGAGCACTGAAGAACACTATTGAGCATGTAGCCTATACACTATAGGCCTAAAGAAACAATGCCATTCAAATCGTCGCCTTCAGATCTTCCGTAATAAAAAAAATGACGGAAGCGGATCGAATAAGCAGGATATCGGGGTTTCCTCGCATTCGCTGATCGGCTTAGGACCAATGGAGTTCAGACTACCAGATGGGATAAAACTGGAGAAATTGTAAGGTAAACTAACTGAGATTTTAAAAAGTATACCTAAGACGGAATGATTTTTATAAATAAGCAATCCCAACAGAGAAAAAATATCTTAAAAGCACACCTTGCCGGCTGATTTCAGGTGGTGCCCATGCATAGGAGGGCCTCGCATGGCCAATTTCTGGTGGTGCTGAGCACTCACGGGCCTCGCAGAGTCGGCGCCCATGGCTATTAGGCACAATGATCAATGAGGGTGAGCACTGAGCAGCCTCTGAGGAGTTGTGCATTGCAAGTATCAAAGGTCAACAATGCTCATCCATCAGCACATGGTCTTTCTGACTTGAAGCTCTTCAATGCCTGCATAAGCTTGGAGAGGTTTTGCAGGCATGCAAGGCAGGAACAAGCTCCACTCTATCATCAATACATTGATCTGTTTGGGTTATTGCTACCTAGTCATTAGTGGTGACTAATTGGAGATAACCCAAGCACTTTCATTTATTGAAGGCAGACGTTCTTGTTCCTGTCCTGAAAGTTACTAGTGACTTGTGAATGAATATTATAATTTTTGCAACTTTTAATTGTTATACTTTATGTTTGTGCACCAGAGTGCGTTTTTGTCAACTGGTTTGAATAAGGATTGCTTACTTATTTCTATGTACAATATTAGTTTTTTAATGCAAACTGTCATTTTAATGTTTTAGGGATCATTCAGAATGTCCTGTTTCTGGTTGTACTTGTCATTGTACGGCTATTGATCCATTGTCTGAAACAGTCGGCAGCTTGACCATTACAGCATTTTCTGTTAATACTGCTGACAACTTGAAGGAAGTAGCAGTAGACACTGTTGCATTGTCCTAAACTCATTTTTTCTTAATGAGCTATTTTTTAGGTCTACACAAATTATTTTAAATATGCAATGTTTCCTACAGCAACTGTTCGGTTCTGATCATTGTCCATGCTATTTTAACAAATAAAATTGCATGTAATTGTTGCTCTTTAGTTTAAAGTTCTTGCATTTTCTATTTATCGGGGTAATTGAAGCATTATATATATATATATATATATTATATATATATATATATATTCACGTCAAAATACGCCAAAGCCCCGACTCACTGTCGTTCGACAACAAATGCCACTCTTTGAAGCGCCAGACTCGTCGGTATGAAAGGAAGTGCAAGCGCATGAAACTACCCACATACTGTTCTGCCTGGGTGCAGTTTGTACGCAGTATGCAGTCATTGCAGTGCCATGAGATCGCTTCACACGCCGGAGAACCCAAGCAACTATGGGTCACCTTGAGCTCACTCCTTGGTTGCTGTTGCCCTGAATGCCCTCGTGGTTCTCAATCTTTCATGGCAGATGACTTTATCGCTTCGTTCAAGACATCCGTCAAGCGACTGCCAGCTCTCCCCCCCCTCATCACCCTCTCGATGACTACCGCATTTCTACAATAAATCCTGTCACCAGTGAGGAACTACGCGGCATGATCCTCTCTTCACCACACAAGTCGTGTGAATTGGATCCACTTCCTACCTTTCTGCTCCAAGAATATTCTGGAGATTCTTCTCCCCTTCTTACAACCCTCTGCAATTCTGCCTCCAATGCAGAAGAGATCCATCCTGAGTTCCTGACACCTATTCTGGAGTGACGGTTCTGACCATAGATTAAGTATTCACATAGTATGAATATTAAGAATTTCAAATATTCATGAATATTAACGAATATTAAAACTGCCAACGAATATTATATTCGTAAAATATTATGTTCTTTCGAGAAATTCTTTATTCTTAATTCTTATTTTGTTATCTATGAAAATGTTTAACTTTTACTGAATGAATTGTGCAAAATTGAGTTAGCCTAGGCCTATACCAGTAAGTGAAAACAACTTTAATAGATTTATTGTTAAAAACTTCAAGGTCTCTGTTGGGTCTGACCAATGTGGCCATGCGGCATTCATATCACATTCGATAAGCTTACCTAATGTTAGTCACTTAATTGTCTGACTTCTGACCATCCTCTCCAACTGAAAAGAGACCGAGCCACCGCTGGCAGTTGACAAGTAGCAGCAACTGTAGGCTAAATTAGAAATAAACTTTAACTGCAAATTGACAAAGTATAGGCCTACAGTTTTAGGCTATATCAGTGTATATCAGGATGAGTAAATATATATGCCAACGCAGGAAATAATAGTGCCAGATTACAAACAAAAATTATCGCGATCTCAGCATTGCATATTTTAATTCAGCCTTGCCCTGGATGCGAGTGTTTGTCGTAGAGACATATAGGCCTATAGGAGAACGCAGGCAAATGGACTTCCACAGAGATCAGTGTTATCTCTGACAATAACATCTGTGACTTAAGTTTACGAATTCCGGCCAAATTTTCTTAATACATCAACAATCCAACATTTTAACCACCTCTAGAACATTAATACTCTGCAACAACAATAGACCACTTCAGAAAAACCTGGTATTAAACCATGTATGTAAGTCCGGTATTACCTGACTTAGGCTACACACAGTACATGTTTTTAGAGATACTGCTTAACAAGATGAGATGTGACCAGTGTTATTTTAGTTCCAGCATTAATTTTTATTCCTATTCTTATTCTATTCCATTGTTGTAATTTTTATTCTAGTTTTAGTTCTTCCTTTATAAATAAATTTCGTTCTTATTCTAGTTCCACTTCCTATTTAGAAATAATTTTAGTTCCAGTTCCAGTTCCAGAATTTTTTTTTCTAGTTCCACTTCCAATTCCACTTCTCATAGTTATGTCTAACATGAACAGGGGCTTCTATCCCATGTATAGGCGGGCGCGACTTGCGCCCAGTGAAAAACAGGGGGGAACAGAAAAAAGTCAAAACTCACGTCGATAGGGGGGAAAGTCCAGCCATGGAGGCAGTGTTTAATCTAGTCATATCTAGGAAGAAGTTTCCCCAGAAATTATTTCCCCCCCCCCCATAAACATTTTTCAACACCGTATTAGTTATTAGTTATAATAGTATTACTATATTTACATTATTTCATCACATGAACTATTTTAATATGCCACGATGAAATTTACTATTACCTAATTATAATAATATTATTTATGGCCCACTGTTTTAATAAATGATACAATCATATTATAATGATTTAATTTAATGTTAATAGGGCCTACTTGTACAAAATAATACTATATTTGTACAACTAAATGCAGTGTTTAATCTAGACATTTCTGGGTGGGAGTTCCCCAAAAATGAAAATTCTCCAGAAAAATCGATAGGTGTTGTGAACATGTATAGGGCCTGTAGAATAATTTCCCCCTCCATAAAAAGCAAATATAATGCAACATTGACCCCCCCCCCCCTATATAAATTTGACAGGTTTATACAAGTGCAGTTTTATCCCGTCAGTAGAAGAATTTGACTGCAAAGCATCGAAGTAGGCCCACTAAAAATAAGGGGTAATCCTTCAGTTTAGGTCGTTTAATTATTTTACGCTTATTAAGACGCTATATCATAATATGCATTGGTGTTCTAAATATGTAATATATTGTTTGTCACTTCCTGTCGTCGTAATTTTTCGGAAACACCAAAATTTTGGCTCAAATTTTGTGTAAACATGGCTGGGAGACCGGCAGCTCCAACACATGAATGTAAAATTATATATGAACTAGAAGCGGGATTAAGGTAGAATAACTTGAGAAATGGGAGCTGGATGAATGTATTATTACATATTCATGAACTAGAAACTGGATGAAGGAAGAATAATGCAATCATCCAGCTCCCATTTATCAAGTCCTTTTCCTTTAATCCAGCTCCTATAGTTCATATGTAATAATGCATTCATCCAGCTTCCGTTTCTCGAATTTGTTTTCCGTAACAGATTCAGTGGCCAAGAAATGTTTGGAGTTTTCTTGCAGAAAGTTTCAGACAATTATCCCATGTGATTTTCTGCTGAAATAATTAATCGACCTAAACTGAAGGATTACCAATTGTCAGAAAATTTCTGTCTGAGCGGTTTCCGTTCGCCCAAAACAGCCATTTACCCCTCCCTAAAACCTAAATTCCCCCCAAAGCAGTGTGACTAGGTAACTGTTAACACACTGATTAAACACTGAACTAAATGGCTTATTTCTAGTGTTTTCTTTCAAATTTCAAACTGTCAAATTTGAAAATATTTTGTTCTTTGAACACTTAGAAAAACAACATCATTATTATGTAGGCCCACATTGTATTTTATTGTATTGCAGAAATTGCAATGCGGAAATTGCAAAAATTTCTAATGGGGGGAGGACGCATATCACACCCAAAACCCCCTCACCGTCTTAAATAATTGGCGCTACGTGATTCGGTGATCGTCTGCTGGATGCTTGTTTGTCTCTTCCCCCCAGAAACCTTCATTCCCTATAGTTAAGGGACAAGATTACATGTTGCCGGGAGAGTAGGTCGGCCCAATAAGGGGAGGGGAAGAATATGTATTGCGCCCGGCTGCTTAGGGGGGATAGAAGCCCCTGAACATGAATGATTACAGTAACACACAAAACAGTGTCTCGAGTCTTTTGACCTATTTATAAGATTAGTAAATTGCGGAAAATGAGATAGAGCATACGGAGAAGCTACTGTCATAGCGCCGCGTGGTGAGAAATCAGGAGCCGCCTTCAGTCCAAAAAACTTAAATTTTTTTAATAAAGTTTCTATTTCTATTCCGTTCTCTATATTGAAAATATTGAAATTTTTATTCCTATTCTATTCTCGCTCCAGAATTATTTTTTATTCCAGTTTTCGTTCCATGGAACGAAATTAAAATAATTATTATTCTTATTCTATTCTCAGGAACTAAAATAACACTGGATGTGACCTGACCTATATTGAGATGTCAAAATGGCTTATTTCTACGCGCAGCTAGGCCTATTCTTCTGCGTCACCAGGATAAAATTATTTGTGAATTAACAACATGATATCTTGAGTGGAGATTTTTTTGTATCACAGCCATTTTACACTGAATTTCACAGAATATTCATGTGTTGTAAACACAAATTGTCAACTCACCAAAATAAACCCAGATTTTTCCCGGGAAAAAAAACAGAAACCCAGACGAAGGCCAAAAAGCCCAGTGGAAAAAAAACAGCTGTGGCATCACTGCAGCTAAAGTAGGTACCCGCAACAACCTGCTGAGCAAAATTGCTGGCTCCAACTGGGGAGCCCACGCTTCAACCCTCAGAAGTTCAGCATTGGCCTTGTGTTATTCGGTGGCCGAGTACTGTGCCCCTTGTGCGCTCGATCACACTACACCAATCTTGTCGACGTAAAGCTGAATGCATCGATGCGTATCATCTCAGGGACACTGCGGCCGACTCCTTTGCCGTGGCTTCCAATGCTAAGCAACATCTCTCCACTTCATCTTCGAAGGGAGGAGGCATCGGCAAAGTTTAAGTTACTAAGAAAAGTTTTGGCAAATGACAGACTCCCACTATAGCCTACGGACATTGTGTTCCACCCGAATGTTCGCCTTCCCTCGAGACGACCCATATGGCTAAATCCACCAGCGGAGGACATGACAGCTATTTCGGCCTGGTGTGCTGAATGGGTGGCAGCTGATGTTGTGAACCATTCTCTCGTGGTCGTGTCATCTGTCTGGCCCCCTGGCCATGATCTGCCACGTGGACACTGGTCAACGTTAAATCGTTTTAGAACTGGGCAAGGACGCTGTGCTGCTAACATGATTCGATGGAGACAGGCTTCGGACCCACTGTGTAGCCAGGGCCGGATTAAGCCCTTGGGGGCCCCGACGCCATATTCTCAAGGGGCCCTTAATCGACCTTGACTTTCCGTCACCATGCCCACCCACATGTTAATGCATGACGATTATTGACTATATATATATATATATATAATTATTATATAATTAGGGCCTATATAGCCTATAGCCTATATAAAACTTAATAGGCCTAATGTGTAGCTAAATGAAAAACAAACTTCATTTGTAAGCGACGCTATTATATAAACGTCGATGCGGATGCGGTAGATAGCCTAGTGTTCAGCCTTCTTCTTTATGTTCTCTGCCGTCAGGCAGGTTCGTATGTCCAACGACGCCATTTTTCTCTGTCCTGAGCTTCTCTTTTCAGTCCACTGTGTCCCTCTTCTGACAGCATCCAGTCAGCAGCATTGTTCTTGGTCTACCTTGCATCCTTTTCCCCTCCATTCTTCCCTCAATGATGTCTTTTAGTAGGGTGTCGCTCCTTAAGATGTGTCCTATCCATTTCTTCTGTGGCCCACGTATAGTGTCCATCAGTGATCTCTTTTCTTCCACCAATTGTGAGATTTCCTCGTTCGTTTTTCGCTCAACCCAGCTGATTCTCTCCATTCTGCGCCATATCCACATCTCGAAGGCCTCCAGCCGCTTCATGTCCTCTTGTCGCATTGTCCACGTTTCCGAGCCGTACAGAACAACACTCCACACCAATGTCTTCACCATTCTCTTCTTCAGATTCATGTTTAGACTTCCTCTGAGTAGCTCCACCTTTTGTAGAATGCATCTTTCCCCATAGCTATTCTTCTTATTATTTCTACGTGACACCTTGCATCCTCTGTAACCACACTTCCCAGATAGCAGAACTTCTTCACCTGTTCTATTTCCTCCCATTTAATGTGATATTTACCGTTTCCTCTCCTCTCTTACTTATCTTCATCACCTTTGTTTTCTTTATGTTTATTTTCATGTCGTAGTCCAGCGATATCGTGTTCAGCCTATACGGTTTAAATCCTGTGAAATACCGATCGACTATGGTTCATATTTTCTACTTTTGGCAATGTGCAAGCTGGTCAAGAATATGTCATCGAAAGAAGCAGTGTCTAACGGCGCCATAGAAATTGTCATTGTTATTATTATTATTTTTTTTATTTTTATTATTATTATTTTTTTTGCGCCCCAAGGTATTTAGGATCCCTCGAGGACTTCATTGCTAACTATTGTTTAAAAACTAGTCCGGAATTGTCAGGCCTCGTCTTCAGGGTTTGAACAGAAAGTTCCCTTAAAAGCGACCAAGTTGTAGCGCTGAATGGTGACAGATAGACGCTGGAAAAGAAAAGTAGCTTCGCGTCTGTCACCAGTAATGGACGATATGCGCTTGCCGATTTCGTTGATAAAATCCAAGGCTGATGGGTTAAGCGGGCCCAGGGTCTCCATGGGCACTGGTTGGAAGATGTAAGAGGCGGGAAGACCTGCATATTTCTGGGCTTTACGGATGGCCGCCGGCGCCTGTACTGATCCCGGGCCGATCAGATTGGCCGGTTGAGTAATGTATGAGGCGGCACAAGTATGCACAATTGTGGCGTCCCACGCCAGGTACTTCCCCTCCGACCAGGGTATTAGGGTTGCACCGTCGGGCCTTTTGCCGTCAGATCTAAATAGGCCCGCGGGTTCCTTGGCGCTCGGAACATCTGCCTTGAGGAGGGCGCGCCAGATGATGTCGTTTATGGCGTGGTGACGCAAGGAGCGTCCCAAGGCCCTCATACACACGAAGCCATGGTGGCCCTCCGGGCCAACTCCAGCGCCACAGTGGCACGTGTGGGGACCGCACAAGTCCAGACCCAGCCTCAATCCCACCGCCACCCGGACCGTTTCGTTGTCGAACACGAGGCCACACGCGGCAATCGGGAGCGCGGTCAGCCAGTCGGCTGAATGGGGGCTGCTGACCGCGACCAGCCTGGCTTGGTTGACAAAATCAACGGCACTACTGCTGACTTCCAACTTATCCTTCTGGATCAGAGGCTGATCCCAGCAGCTCTGTCTGATGGGCAGGGGGTCTATCGTCGCAGGCAAGGTGTCTTGACGTGCCTCCAACAGGTCCGCCACATACGCATCAGGGGCTGTCTCCACGGTCGCAAGAATGGCGGTCTGAAGCTCGAGAGTCGACGCGGCTGAAGCCAAGTAGGCAGAAGAAGCCAGCGAATCGACTCTGCGAATACCAAGTCCGCCATCTCTGATAGGAAGTGCGGCCTGCAGCCACTGATGGTCATTAAGAGAACAGTTGACAATTCCCTGTAGACCCGATCTCATTAGTCCATCCAGTGTCACAAGGGACGAGTGGTCAAAGCAAGGGGAGCACCGGAGAAGATAGCTTAGTCTTGAGGCGCCGAATGATGAACGCAACAAAATCAAGGCGTTCTGTGATGGCAACAGGCGCAATCTGTCCAGAGCTCGACGGAACATATCAGAATGACTCTCCAGGGCAGCGTCCAGCGCCTATAGGCTAACTCCTATGACCAATAAGCTTATTTCATCCACCACGACTCTAGTGTAGCTCGACAAGGGAGGAACCAACACCAATGTAGCGTCCCGCAAGAGAACCTCGCACTTAGCGGAATTGAGGTGAAAGCCAAACCGAGGACCCAATCCAGCCACAGTTTGCACGTCACGTGCCACGCTTTCCACATCACCGCCGAGGGTTAGATCATCCAGAATTCCTATTTTGAGGTCTGATTCAAGCGCATGCAATACCGGCTGCAGAGGAAGACTAAAAAGCAGAGGGCCCAGCGGGTCGCCCTGATGGGGACCCACTTGCGAAGACAAGAGCAGGTGACCAAATTTCAAGACTGATGGAACCGAGTAGGCTTGATAAACAAACGGGTAAATTTCTGGTATAATCTCATGGACTGAATCCAGCATGACATCACGCCTCAAAGAATTAGAAGCGTTGCTGAAGTCCAGTTTCACTAGCACTTGGTCATCTCGCATACCGTTGACAAACCGTCGTGTGGCATGGACCGCGGCCTCACAGCCGCCCGAGACTCCGATCCCCAGCTGCAGTGGTGCAAAATGAGTTGGAAGCCTGGATACTGCGTACCTATTTGCGCATTTGACTGCCAATCTTCTCCAAACATAACCAACGGCTATAGGTCGTAACCCCCCCCCCCCCGATTCCTTGTTAAGTGCGATCATGTTGCCTCCAAACAAGGTTGGTCTGACTTCAGGGGGGCATTCGCCGCGAAGCAAAAGGTTTGTGAAATCTGAGAGAGCGTCAATAAGGGGCTGGGACATCCCATTGTGTCCCACCAGGTCCAGCAAATGGCCCGGCCTGAAGCCATCCGGTCCCCCAGCCGACCCCACCGGAAAAGAACGGATCGCCTCCAGCACCTCTCCCGCCGTCACCTGCCATGCAACCACAGAAGCAGGGTCAGGTAGGCCCCTCAGTGCTTCTGGGCAAAGATCCAGAGGGTGTGTTTCCTGCAGAAGCTTGAGTGTTTCTTCACAGGGGACCGCCGGCTGGGCTCCCTCACACAGAATGCGGACCGCGGCCCTTATGTTGCCTTCCTCCAATTTGGCGTTAACAGTCGCCAGCACAGCCTCTCCCTGATTCTATTATTATTATTTATTTTTTTTTTTTTTTTTTTTTTTGCCCCGAGGTATTTAGGATCTCTCAGGGACTTATCACTTAACTACTGTTATAAAACCAGTCTGGAATTGTCAGGCCTCGTCTTCAGGGTTTGAAGAGAAAGTTCCTTTAAAAGCCACCAAGTTGTAGCGCTGAATGTTGACAGAAAGACGCTGGAAAAGAAAGGTTGCCTCGCGTCTGTCGCCAGTAATATTATTATTATTATTATTATTATTATTATTATTATTATTATTATTATTATTATTATTATTATTATTATTATTATTACTATTATTATTATTATTATTAAGACTAAGAGATAGCTCTCAACGCTGCGAAGTTCCAGTGCAGTTAGACCTTGTCTGTCATTGTTCGTCGCAGCTTGTTCTTCAGCAATATTGTTTTTGCTTTTAACCAGTGCAGTTGGATACTATCAGGCTGCCTTGCAGGCGCATGCAGACATAGGCCAACAGACGGAGAGCAATGGGCAGTTGGGCACATTGTGAAATTCCGTTTGAAGATATTCAGTGTGCAGCACCATTTCAGGAGAAGCTGTGTGTTGTAGTCATGAAGGCCTATACTTTTCAAATAGTGGTGGCGCTACCATAAATGTTGCGACTTGATCTGCCTATTTGCTCTCGACGTGCCTTATGACCTGCCAAAACATTTATGGAATTTTGATATCTTTTGTGCATATAATTTCTTCGATCTAGGCCTATAGGCTAACTCCTATGACCTTGGTGAGACCTGCTGAAATTGTATAGCTGGCGCCGTTTGAACAGCATAACGAACGGAACTATTTTCATCAGGAAATAAATACATACTGCAGCAGTGCAGCTTCTAAACCGCCAAAGTATGTCTTTTCCAATGCGATTGACAATTCTCTAGTCAGTTTAGCATCCAGCACATCAAAGTCCGTTAAAACTGTAAACAGATTGAACTTCTTTCCATGCAGCATTCCTTAAGTCTAATCTTAATGAAAGCTCTAATAGCCTACCGATTGACGATCGCCAAAAGTTTTCAGCAAAAATTTGTCCCTCTCTTCTCATGGAATTTCAAATTCATATTCCTTATCAATGCTTTCTTGGTCTTTTTAGGCCTATATGTATGCAATACCGACAACAGCCTAATCATGATTATAGCTATTAGCTGGCATAGATATAAGCTTCGTCATTGCATGTGATTGCGTCATGCAATTGACGTAAATGTACACACTGTTCTTGGAGTGAAGTTGAATAAATGGGAAAGTGCACATTAAAAATTCTTGTTGTTCACGGACGGGGAGCCCCTGACGACGGGGGGCCAGCCGCCATGGCAGACATGGCATACTGGTTAATCCGGCCCTGTGTGTAGCTGTGATGAAATCCAGACAATGTCACACTTCATAAATGACTGCAAAACAACTCGCTTTCTGGGTGGTTTAACCGCCTTACATGTGGCTGATGAGGCTGCTGTTCAGTGGCTGATGAGGCTGCTGTTCAGTGGCTGAACGCGTTCTGCAAAAGCTAAATAAATAAATAGGCCTATAAACTGAAACTACTTAACACGGAGTAACATTGAGGTTTATTAACGAATATTAACGAATATTAAAACCTACAGTCACGAATACTCAATCCATGGTTCTGACGGACTCGATTCAACCGATGTAGCGAATTATAGACCCGTAGCCAGTGATTTTCAACCGGAACACAATTAGCTGGCATAGATATATTAAGCTTCGTCATTGCATGTGATTGCAAGTTCCGCGAGAGTCAGCCAGGGGTTCCGCGACAGTTTGATAGAAAATGTTATGGCCCAAAGACCCAAACTGAAATCACAAAAGTATTTGCTTCTGTGATTCTTTCACAGCTTGAGTCATTCTTACGTGAATAAGTAAGTAAGTATGTGCTTTATTGAACCGCCTGCAAACGCACTGCGGGAACATTATATCAGAACAGAACATATAGCGTGTACATTCATGCAAAAATAGAAATATGCAATTTTCTATAATCACAGTAGGCCTATACAACTAAAAAACAGAACATACATTTATGGAAACGATTTGGGAGAAAAAGATCAACAGTAATAAAAAAATTAAGGTCATTTGAATAACATCCGTGTAATAAATGCGTCAGGATGAGGAATCTCACGGTTGTGATAACGAGGACGGAGTGAGTAGGAAACATTCGTAATAGAGGACCTAAGATATGGCTTGAATTGCAAAGTATAGCAGAGAAGAGGGTGGAATCAGCATGACCACAGAGGTCATCGAACGACTTCTGGTCGGCAGGCAGAAAGTTGAGACGCACCATTTTCCGTATTATTGCGTTAAGACGCGCCCGCTGACCAGAATTTGCAAAGTCAGACCATGCAGAGGAAGCATACAGAAGGCGTGCTAAGGTGGTGGAACGAACTACATCATGTAAGTGCGTCCCGGTACTCCCGGAGAGGCCATGAGCTACAAGGACACGTAGGCCTATCGCATAGAGTGATTGGGAAGCCTTGATACAAATTCGGTCAATATGGGGATCAAAACTAAGCTTATCCGAAAAAGTGACCCCTAGAATAACAGTTTCAGACACCCTAGTCATTCCAGGTATAGGTGGAGGAAGATTGAGTAATTTAGACATCGGACGTTTAAATATCATCTCTTTGGATGAGTTTAAGATTACATACATGAGCCCAATTTGCAACATTTTCGAGTTCGAAAGACGTGGTAGCTATAGCGGAGGCAGGGAGCGGGATGTAGCTGTCGTCAGCATATTTCAGCAACCTATTAATGCAGTGAATAAGTTTCAGGCCGGAAATGGCTGCTGTCATTGTTGTCCTCTGTAATTTTGTCGTTATAGCTCATTACTTGTTATTGTGAAGGCACATATGGAGATCTGTAGGCCTATAGAGTATAAACCTATAAGCTCATATATTGCTTATAGGCTACATTTCCATCTGTCCTGTCGGACAATCATAAACAAAGCATTTTTCATATTGGTTTTAAACTATTTGCACGGTGCTGAACAAACGGATCTGCTGACTTTTTTGGTTTATTCTTTTTTGATCAGTTCATTTTGAAAGCCAGTGGTCGAATTTCACCTCCCGAGGCAGCGGATAATTATTATTCAAATTTTTGCAATTGAAAGCCTGAACCTTAAGCCTAGCTAGGCCTATATCTACAGAATCTTTAACTAGGCCAAAATATTCGCTGTTTATGTGGATCGTGTTTAGAAAATCACATTGGATGTTTGAAACAAGAAACGTATATATATAAAGGCGATGACATAGATGGTGTCTACAGCATTATTGTTGATGGACTATGCGATCCGCAGATGCACACTGCCCAAGAACCACTGCGTCACACTATAAGCATTATTGAGATAGTGAGCTGACTGATTTAAAAAACAAATCAATAGCTGCTCATGACTGGTGGAAAGCATCTAGAGTTATTCTAGACGACCCAGTCAGGGACCAACACATGACGTCAAAAGGTGTGCAAAAGCAGAATATAAGCGTGCCATTAGAAACAAGAAATCTTTGGACGATACTTGTGTCTCTTATGATTTAGCCTACATGAATATCTTCTTTTAAAAGACACAGATTCGTTTTGGAAAACCTGGCAAAGCAAATTTAAGAGTAAGCACGGATCCCCTTTATCTGTAGATGGTTATAATGAACCAAAAGACATTGCTATGGCCTGTGCTAACAACCTTAAAGCTGCATGCTCACCAAATAATGCAAACGTCAGTGAGAAGCTTGAGAAGTGCTTTCATTATAGGTTTATCCAGTATAACCCAGCTTCTGAATTTAAATTGGTAACAGTAGAAATTGTTGATCAATGCATTCGTAAAATGAAGCGATGTAAGGCCTCTGGTCTGGATCGCATTGAGACGGAACATCTAGTTCATGCTCATCCTAGACTGGTTGTTTTACTCTCGCTTCTGTTCAACCAAATGCTTGTGCATGGCAGGGTACCCACCAGTTTTTGTCTAGGCGTAATCATACCCTTGGAAAAGGGGCCTAACGTAGATAAAGGTAATAGTGAAACTATCGTGGCATCACGTTGTAGCGTTTATATCTAGCTAGGCCTTGGATTCGAGTTAGAACGATTACTTGACTCTTAATATCATAGCAACAAGAGACCCAATATTAATAATGAAAAATATATTCAAATGAAAAGTCAATATACATTAATGCCGTAACCTAACTACTTATTTGGCGTTGATTACTGATAGTATAATGCTTTTAAAGATCTTATCTACTCTTGACAGATGAAACTTTCTTCAGAATAAAGTTCAGCTTCTTGTGTAAACTGTCTTGTTCCTGAATGTTCGATGAATATGCAACCCAGTGCTTCGAATATGATGCATGAAAATAATTAACCGAAGAAGAATTCGATCTATGATGAACCGAGTCATCTCCGATGATTATGATATTCACCACACCACCACCAGCTGTCGTATTCGTTCCAATGTGATGCGCCACAATGCCAGCGAACACACACACGTCTTCGATCACACAAAGTGATACACGCCAATGTCTCAACGCTCTTCACCAACCGTTCAAACGCTCAACAATCCACACACTTCCTGACAAAATGGTTCTCCACGAGCCCCCAGAATCTCTTCAGAAGAATTCTGTCTCGTAACCAAACGTCAAAATACAACGCTTCAATTTGCTATCGAAAGCGTCCAACCACATTCATCCTGGCTGCCAATATTAACTTTTAGAAACGATTGCTTCTCTCCTCATTGACGTTCAAGCACAGGAATGGCTTCTTCCTGTTCAAACAGCCTCTGACGTCTACGTCGTCCGTTAGATCGTTTTACGCATTTCTCATTTCTGATTCGCTTATTTACTTTCAACCGAACATGTTGATCAAACTACCATGACAACCGACGTTACGTCATACTGCGTCACGTGACTTTTGATTTATATAGCTCATTCGAAAAATGATTAAATATCTAAATCAACGCCAGTAAATTACTCTATCTTAACTCCTACTTATAATTAAGAATTAATATTGATAACAAATTAGTTTAATAGATAATAGCGCGATAATTCGCTACACACGTTAAGCTCAAATTTTTATAAACTTTTCGAAATGTGTATGCTTGAGCACTATGGCAGCTATTTTTGCACTTCTGATTTGCAGTTTGGATTAAAAAATGGGCTGTGTTGTTCACATGCAATCCTTGCAGTTAGAGCAGTAGTTTACTACTTTACAAGTTATGGGTCCACTGTCAACTTATGTGCACTGGACATGTCAAAAGCTTTTGACAAAGTGAATCACTTTACTTTGTTCAATAAGCTAATGGACAGACAGGTTCCTCGGGAATTTTTCACCACACTTATAACTTGGTATAGTCTGAGTGCAGCATTTGTAAAATGGGATAACATATTATCAGAGATGATAACCCTAACGTGTGGGGTTAGGCAGGGTGGCGTTCTATCCCCGGTGCTGTTTGCTGTCTATGTGAATGACATCATTGAAAAACTAAGTAGATCTGGTCATGGGTGTAGAATTGGTGATACTTACTTGGGATGTGTCATGTACGCAGATGATCTCATTTTAACCTCAGCATCGCTGTGTGACTTCCAATCAAGGGTTGATATATGCTTTGTCGAATTAAAAGGTATTTATATGAAGCTTAATGTAGCCAAATCTCAAGTTATAAGGATTGGAACACGGTTCCGTAACACATGTAAGAGCATTAAGGTCAGTGGAGTAGAGATCAGTTTCGTTGTATTTGGGCTGTTTTCTCACTGCAGCCAAGTTATTTAAAATTAGTCTGCATGAAATGCGTGTGAAGTTTTATAGGTCATTTAATTTAGACCTGGGAGTCGACCTCAATAAGTCGCCCAGTCGACTTGGTCATTCCAAGTCGGGTCGTGTCGTTTCTGCTCACCGCAACTGACCCCAAGTCGAATTTTGTAGAAAGAAGTCACTTGAAGTTGTTTTTACCCCAAGTCGACTTAAACCGACTTGAGACACAAACATAGTTAAATTTGTCACTTCAACGATCGTAAGACCAGGACAACATTTAAGCAGCTTTTGTGGTGTGTTTAGGCTTACAAGAATGAGTGAGGCCTTTGCTAAACAGAGACTTAGCCTACACTGATTATTTTACAGGTAGGCTAGCCTATCGTGCAGACTGCCGTCTGCCGATCTATTCATATAATTTGTTATTCTATGCTAAAACATCACGCTTAGGCATGCGCTTAATTAAAATGGTGAAAAAGTTACTAAAATATTAGCACGTGTGCTTATCAAGACAATGTCATGAACATGATGGTGAGCAAATCAGTGAACTTCTAGTGGTCAGTGAATTCGGCGCAAAGCAAGCTGGATCTACAAGGACTATAATAAATCTTGTAGCTTGAAGCTACTTTGGTGCGCTGCATCTGCAGTAGCCTATTGTTGTCTGCAGACGGAAAAGCTATTGCATACGGGTCAATAATTGGACAATGATAGACTTTACTGTCAGTGAGTAGGCCTAGGCTAGTAGCCTACAGCCGGATGATGGTTTGCAATGCTATTTGCTAAGTTGGGGAATGATGTTAGTGGCCGAATAATTATGACAACGGACTTACAAATTATATAGGGCCTATCATCATTAGGCTACACGCCATTCAGTGCAACCAGTTTGCGGTTCCCCAATTTTGTCTTAGACCTTGCGCGTTTTACAAATTTATTCAATATTAATAATACAAAATAATAATGAGTGTAATCTGAATAATGGGTAAGCTAAAATTCATAGGCCTAGTAATTTGCCGTCGCATTGTAGGCCTATATGCTACTATATGTCCCAAAGCATCACAAAACTTTTCAAACTGAAACACAAACAGCCTGAAATGGGCTTAATAAAAATGTAACAAATTCATTCATCACTTAATTTTTTGCGAAGAATGAAGCTATAGTACGAGATATCATCGAAGGAAGAATGGAGGGGAAAAAGACAAGAGGAAGACCAAGAGCAATGCTACTGGACTGGATGATGACAAAGGACGGTTACAGAAGGCTTAAAGATGGATGCACAGAACAGATATGCGTGGCGTCATTGGACATATGACGGCAGAGAACCAAAGAAGAAGAAGACTAAGTGTTGTAGCCTCATTACTCATGATTGGTAGCTAGCTTATAAGCGAATTTTTCATGGCAAGCATTGATTTCATATTATGAAATTAATGCTTGCCGTGAAAAATTCGCTTCACTTCTTGCATTAGGCCTAGTAGCCGCACGTAGACCTATAGTATATAGGCCTATATGCTTAATGGCCATTACCATGTCAGAAGTCGACTTCAAGTCGGAAGTCGGTTGTTTTTCTGCCAAGTCGAGTCAAGTCGTTTTGACTCCAAGAAGTCGACTTCAAGTCGACCTCAAGTCACTTTAGGGCCTAGTGGGGTCAGATTAGCTGGCCAAAGTCACTCCCAGGTCTAGGCCTAATAGCAAAATTAATGCCATTGATTAAAGAACTCAATTAAAGATATCGGCCTTACAAGACCAAGCAGGGGCCCATGCGGGACCTCTGCACACGGGCCCACGAAAAGCTAGCTACACCACTGCTTCATCATCATTATCATCATTGTCCGTTGGTGTCAATCGCAAGTTTCACTGTTTTTCTCCATTTACTCTTCTGCTGTGCTATTAGGCTGAGTTCGTGTATGTCCATACCACACCAATCCCTTACATCGTCCAACCATTCTCTACTTGGTCTTGCTCTGATTCCCGTACCGTCGATAATTCCGAATATGGTCTGCTTTACTAGTCGGTTGTTGTTCATCCTGCGTACGGTACATGTCCGAAGAAATTGAGCTTCCTTTCCATTATTTGCTGTAGCATACTGTTTGAAGTCTGTTTCTGGTGTTTTTCACTCTTATGCGTACTTCCTTGTTCGTTATCTTCTGCTGCCATCTGATGCGGAGTGTCCTTCTGTAGCACCTCATCTCGAATGCTAATAGTTTGTCTTTGTCATGTTTGCGTAGCGTCCATGTTTCACATGCATATAACAATACACTGAATATGCATGTTTTGATGACAAGTGGATGACACCACTGCTTATGGGTCTATAATTCACAGTTCACTCAACTTTTATAGGTGTTTTGAACCTTTGTCAACGCATTTTAGAAGAATATACATTTTACACGATGAGCCAGGGTTGCCAGATTTCAGAAAAACTTTGTCGCGATATCACGACAAAAAGTCGCGAAAATCGCTTTCCTACATGCCCTACAAAACGCTTTGTCTTCGCCAGAGGGATCACTGGAGTCTTTACATATAGAAATTTTATTACTTTTTTTAAAATGGTAATGTCATAGAGATGTAAAAAACATGGTTTTTTTGGCGTTGAAATATTTAAATGAAATATTTCAGTTTTATTTGAAATATTTCAGTTTATTTTAACATTTGAAATTATTTTTTTCTTTACATTTTACAACTAATTACAACCATAATAACAGTTTATTTATTTCTCATATTACATATTATATGCATCATTGTGTTAGTGATGACCATCCTCGAGATACTCAATTTATTTATAATTACCTGTTTCTAAGAATGACTTTTATGAGAGTTACATTGTATGTTGAAAAACATATTTTATTAACCAAATGTCACAAATTACAGTTTGATCTAATAAAGTATATGTTATTGTTCATTGTTATGCTTAACTATTATTATTAGGCCTAATCACTTGTTTTGTCATAAATGAAATAAATGTGATTTTAGTAAATTCTAAATAATAATAATAATAATGATACCGTACGTTTATTTAAGAAGTCTTTTATTCGTCAAACAACATAAATAAAACCAGGAATAGGCATAAATAAAACCAGGAATAGGCATGATGACGGAAACTGTGTACAAGAAATACATCATGGCTGCCATCGACTACGATCAAATAGAGTGCAAACAATGACAAGCTATTATAAAGTTAATATCCGATTGCAGAACAGACCATATCTTTGGAACAGCACCAATGTCATTGGAACAGCACAAACTGGTCCAACTCAAAACGTTGTGTCAATTTGTGTGCATCCAATACTTCAAAACATGGTGGTTTTTTTGGTCATTGAAATATTTAAAAAAAACATGTTGTCTTTTTTGGTCATTGAAATAATTTTAAAAAACACGTTGGTTTTTTTTGGTCATTGAAATATTTAAAAAAAACTGTCAGAAATGAAATATTTCAAATGAAATATTTCATCACTAGGAATGATTCCGTTTTTACACAACTCGAGCAAGTCTGTTTGTTTTCGCTGCCTTGGATATGGCCAGCTGTTTCGAGTAGGCCTATAATAGTTCAACTTCAATTCAAGTTGAATGTGTCGTAACATTCCAAGTTGTTCGCTATTGAAACTGACTTTGTAAGAAATGGGGTTTGACTGATCATTTAAATGTTAGTAGCCTATATATCGTAGCTAATACTTAAAGGATTGTATGAAGACCAGATAGCGTTGATAAGAACAGAATTTGGATATATAGACACTGTTTAGACAGATTTAAAATAAGGAAAGGAGTGAGACAGGGTTGCATCTTGTCTCTAGTCTTATTTAACCTGCACGCGGAAAGGATAACGAGGCTGGCAGAAATAGAGGAGGGAAATGAGAGAATAAGGAAGCAGGAAGAGTACTGAATAACTTGAGATACGCAGATGATGCTACATTATAATTGGTGGGGAAAAACAGATTTGTTACAACTGATGCAAAGGCTAAAGAGAAAGCGAAAAGGCTGGTCTTTATTTCAACATAAAGAAGACTAAGGTTACGACAACAGTTGGGGATACAATTTTGTGATAGACGGGGGGGGAGGCTTTTTCAAGCTTTCCGTTGTTAGGATCAGTAATAGAAGAGGGCAAGTGCGACACGGAAATAAAACGTAGAGTAGCGATAGGGAAAACTGCAGTGAATGGATTTTTAAAATTATGGAAGGATAGGCATGTGAGTATAGACGAAAAAAGGCGACCATATATTACTGTCTGGTCGTGAGACATGGACAATGACCAAGAAAATAAACAAATATTAGCGCATGTTAGATGTGGATTTTGAAGAAGATGCAGAGGATATCTGGGGGAAAAAGGAAAAACGAGTGGGTACGCACAAAAATTGGTATCGAAAACGATGAGTCGTTACAACAAACAGTGATAAGAAGAAAGTTTGTATTCTTTGTTCACGTTATGCGCTCAAATGAATTGGGAAAAGATATGATGCTGGCATGCGGAGAGGGAAGGAGAAAACCAGGGAGGCCGAGGAAAAGGTGGTTGGACGAGGTTCAAGAAACAACTGGAATGAATACGGAAGAACTAAAGGAAGCGACATCAGAAAAGAAAGAAATGGAGAAATCTGTCGCTAGAGTTCAAGGAACTTACAGCACAAGGTGACAAGGTGAAATATAAGCTACGATATTTACTAAGCCAAACTCCATTTCTACGATATAATTTTATGATGAACCAGTCCACAATCTACAGGGTGCGGTCTAAAAAAAATACCTCATTACGAAAATCGCGATTTCTCAAAAACCGCAGAATATTAAAATTTTAGTTATGGAACTTCGCCAGTGTATTTGACACATATCTATCTACAACTTGGCTACATCTACTGAATTTCGAATCATGAACACCAAAATGGTGCAACCCTGAAATGAAACAATGTTATTTTCGTCTCAACAGACATTAAATTTTAGTGACAGCAATAAGTAAAAAACAGTAACGACGCAAACAGAAATGTAACAAAGTTCAAGGTTTAATACTTATTGTTATTGACAAGATTAGGGCAAACGGTTAAGTTTTGTGCAGTGAATGTTAAGTTTTGTGCATCGAATGTTCGAAGTGAACACCCTTTGCTATTACGGAAGCTTGCAGACGTTTTAGAAAGCCCAGAACAGAGCTCTGAATGGTCTCAACTGGCAAGTCATTCTATATGATTTACCGCGTATTTTTCAGTTCAGAAATATTCTTTGGGTTCGGGGTAATGTTTGTTGTAAGTCTCAAGCATTGCACCAAATACAGCATAGTCGAGTGAGTTCATATTTGGGGAATTTGGCGGCCACGAATCCGTGTCGCATCTTGGGCTAGCTTGGCGCCGTGAGCGGGCGCTACATCTTGCTGAAAAGTTAACTGATTTCCCAAGACAGTGTGTGTGGCAGTCATCGACAAGCCCAGGCAAAAGATTCCCCACGTAGTACTTAGCATTGGCTTTGTAAGCGTCCTTTACACTCATAGCTGACTCCAGACTGCAGAAACCACGATGTGGGGAGAGAACTTGGCTCTTTCGACCAACAGACGGCTTGGATGGATATCGGCTTTTTTTCTTCGCCCAGACGGCGTTGTTTTGATTATTAATGGGTGGATTAATGTAAAAGATCTTTTCTGACTTTTGAAGAACAGGGTCCGCAAAGCGGAAATGACGTAATTGTGGCACACCGCAGGCTACTTTATGTAAAAATATGATTTCCTATTTTGTGAATGCCTTGTTCAGTTGAAAAAATGCAGTTATTTCTTCTGCCTGATGTCATGATCACAAATATAAAGATAGGCCTACTGACATAAAATTTTCAGATAATATGTAAAAATATGTTACAAATAAGAATGAAAATATTTGTAACAAAGAATTCTGCGGTTTCGAGAAATCGCAATTTTTTAATGAGGTATTTTTCGGCCGCACCCTGTACAGCGTCACCATCTTAGTGTATGTAAGATTTGTAATTTCTTTTATCAGCCTAACTTCTAAGATCAAGGCAAGTTCAACATGTTCGGCCGAACAGGGGCCCCACACTTAAGGGGGCCCCCACACATGGAAATATATATTTTTCATTATTGCTAATCATAATAGTGAAAACTAGTAAAAAATTTCATAACAAATTGTTAAGTTATTCGAAAACTGCTGATTTTTTACAAATGCAACTTTTACACGTGTGTGGGGGCTCTTATTAGAGTTTCCATTAGGCCCACCAGGTCGATTGATCTTAAAATTATCAAGAAACGTGTTATTATTTTTAATTGCTTATCTAAGCACTTAGTAGGCCTACCTAACTCGACTGGACAGTAACCCTCACAGCAGAAGAAAGCAGGAATTTCCCTGTTTTCTTCTGGTAAAAACCCATTTCTTTGGTTGCTGTCCAACTTGTCCTGCAGTGTTTAATCTACTCCCCTCTGCTTTTAACCATTTGGCGGATGTATTCTTCCAATAGGCGACAGATATACATGCTAACAGCAGCTCTGAAGTTTTTGTGGCCGGAATTTTTCTGAGGGTGGGTGAATGTCATTCCTCGGGAAACTTCCACTTGGAGATGCATTATATTGATTAAACACTGCATGGTTGTTCTTCCACATGATTTCCATACTTTGTTCTGACAAGAATTTATTAGCTTATTTGGTGCATGAATCACTTCTGCAGTTTACTTTACGAATACCCTATTACAAGCTATTACAAGATATAATTAATGTCTCACCATAAATTGCTTAAATATATCATGAACTGTAAACTATACCATACTGTTTTTGAATTTATAAAACGCCTCTCACAGTACAAGTTAATCAGAGGCGCTCCCAGTGCGAAGATCCCCTTGGAAAAATAAAAGTTTAAAGAGAAACGCGCAGAAACAGCAGTGCTTCAAGATAAGATCTGAGTACGAATAATAACAGGGAGGCCATTACAAAGCAAAGGGCCAACAGAAGCAAATGCATGATGCTGGGCTGTAGCAGTCCGAGACCGTGGTACATGAAGATCATGACGGTCTAAAGAGCGGAGAGGACGTCCAGTGGTAGTTGAGATAGGCCGCCTAATCAGATCACAGAGGTAGCGAGAAGCTTTACCCAAGAACATCTTCTAGGTAAGAAAGATAATTTTATATTGAATCCTTGAAGTTAAGGGAAGCCAATTAAGGTGTTCAGTCATAAAAGTTTAAATGTGAGAGAAACGAAGGAGGCGGGCAATCAAGCGAGCAGATCCATTGAGCACCGACTGCAGTGGTACGAGGCGAAGTTTTGGCAGGCCAATGAGCAATCAGTTGCAGTAGTCAATATGAACCATAGAAGAAAAAATCGACAAGAGGACAGGGAAGGAAATAGTACTGCCCAGGTTACGAACATTTGTAAAGAAAGTAAATTGAGGAAAGCGTTCGGCAAGTAAAACGTAATCAATTTTATTTAGTTGTTGACGAGTGCCCAGCCAGAACAATTGAGTCTTGGAATCTGAGTAGAGCGAGAGACGATTTGAGAACATCCAACAATTGAGATCAGCAGAAAAAGGTTCAATAGACTGACAAAGAGCAAGTTGTTGGGAAGAGGAGAAATGAACAAAAGTCCGAACATCAGCATAGAGGTGTTTCGCAATGAGAAGAGGAATATCAGCTGTAAACAAGATAGAAAGAAGTAGACCTAGAACGGATCCTTGAGGAACTCCAAATTTAGCAGGAACCCATGATGAGCGAGAGTCACCTAAAATAACCATATGGGTACGATAAGTAAGATATGAGCGAAACCAAAGAAGAGGAAGGCCACTGAGACCAAAGGAAGTAAACGATGGGTAGATATAATAATTAACACTAAACTGGAATCTTGTACAAAAGGAAACGGATTGACATTTGACGAATGTTGAGTCATTCAATTGGCTATAACACGTTTTGCGTGTCCTATTGTCGTTATTCTGTAAGGTTCTCCCTCACAGTTTTACTGAACAGGGCCCTCACATTTGTTAATCCGGCCCTGGGTCAAAGAAGTAGCAGAGAGACAGCTGCTATAAACTAATATAGGCTGCACCAACTGCAGGATGTTCTCTTATTAGTGGATCTAATTTTAATCTAAATTCAGTGCTGCCGGTTGTTGTAAAATTAATATAGGCACTTTTGTAGCATTTTGGTAGTAAGTTTTATACACTTCACGTGTGTTGATTCGACTGGCAGCCTATAACATGCGTGGCCAGGTCAAACCGTAATGGTCAGATTGACCTGGCATGGGGTCGTCAGATAAAGCTGACCAATGCTATTAGTGCATATAATATCCACACTAGCTACATGTAGGTTAAGTTTATGTTAATCTGCATAATGCTTTGTTTCGAATGCTAGGATGCTTGGCAGTAACGCAGGGCATGATAAAAGGAAGAACGGGAAGAATAAACAGAAATGTTAGGCCTAAGGCAGCATTATTCTACTTCATCAAGTTATAAAAAAAGTTGTAAAAGTGCAAACCATGGCCATCTATAAATCAGGGCATGTGTCATGTTGTTGTCATTATTTGGCTGTTTTTCCACAAAAAGCTCTGCCCAAGTAAAGAATAATTTCTTTATTACTGATCCATTGTCAGACAACTGAAGGATCCTGTCATCAAAAGCTGCTCTCACCATGGTCGATTCACCATGTTCTCTTCTGTAGTTTAATAACATGTTCCAACTTCATTTTCAATGCATTATAACTAGATTTTAGTGAAGCGCGCTCTTGTGCAAGACTTGTTTTTGTTAAAGCGCGATACAAAAGACTAAATGTATTGTATTGTATTGTATTGTATTGTATTGTATTGTATTGTATTGTATTGTATTGTATTGTATTGTATTGTATTGTATTGCATTGCATTGCATTGCATTGCATTGCATTGCATTGCACTGCATTGCATTGCATTGCATTGCATTGCATTGTATTGTATTGTATTGTAACTTCTCCAATCACCTTTCTGGCACAAAACAACCTTGATGACCAGTTTAATAAAAATTCCAGAAATGATTTGGCATGCAACTTATTGCATCAGGTTAATGAACATTGCTTTCTGAATTACTAACTCAATTTCTTGTATTCATTTTCATAAATGATTTTCGTATCCAGAGCTGCTTTTCCATCAGCAATGAAGTGAAGGTGAAACAGTAGCATGCCAAGACTGAATTCTTACGTTTGCTTGCAATATCTTGACACAAGTCAGTAAATGAGAATGCTATGGCTGGGTTCCGTTCAGCTGACCGATATCCAGCCAATAGAAGAAAAATTCCACCTGAATCTCACTTACCAATCAGCATTGATGTTGAACCAGGTTCCTGCCTATGGTCAGAAAATGAACCAGATTGCTGCCAGTGACATCATCAGTACTTAATTTCTAGTCAGCCTGCTCTGGATAGCGCGAGTAATCCTATGGTGTACTGTTTGTGCATTGCAGGTGAAGCTGGCCAGGCGTTTCAGATAAAGCTGGCCACGTTTTCTCATGACAGCTTGCAGGTTTGTCCACCTTTGATAATATGAGAACTAACCACTGAAACTTGAACTTAGGGTGTCTCTGAATGGTTTACATTACTTACACCAGATATTTAACTTGATTAAAATGTTTCTTTCAAAAAATAAATTGGTTTTATGATGTAGTGTATAATGTGTATTGTTTGTCCAATGGAGGTGAAGCTGACCAGGCGTTCCACTGCCAGCTTTATCTGAAGGGTGGCCAGGTTTGCCTGAAAATGGCTGTTTTCGTAAATACTAGGGTGATAACAGTTTGTGCAGCAGTTGGCCAAGTTTGGAATGCAGTGGCCAGGTCTAACTGTGTATTTAAAATGCTGTCATATTTGTCTGTGTAACCCCAAAGTATGTATTGCAGATTTGAGTGAAAAGTCCTCTGAAACCTTTTGTGGCCAGGTTTACCCCCAATCACCCTATTTTTGTAAAGAATAGAGACCGCTTGGACTTTTCGTTAGCAGACCCCATTTGCGTCTGATCCGATAGAAAAAACTATCGTCTGGTGATTGTTTCAGATGATTTTCACTTCATGGAGGGCTAGACCTATAGCCGAAACAATAGCCTGTCCTGTTTTTAAGCAAAGATTATGAATTATCAAAATTATAAGGACGAACGATTTCTTGTCTCTGAGTTTCGAAGCACGGAATTATCGACGGTGAAAATGGTTTTACCTTAAAATCAACTAAGATTTCGCTTTCTCTTTATAATATAGCGTAGGCCCTATAAGTTAGGCCTACACAACTTAGAGGCCTACTTCTGCGCGGAACGTACGCGGAAAGTACATATTTATCTGGTACTCGCCTTTCGAAAATTAAACAGCCCAGAAGTTACGCATTCAAATTCTGAGTTTTTACAGAAAACAGGCATTGGGACTAATCATCTTCGTTAAAAAATTGCTTCTCTTCATTTATTGGCTTGACTGCTTATTGACATTTTGTTTACTGCGTTTCATGTATTTTATATCATCGTGAATTATTGCAATATGTTTTTACTTCGATTTTTCATGCATTAATTGTCCGTTTGCAATTGGATAATAAACACTATACTTACTTACTTGTCGACGCATTTCTAATCAGCGTTTTACCTACCAATCAGCATGAGAAATCAGCATTTTGCTAATCAGCATTTTGCCGTGTCGATTCCACTTATACAGAAGCGCGTAACACTTCAATTTACAGCAGCCCTACAAATCCGGTCAAAACCACGGACACATAGGGGCGTAACCGCGCACACAAAACCGCGCATATCAAAACCGTGACGATCATAACGGCACAGCAATCAATCGCTCTCTTCGTCGTAATCAGCATTTCATTGATCGACATTCTGCAACCAAGCGTTTTAATGCCGCGAGTCGCAATTAATTAATTTCTACTTACCTTGCCGAAAGTAGGACTAAATTATAAGTTTCAATTTCTGAAAAATAAGTGCTTACCTAAATGGACGTGTGGATCGATGAAAGTAGGCCTAAACAGAATCTGGGGCTGTGGAATACTTTTGACCTAAATCTAGATAAATTATTCCACAGTAACAATGGGATTGATGAAAAACTTTATGGTTGGGATGATTAAAAATTCTTCATTCAGTAGAAGTGGATGAAAAGTTTAAAGTTAAATTGAACCTTGATTGAGACAAATAATTGTTGAGGTTGCACTGATTAAAACTATTTTCCTTCAATATTGATGAAAAGGATTTGGGTTTAATAGGAGCTAGATCGAGACAGGTAATCTTTCTTTAGCCTAAATAGATGAAGTAGAATTGATGTAAAAAAATAATCTTTCCCCACTGGTAGCTGGCTTGATGAAAACCTAATTCAACTGCCAATGTGCGAAAACAAGCGTGAGCGGTTATGATCGTGCGCGATTTTAATATGCGCGGTTTTGTGTGCGCGGGTTTGTGTGCGCTGTTTTGATAGTAAACGCTACGAACCCATTTACATAGTCTGCGCCATATTAGTACGACTGTATGCTTTCTACAATCTACATATTTAACTATACTGCCATATCAAATATGACTAGTATCGCCCTCCTAATTTATCCGTAAGACTGGCACTGGCACTGGCAGTGGCGGCGTTATGGGACTGAAATCAATGAATGGTTGTAAGGTTGTTGTCTTTGCAGGGCGCTGTGGGTATGTTCGCTGCCTTGCAGCCGGAGGGCTGCTGATTCAAATCCACATGAAGCCGCCTGATAGGGACATTGGGTCCTTCACTCGCAACTGTCTCCGCTGTATTATTTTTTCCCCGACGTATTTAGAATTCCTCAGGGACTTAAATATTAATTATGAACAGAATAGAAACATCTGGAACGGCACCTAATCGTCGTTGAGAACCTACGCTGCAAAGGCACCGCGGAATGCAACCGCATTGGATCATGATACTGATGCGCTGATGAGGTCGTTTGCATCATCATTCATTGTGCTGAGTGCCTGTCCCAATGCAGATATAAATAAACTTGTAACGCGCGCAATGTCCCACCGAAATGTGAATCTGAGGAGCCGCCAGAGGAAGATGCAGTCAGAGATCTTCGCACTGGGAGCGCCTCTGATTAGTTTGTACTGTGAGAGGCGCTTTATAAATCCAAAAATAGAATAGAATAGAATAGAATAGATCCATGTGCTTGAAAGCCTACAAGAAATAGTGAGTTTTGAGCCGCTTTCTAAAGGAGAGAAGTGAGTTTGAGCTACGAAGAGAGAGCAGAAGCCGATACCGAGTTGGTGCTGAAGGATTTGTAAGTCAGACATGTCAATTTTAATTTGATACCAGTGAATTCAGACCAAAATAACCGAACAAATTAATCCTGTAATCACGAGCGCTCCTGAGTAGTAATCTTTAAGGGGCGTTATAGCAAGTGCACATAAAAAAATATTTGTGTGAATATCGCTGATTATAAAAGGTACAAATGGTTTTTCATGCCAGGTTAACTCCGCCTTTGATAGTACTCGGTAAGTTCCTGCCCGCTCGATTATATAGGGCAGACACAATACTTCAATCGGGTGAATGACCCCCCCCCCTAAGCAAAGCCCCTCCGGACAAAACCCCCCCGGACAAACCTCCAAGGTAGGACAAAGAGTATAACATAAATTGCGTTCAAATTCCGAAAGTCTGTCTAAAACTCAGTAAGTAAGTAAGTATATTCTTTAATGTACCAGCTGCAAAGACGCACTCTGGTTTACAAGCACAAAAAACATGACACCAAAAACAAATACAAGACAAATCTGGCAGCCATCAACGGCGCTCACTCATATAGCTCAAGCCTATTGATAGTAGCGTCACAAAGACAGAGTCATCCGAAGGTAAAAACTCCGCTCGAGAAGCACAAGTCACCATCGTCAAACTCCTACGCGTTGGCTACACGGAGAGTTCAGCCGACAGTTTCTCGTACCGATTCCCGATGATGGTAGTTTAACAGTATTTTCAGTGTCTACAGAGCCGAGAAGCATAAGTGCGAAGAGCAGCGGCGGTAGAACAGCGCTGGAAACGAGGCACTACTACGGCAGGGTCTTCGGTGCTGGTAAAAAATCCTTCTTTTCCCATTCATGTGTGCAAACGTTCGGCTATATCGATAACGACGAACCAATGATGACGAACCTGAAACCCCTTGATGATCAGCATAATGGAATAGCCCATCTGTGAAGACGCAGGCCAGGGTTGAACGTAAAATTTAAAATCAAGTTACCGTCCAAACGCTTGCGACAAAGATGAAGAAAAGTCGGAAACTAGACACTCGACATCAGTAAACAACAGAAAATCCGAAAAGAAGCGAGCGATTTTCGCCACGGACGTAAAAATCTGTCGAATCTATTGTTAAAAATGTTGTCGGTACACAAGTTGAATCGATTAAAGGAATTATCGCTAAATGGAATTGATATTCTTGCTTCAAAGGAACTTCATCAATATCATTGGGCACAATGCCCGTAAGTGTCTGACGCCACTCTCTGTCTCAGGGTGTCTCGCGTCATGCTGCCCAGCCTCGGTTGTAGGACATTATCCCCCCTGGACATTATCCCCCCGGACACTATCCCCCCCGGACATTATCCCCCCGAAGTAGGACATTATCCCCCCCCAGTCTATTACCTAAAAATGATTGACGCTAATAAGTCTACGAAGTTCAAATCACGTTAACAAACCTTTGTGGGCCTACTGACTGTATACGATTCCAATTCGTTCATTCATCTAATGACGACACTAACCCTAACACTAACCCTAACCGACCCTCACGACGCTTACACTGACCCTAACCGACCCTCACGACACTTACACTGACCCTAACCGACCCTCACGACACTTACACTGACCCTAACCGACCCTCACACTGACCCTAACCGACCCTCATACTGACCCTAACCGACCCTCACGACGCTTACCCTGACCCTAACCGACCCTCACGACGCTTACCCTGATTTGTACATGAAGGGGGGATAATGTCCGGGGTGATAATGTCCTACGAAAAACCGGGGGGATAATGTCCGGGGGGGATAATGTCCGGGGGGGATAGTGTCCGGGGGGGATAGTGTCCAGGGGGGATAATGTCCGTTTACCCCCAGCCTCAACCGGTCCGGTCAATAGGTCTGCCCCATACCATAGATATCTTGGAGCAGCTAGACCACCTTGTCTGATTGAAGAGAATTTTGGGAGAGAGGCATGAAGGACAACCTGGGTCAATGCCCGTATGTGTCCCATGTTCCGACTCTCTCCACCAGTCTGTCCTGACTGACCTGTGCATGTCTGATCCTCATCATGACACCTTGAAGCCTCTAGTTCATTCTGTCCCTTGTGTCGTGGTTTTTGCGGATTTCAATCGTCTTGGTCTTTTCCTGCCAGCGTATAGCCACCCATCTGGCAAACCTTCCTCCTTTGTCCGGGCTTAGGACCGACACATGGACGTTGTTGGTTCCCTGTGGCGGAGGATGGATGCAGTTTAACTTCGTGCCCAGGACACAATGGAACTTTAATTGATATAATATTTGTTTAGAATGGAAGCTGGATTGATAAAAATGTTTAAATTGGAACTGGATTTAGAAATAGAAGTTGAATTTCTAGACATGCATGGGTTAATCCCCTCTCTGCAATCAGATTTCCGTATAAATCATTCTACTGAAACTCTGTTGGTTCGCCTATTGTAAGGCAGCATAAACCGTGGTCAGCTCACTCTTTTAGCTTTGTCTGATGTAAGTGCCGCTTTTTATGCAGTTGATCAATCTATCCTGCTCCAACATCTTTCTATTTCCTTTGGCCTAGCTGGTGCTCTGTTAGAATGGCTTCGTTCGTTTCTGTCTGGGCGCACTAACCGTGGGGTATTGGATGCCTCCAGGTCATATTGGGTCCCAGCCCCTTTTGGTGTGCCACAGGGTTCAGTATTGGACCCTTTACTTTGCGTTCTATATACAGCTTGTATTGGCTCCTTATTGTCTGCATGTGACTTCCTACACCAACTCTATACTGACGACGTGCTGGCTCACTGCCTTGCCACGGATGCAGTGTTGTGGCGTTCCGGGACCCATATCCCTCGCTGCCGTGGCCGACTCACGAAGGGTATGTAACTGCTCAGGACTCTTGGAGCCACCAGAGTCACTATCTCGCCGACGTTCGGTAAGACGGGCCGCCGAAGCGCCGTCGTTACATTCAGTAACCAGGGAAGACGGGTCTGAAATGGTCGCTCGTGAAAGAGTATATAGCTCCGTAGCGTCGGAGTCCGACTCTGCCCCGTCCTCGGTCACCGGGGGGTGTAACGATATCCTTGGTCCCACCCATATTTTCTTATCCTGCTACATATATTGTTGATTTGTAATTATACATGTTAAGTTAGGGAGAGGCCTTTGTTAATGATTAGCTAATAATTCGAGCGAGAATTATTACATT